>CP045907.1:8470768-8554478 GCA_013387185.1 Caligus rogercresseyi
GACAGCTGAGCTATTGTTTATTATTGTTTCGCTTTTTTGTTATTGTTTTCATAAGTACTTCTCAGCTCATCTGTCTGAGTTCGATTTTTCTAAGGATGATTCCCCCGGAGGAAGGCTACCGCCCACCGACCCATTCCGGACTTTGGATCAAACGGGGCATCTCATAACGGGTCCCGGAGCCCGTAAAGAAATAGGGGGTTCCTTGCCTCTGGGTGGTAAGCTGAGCTCTGAGCATACTCTCGGCGTTCAAAAGGCCAAGAAGTACGCCATGGAGCAAAGTATTAAAATGGTTCTCATGAAGCAGACTCTGGCCCATCAGCAGTCTCAAGGCCAAGACACTTCAGGCGGCATCAGGCCGTCGTGCTCATGTTTCGAGTTTATGTTGGATCCATTAACTTTGAAGTGAAGGAAGATACCATCAAGCAGGCCTTTCTTCTCTTTGGTCCAATAAGATCCATTTCCATGTCTTGGGATCCCCTCACACAAAAGGTAAAGCCCATATACTTATTTTATTGACTTACTCAGTTCATAAAGTGCGTGAAAACAAAACATAAAGTAGTATGCTAAAAGACTCCCAAAAAGTTATATTCGAATGACGTTGCTTAAAACAAAAGTATTTCACTACACATTTTATTTCGCTGAACACTAAAATCAAGAATTTCTGTTGGAGATTCTTCGAGATATCGTCACTTAATGAGGCACAGCGCAGGAAGGTTTTTCCTCACCTTTTCTGAACAGTTAAAGAAAGACTCAACCATCGGATTGTTATTTACAAAGATCAACCAAACCCCTTCAGTCATCTTATTTCCTTGTGATTACCTTTATTAAAGTAAAATTAATTCCTGTTAAAAAAGAAATTATATTGTTTTTTAGGTATCAAAACGTAAATATTTGTTAAAAATGTAATTATGTTGTTTGAGTGAGGAAAATATATATTGGTTTTAATATGATTGCTTTAAAAAAAGAGGAAAGATATTTTTTTGTTATTTCTTGTCTTTTTTTGTTTTAATAATAACAAAGTGCATCGTTTAGACATGTAACATACCTACACATATAGACTTTCTAGTCTAAAATTATTACTTCGGAGAAGAGCAACAAACAATTATGGGCAACACTAAAAACAATCAAACAATTATAAAAACGAAAAAAAACACAAAACATATTTTTTTAAACGATTCTCAATTATTTTAGGAATATATATTTAAAACTATTTGTATTAAAGAAAAGTAAGTACTCAGAGAGCTTACCTACAACAAAAAATAATAAAAAATGAAGCTGTCACTTAGATATATGATAAATCTATGATAAAAATTGGGATCAATGTCAAAGCTGTAAATTACTAAACAAATGTATAGCTACGCTATTAATAAAATATGACAGTTATACATAAACTTAGTTAAGGTTTATTTATTGATTTTAAGTAAAGAATGGTATCACTATAGATATATATGGTATATATATCAGGGTGGTTCTTATTTCACGTATTTCAAACTTGAGAGTCGGGCCCCCCCCTAGGATTTTACCTTAATTCATAGAGATTATCTTGTGAAAGCTTGAACGAAATCGAATAAAGTTAAATGTCTCATCAACAGAACCCAAAAGTTATTTTATTAACTTATGTAGTATTTTTTCGCCATTCGATCGTTCTAATGTCCTCAAAATAAATGTTATTTTCAAATAATTTGGTTCAAAATATAGGTATGATCTCAAGGATTCCAAATTAGTTTTGGTTTTATATACGTTCAAAAACAAACGAGAAATTTAAGTATTGAAATGGTTATATTTGGGGCATTTTCCGTAAAAATGACTATTTCAAAACTTAAACATTTTCTATTTCGGATATGCGTTACAATAGAAAATGGCAAATGTAAACAAAAAAAAAATTATCGGCCCAATATATATAAGATTGAGCCTATCTCTTTTGGCTACATGATTTGCCATTTCCATTGTAAATCCTGTGAGAAATATAAAAAAGTTATATGTGAGACTATATTATTATTTTTTTTTTTGCCTATATGGTTCGATAGAATTGCATCCGATTGGATATAAATAAGCATTATAGCATTATAATTAGTCTATCGAACCTAGGATCTTATCAATGAGGTAGACCAAAAATGACCATCCCCTCTCGGATTCGAACCTGCGCCCCCAACATTGAGAGTTGGACACGCCTTAACACGCACGGCTATCGAGCTCCCTTTATTTTTATCAAAATTCCCTTCAATAAATGAAAGGTGGGTTTGAATTTCCGTTTTAACATCAATCCTATTTTAATTTCCAATGTAAAAATAAAAGGGTTTATTTACAACAACGAAAGTAGAGTGGGAGGACAAACCATATATCATCTCGCATTATAATAACTTTAAAAATCCCTATAATTAATATATAGGCCTCATCATAGCCATATTATACTTTAAAATTTACCTAACACCAAATGAGAATGTGCGGTGTATATTCTTCGAGGATTCCATCAGGAATGCTATTTTTCACATGTTTGGGGGAATATAGTGCACCAGACACCATGACTTATATAATGACTGGATTTCCATTTACAAAGATCAACAAAAACATCATTCAAATGTATTTCTTTATAATTGATTTTAAAATCCAACCAATTAAGAAAAATAGATTTCGAAGTATCAAAACTTAATTAGATACTAAGTTATGTTGTGTAGAGTAAGAAAATATTATATTCTTCTTAATACTATAACTTCAAAAATATAATAGATACATTTATTAGCTATTTCTTGACGTATTTTATATAAGAATCAAAGCGCCATTTCGACGTACAATTATTTACTCTTAATAGTACAAAAATGAGGATGAAGCCTATGTTTTGATACAATTATCTAGTATTAAGTATGTTCTTTATTGTGATGATTTTATCATTTTCTTTATGTCAACTGTGGAAGCTTCATTATTTCCTTTCCAAGTAGTATTTTATAGATTTATATGTATGACCTGTCAGTGGATATTTTCATGCCGAAGAAATGTATATTTTGACCAATAAGAAATATATTTAAATTGCCTACATTTTTGTTGACTTCAAACATATTAACAATAATCCATAATTAAAATAATTTGACGTTATTTTTATTCATATGATCATACACAAGGGGACTATTTAATGATTGTTTTGTACTAATAAATATATCAAATAGAAAAATGGGTATGAAGCCCTTATATCTAAAGCAATTCTGGGCAACAACAACCAAATAGTTTATTATTTATAGTATTTTTACCCTTCAAGGCATTGGTTCAGCGGTCTTTGTACTTAATTAACAACATTCCATTACTAAAGTAGTAATCTTTGTAAGCACCTAAATTGAGGACTACTCAGATGTATCTTCTTCTTATTCCAAGCCTTTTACATCTTTCCTTTGATTATATTGGTATTCGGACGTATTCAATTATCAATGTTGAGGGCTCAGGTTCGGCTCCTTCTTAGAGAGGAAGATCAATGTGGTTAATCTAATTGAAATGGGCCTAGATTCGATGGGCTTATAGTCCATTTGATCAAAAGGTCCTAGAAATTAATATCAATTGAGCAGGCTATTGAAAATTGGTTTTAAAAATTGTCAAAATATAGTTGCGCCTTACTTAAGGGTTTGGTAACCCAAGGAGATCTTCCAGATCCGATGGACAAAGGGGGGGGGGGGTTGAAGGTTTTGTCGGTGATTGTTACACTATGAATAAAATATGACATTATGCTTAAAATAAATTAATATCCTTGATTAATTTACCGTTTATATAGCTAGTTTGTAACACATATCTAATGGTTTGTAACGAAGTTTGTTGTATTGTTGTTGTTTGTATCACCTTCTTATGACGTCATCTTCAACAGCTGACCTAACTTTGTTATTGTTTGGTGTCTTCTCGGCTCGTGTCTAAGAAAGTCTCTTGGCTGCTCCACTGTTTTTTTAAATTAGCAAAAATGATTCCCCCAGAGGAAGGCTATCGTCCCGACCCCGTTTCCGACCTGGACCAAACGGGTCATCTCATAACTGGCCCCGGAGCCCGTAAAGAAATGGGCGATGCCGCAAGCTCCGCTGCCCTCATGGGAGGCATTGGAAAGCTGAGCTCGGAGCATCTTGCGGGTATTCAGAAGGCCAAGAAGTATGCCATGGAACAGAGCATTAAAATGGTTCTCATGAAGCAAACACTGGCCCATCAGCAGGCTCAGGCCAAGACGCTTCAGAAGCATCAGGCTATTGTTCTCATGTGTCGGGTCTATGTGGGCTCCATCAACTTTGAAGTGAAGGAAGACGCCATTAAGGAGGCCTTTCTGCCCCTTGGCCCCATACGATCCATTTCCATGTCGTGGGATCCCATCACGCAAAGGGTAAATCGGGTTCTTCTCCCCTAGGAATTCTTATTTCTCCTAAACAATCAAAAACACTTATCACGTCATTCCTTAGTAATTGAAGCATTATTTTTTCTATAGCAGGAATCATTCGAACAAGTCATGAATCTTGAGTTGTCTAGTATAGTGAATCCGAAATAGATACTAGCAGCTCATAAGTTAAAGATAGTATAAACAACTTTTTCAATTTTTTATACATAACCGCATGAACGTTTATTAGTGTTTGAAGCAAAAAAAAAATCAGTTATTCCCATGAGAACTTAGAATTTTAATTGGATTTATTAATGGATAACAGCAAAGGCTTAATAGTAATGACAAATAAATGATTAGGATCATGAATAGGTATACTGAAAATATAATTAGTTGATATGAATAGTGAGTATTTGAAGTTATCAACTGTTCGTAATGCTGTAATACTCCTTATTTGCCTGTGATTTATACCATTCCCCCTTTGATAATAGAAAAATAAATATTGGAAGTATTAATGACATATTATGTGTCATATTCTTAAGTATACATTTAGTCTCTGTATGCTCTATCTTTAGACACCAGAGCTGGCCAGTATACAATTAAATTATTCTACTTAAAGCTTTATTTGTTTACCTCTTTCACAGCATAAAGGTTTCGCCTTTGTGGAATACGAGATGCCTGAGGCCGCCCAGCTCTCCCTGGAGCAAATGAACGGCGTCATCATCTCCGGCCGCAACATTAAGGTGGGCCGCCCCTCCAATATGCCCCAGGCCCAAGCCGTCATCGACGACATCACAGAGGAAGCCAAGAAGTACAACCGCATCTACGTGGCCTCCATTCACCAAGACCTCAGCGAGGAAGACATCAAGTCCGTCTTCGAGGCCTTCGGATCCATAAAGTCCTGTGAGCTAACCATGTCCTCCGTACCCGGAAGGCATAAGGGCTACGGATTTATTGAGTACGATACGCTACAGAGTGCACAAGATGCCATCGGATCCATGAATCTTTTTGATCTGGGAGGACAGTACCTACGCGTGGGAAGAGCCATCACGCCACCAGATACGAAGAATCAGGGACCCCCCAGTGCCGTACCGGCGACTATGCCAACAGCAGCTGCCGTGGCAGCGGCTGCTGCCACGGCTAAAATACAAGCCATGGATGCCGTGGTTAATAATATGGGGCTCACGTCGGAGAGCATCATTAATCGCGTGCAGCAGGCACCTGCACCAAGCATTGCCCCACCCGCTGTCCTTGAAAGCGTTCCACCCCCTAAACCATCAGAGCCTCCATCCTATGCGGCCTCCATACCACCCCCTGGTCTAGCGAATCCCTCCGCCCTTGGCTTACAAACCCCTGCACCCACAACCGCTGCTGTCATTTCTCAACCTTCTCAGCCTCCTCTTCCTACAGCTGCAGCGCCGGCAGACCCAAAGGCCGCTCACGAAGCTGCTCAGCGCAAGCAACAAGAGGAGCTTCAAAAGAAACTCATGGAAGGCACGGAGCCCTCCACGCTGCAGCAGCAAGAAAACATATCCATCAAGGGTCAAAGCGCCCGTCATTTGGTCATGCAGAAGCTCATGCGTAACTCTCAAGAGTCGGTCGTCGTTCTCCTTAAAAACATGGTCTCCGCCTCCGAGGTGGACGATGAGTTGGAGGAGGAGATCCAAGAGGAGTGCTCCAAGTTTGGGGAAGTGGCTCGTGTTATCATATATCAAGAGAGACAGTCCGAGGAAGAGAATGCAGAGGTTGTGGTGAAGATCTTTGTGGAGTTTAAGGATCATGCCTCCGCGAAGAGAGCCAAGGAGTCCCTTGGGGGAAGGTTCTTTGGAGGAAAAATCGTTGTGGCAGAAATCTATGATCAGGATTTATACGATCACAATGATCTCTCTGGTTGAATGAAACCCCCTTTTGAAACATATGAACTCTTTTTTGTATTATACTTCAAATAACTCATTTATTTATCTTTTCTCATTTTGTTATCTGTAAGTTTTTTTTATTTATCCAACTTTGTTCTTTGTAGAAAAAAACATGTCCCATTTTGCGTCTGCAGTCGAAGCCATCCTCGCCAACTGGACGGCACTTCAATTAGCCATATTCCAAAACGCCGCGGGCTCCAATTCATCCTCTGTTGGCTCTTGGATGAGCGGAGCTGTGGCTCAATGGTTCACTGAAAACAAGGACGTTGAGGTCTATGAGGCTCAAGAAATGCTGGAGAGCATACTAAACGCAGAGTTTAATGTGATAGTGGAGGATGGTTCCTGTGATGAGGTTGGAAAGCTTCTTGTGGAATTTTATAATCTCATACACGTTCAAAAAGCAAGCAATGAGGTGGTACTGAGTCGGTTGTCCTCACTTCCAAAGTGTGATCTCTCCAGATGCAAGGTGGATGAGGATAATCATCATCCTGATACGGAGAATCCTGACGATCAAGACACTCCCATGGAGATTGAGCCCAAAAAGACCCTCAATGAGCCCGACGAAGATGGATGGATAACGGTTCCTACACGAAATAAGAAGTGACCCATTAATAATATATGTATTTATGCATTGTGCTTTGATAAATGAAAATATAATATGAAATATCCTTATCCCTTGATACCCAAACTTGTATCAATTCCTTCATCTTTCCTTTTTTTTTTTACAGATGTCTCAAGTGGAGGGTGAAGAGGTGGATAGTGATGCTTCCATGGAAGATATGGAGATAAATGCCAATGAAGCACAACTTAAGACCATTAACGAATATCTCTCAAAGAACCCTATGACTATCAGTCCCACGTTAACAAAATATCCCTTCTCAGCTCACTTGGAGAATTAGAGGAGCTCCGCTCTGCCGAGAGACTTTTTCGAAGCTATATCCCTTAAGTGTAGAGCTCTGGCTTTCCTGGCTTCAGGACGAACAGAGGCTGTCCTCCACCCCACAGGAGCGCAAAGAAGTATCTCATCTCTTCAAGAGGGCTGTGACGGACTACCTCTCCGTGGATCTATGGATTGAGTACTGCTCCTTCATTCTTGGGGATGTGGGGTCCCCGATGGGGTTCAGCGGGCAAGAGAGGTCTTTGAGGAGGCAGTCTCCGCTGTGGGCCTTCATGTGGAAAAAAGGGCATCTCATTTGGGGAGCCTATCGGGACTTTGAAGTGGCTGTGATGAGCCTTCATAATCGTGGCTATGAGTACGTATTTAAGATCTTTCAGCGACAGTTAAGTATTCCGTTGCTCAACATGGAAAAGACGATTGAGGAGGAGTTAAAGGATTTTGAGGACATTCCGGGGTTTAGTCGCCTCTCGGCGTCCACTCCGCTTAAACCCTTTTTTGCTAACTCCCTAAGAAAGCTTAAGGAACGAGAGCCGTTTGAGAATGAGCTACTAAAGACCAAAGATAACTTTGACATATATTCCAAATACATTCAGGCCATGATGAAGGACTCTTCCCCACCCGAAATTCAAATCTTATTTGAGCGCCGCATCACGGATCACCCATTGAATCCACAAAGCTGGACGGAGTATATTCATTATATGGACACAATCCTAAAGATTCAGAGCCTTTCTCTGCCTGTATATCGGAGAGCTGTACGAAACACGCCCTGGTCTGGGGATATTTGGTGCAAATACCTCCGGACTCTTGAGCAGTTTGGCTCAGATACGCCTAAGATCACGGAAGTCTTTGAAGAGGCGCTCTCATCAGGGTTTTCAGTGTCTGGGGACTACTCGCGTGTATGGATGGAGTACATTGGACACTTTCGTCGTGGTATGGACTCTGATGAAATCCCTAAAGATGAGGCCGAGAAGCATAAAACCAAGCTAAAGGAATTGTTCGAGAGATGCCTGGCTCATCTTGAGAGCATCCCTGACTCGGATCCGGATATGAAAATAAGCCGCTTATGGGCTTCTGTGTGCGGTGATCGCTTTCGGGATATGGAAACGGCTAGAAAGACTTGGAGCAATATCGTTCACGTTGTAGGGGACCAAATGATCTACTGGACGGAGTACATTGCTCTGGAAAAGCTCTTTGGGGATGGAAAGCATCTTCGGAGGGTATTTCTTCGAGGGATGGAGAAAATCAAAGACTACCCAGAGTATTTTGGACAGCTTTGGCGTCAGTTTGAGATAGAGGAAGGGGACTTAAGCCAATTGGAGAATGCAGAGGAAAAAATTCGGAAGTTTCTGCTTGTGAATGAGGAAAGACAAGCGAAGGAATCTGCGTTGGAAGGAGCGCACAAAAGTAAGGCTCTGGATAAGGTTGAACGAAAGAAGGAAAGGGATAAAGAGAAGCGGAGAGATAAGAGAAGATCCGAGGCGGAAGAACGAAAAAATAATCGGAAGCGCAAGATTGGTGTGGTTGAGCCGGAGGGATTTGAAGTTGTTGTAGAAGAAAACTCTAAAAAACTTCCTAAAACAGACAATGAATCAACTCAAGATCCTGAATTTAAAGCTCCACTTCCAATAAATGTGAAAGAAACTCAGTCTTCAGGAATTAAACCACCTCCTGGATACAAAGGAGGGTCTGTAAAACCTCCCCCTGGATTTAAAGAAGGGACCGTTAAACCACCCCCTGGATTCAAAGAAGGGTCCGTTAAACCCCCTCCTGGATTAAAGATGGATCCGTTAAACCCCCTCCTGGATTTAAAGATGGCTCCATTAAACCTCCTCCTGGATTCACACCAAGCTCAGATCCTCAAGGAACGAAACCTACCTCTGAAAATCAGGAAAAGACTGTTTTCCTAAGCAACCTGAGCTTCGAGGTGAACGAAGAAGACATTCAAGGCGCAATGGAGACATCTGGTCCCATCAAGGAAGTCCGCCTAGCCAAAAGCTACAACGGTAAATCCCGCGGGTTCGCCTTCGTGGAATTTATAAACTCCTCCAGCGTGTCTAAGGCCCTACAACGGGACAATGAAATCCTTAAAGGCCGCCCCCTCTATATTTCCGAATGTAATCCCAACAAAGAAGGTCGGTCCTTTAAATACTCTACTTCCTTGGAGAAAAACAAGCTTTTTGTGCGGGGCCTCAACTTCTCAAGCACACGAGAGGAGATACAGGATCATTTCTCACAGTATGGAGCCCTCAAGGAGGTTAGACTTGCGACATTTCGCAATGGAAAGTCCAAGGGAATCGCCTATGTGGACTTTGAGAATGAGTCGGATGCAGGATGTGCCTTGATGAAAGTTGATGGGACGGAGTTCATGGGTCATACCATCTCTGTGGCCATTAGTCATCCTCCTGAAAAGAAGAAGAACGAGGTGGCTCCCTGTCTGGGGGGAGGGGTCCTTAAAAAACAAACATCAGCAGCCCCTTTCATACCCCGATCATTACTAAGCAAGGCATCATCCTCCTCCTCCTCCTCTTCTTCCAATGGAAAGGCAGTTGAAGCCCCGAAGTCCAATGCGGACTTCCGAAATCTACTCCTTAAGAAATAAGAAAAAGACACATTCCTACATTTATTTATAATATTTTTTAAATTATATATACAAATATATATACTGTATAATTTATTGTTAAAAAAATTATCCAACTCCATTGCATGAGTCTATTTATTGTAACGTTAGGATGTGGCGAATTTTATTGTTGCTTTTGGGGTATTATTTTATATTGATAAAAAACAACAGGGTGAGTGACAACTCTTTGTAAACTTGCCTAATGACTAGGCCGATCAGGGACTTGCACTGAGGCTATAGACTGATGACGTAAGTCCCTGAGGTCGATTTATAATCCTCTTATCAAGGAGCTTAGTCATTACCAATGAATACCTTGCTCTTCTTCAAAAAAGACCTAGTTATTCAGTGAGTAAACGAGGAGTCACTACGTCATCCAATTATAATAAGCATACAGAAAGCAAGAAAAACTCTGACGTCACATTAAATACAGTCATACAATGGGATTGGATGCACAATTTAAAATGTATTTTTACGGTGTTCTTTAGGATCCAATCCGGTGAGTAGTTATTATTTTTTGTATGGCACTCCGAAGACTCTTTCTCGTCACATCCCGCGCCGTCATTCCCAGAAAGGAAGTATCTTCCCTTGGGGTTCATTGTATTAGAAGACAAGCATTCAGCACTTCCGCGCCATGAGTATGGAACAGAAGGACAATCTTGAGGGGAATCCCTATTTTGACAAATATGCGGATAAAATTGCGAAGCTACAAAAGTAAGTTATACAATTTTATCAGTCTTGTTGAGTGTGTGTGTGTTTGCATGGAGATTGTGTGACTTATAGTTTACTTATTGTAAGGAGTATCATTGAATATTAATGGAAATCTGGAGCTTAGCCTTGGTACTTACAGATTATATGACTGTTTTTGGCCGTGAAAAAGTGAGAGAGAATCTTCTCTCCCTCTCTTTCCTTCTATCCCTCTCTTTACCCCTCTCTCTTTTTCACGGCCAAAAACAGTCATAGAATCTGTAAGCACCAAGGCTAAGCTCCAGATTTCCATTCCTAATCATAGAATATTAATGCAAATAAGTCTAGGATCTTGAAACCTCTTTTACTTAAATATGTATCAGACCAAATATTGGTCATAAGAATTTGTAAAAGTTATATATTTTTATTCAAAAGTCAACGCTTGGATTAATGATTGAGATTATATTGACGTCATATGGTAGTTGCTATCGGAACATCTGTTTTGATAGGACTACCGAATACTGCTGCTTTAAGTTTGTATAAATGAAGCATAAGTACAAGATTTCTTGAAAATCAAGTAATGAATACGTCGGTATCGTAGCGTTTTAACAAATATACCGATTGAAGAGGATATCGATAGATTTCATGATTATTATTTTTACCAGAATCTGGAAATAAGCATATACCACCATTAATTCATAAATATATGTATATATATATATATTTACATATCTATCGAAAGCAATTAAACATAGTTTCCTATTAAAAAAACTACCGATATCAGTGATGGTTTTTTTTCTTCTATCGAATCCCAGTTTTATAAAAAGTACATTGGGTCACTAAAGAAAATTCAAATCCACAGAAAGTTATCTCACAAAATTTGTTCTTTACTAGCTGGATTCATCAATAAATATATAAAATTATATTTTTAATTTATATTTGCATTCATAAAAATATTGGGGACGCGATGTGATTGATAAACGCCCACGAAATATATATTCAAAATTGAGTTACATCATGCAGGTTGACCTTTTCAAATTCTTAAGGGAGTTTTATCCTTCAAAAGTCTCTATTTTCAGAGGAAAAAATACAACAACTAACTATACAACTCCATTGGCACTTCATATTAATTTCTTCTTGATTTAATTTAAAAGCGTCAATGTTTAGTATCGATTTGGAAACTTCATGTATTTCATCATTTTATATATTGCTAAATAAATCTTTTAAGTCCAGTATTGATGATTTTATTTGTTCAATTTAGCCTTCCTTGATGATGATTTACCACCTCCTGTATCCCCTTTTTTCTCATTGTAGAACATCTCCTGAGGAGTTCCTGGATCGACTCTCCAAGACAGGTGCAGCAGAAAAGAAATTACCCTCCCAAGTTGAGGAAAAGGGATTTTCTTTCCCCAGTGAACCCAAAAAGAATATGAAGCCTGAAAGTCTTCCATTCAAAGAAAAGGTAAATTAAAATTCTGCAAATTCATACTTTACTTTTAAAATAAATTAAGATTCAATTCCTGTACTTGTCTTATATAACTATAATTCAGGTATTTTATAATATTTTTGAGCATCCAAAAGTTGTACCAGCTTCTATAGGAGAGGTTTGGTGAAAATAGGAATAGGCGTATTCAATAGATAAGAATGGAAATCTGGAGCTTAGCCTTAGTGCTTACAGATTCTATAACTGTTTTTTGGCCGTGAAAAAGAGAGAGGGGTAAAAGGAAGGAAAGAGATACTACTCTCTTTCCTTCTATCCCTCTCTTTACCCCTCTTTCTTTTTCACGCCCAAAAACAGTCATAGAATCTGTAAGCACCAAGGCTAAGCTCCAGATTTCCATTCTTATCAATATGATCCTTATGACTGAGAAAAAGTGACAGCTTTAGAATCAAATCAAACATTAAATTAATGTTATTAAATTGCACAATGCTTCTCAATCCTGGGCCTCTTGAAAAGATAAATAAGGATTGAAGTGAATGTGACTGTCCATATTTTTAATCGAGCCTCTCATATTGGTAGGCACAACTTTTGGATGAACCCAGTTTAAAAAAACAATGACCTAAGTTGACACATTTATGTAGGCCTTTTTCTAGAGTCCCAGACGTTTTAAAGTAGTAATAAATAGTAAAACTTTTGTACATTGAAGAATAAGAATATTGAAAATAAAGTGCTATTTTTGAGTAAAGTAACATTTTTATTTTAAATAATGACTTAATATTTTTTAACGAATCCGTTCATGAAGTTTTTTAAGAAACACTTATGAGAGCTATCTAAGACAACTTTTTATTTGTATTTTATATTAGTGGGTTTTACAATAACTCTTCTTGATTCAAACATATTCAATTATGCCCGTCTCATATTTTTTGAAGAATAGAACATTAAGGATCAACTTAGTGATATAATAACCAATACAAGCTTATACCATTGACTAAAATGATTTGATAGAGTATAATAAGAACATCAAGAACAATCAAAACTTCTTTTTAATAAAATGTTATTTTAAAAAATGACGTACAAAGTTGACAATTAGAAGTATTTCTTTTTATAAACAGTTATACAAATTACTAATTTTCGGAAATATATAATTCATAACTTTGTTCTATAGCTGTTTATACGTTTAATATGTATTTTATCCCGCCCTAACTAATAACTGGATGCACAAGTGACTAAATAAGATATGGTCAGAAGAAGACTCGATCTTATGTAGTTTTCATGACAAATATATATCAGCTTAAAGCCGTTGAGCAATAAAGAAAAGGAAGGGATTATTATTATTATCCTTTAAGCAGTTTAAGTCTTATTACAAATGATATTTAGGAATAGATTAAGAAATTGCAATAAACATATCATACTGTGACGTTGTTGTAAAGAAATAATATTGTAGGATTTCTTTTTTTTCTATTTTGAGACTACTCAATTGTTTCACCTTATGGGGCAGCCATTTTAGGTCGACTTGCGTCATCAAGTCGAGCATTCTTTTCTGTATCTAGTTATAACTTTAAGTCAGTGGTATGTTCTCTAACTATATGAAAAGGTCCACCAGCTGACATATTAGATCATTATTGCAAGTTTTTAACTTATTAAACCACTGATGTTGTCTATGTCCCATTTTTCAGAAACTGGACTCTATAATGAAGACAGAGCTCCTCATGGACAAGAGCAAGGAAGAGATCAGCTCCATTTGGCAGGAGTACCATTCAAAGAAGACCAGCATCTCCGCCGTGATCCCCGTCGAGGTCTTTGATGAAATGAAGATCCGCTTCAGGGAGTTCAACACCTTTCTCTTTCCCCTGCCCCGAAAGGAAGGCTACGAATTCGTTGTGGCCCAGTTCTCGGGCCATGAGGCACACTTTACAACGCTCATCAACTTCCAGGCCTACAAGGAAAACGCTCCGGAGTGCCTCACCATGGTGCATTACCCAGAGCTAGCCCAGGAAAAGGGAATCGTTCTCATGGTGGGAGAGTTTGACAGCAATGTCCTTGTAAGTATTAAAATCATTTGAATATAATAAAAGTTGTCAGTTTGAAGAAATATTGGGGAAAATGCCTCTATATAGATACATCGCTTTAAGGTAAATGAGCAAAATGTATCAGGAATTTGAAAGTTAAATTTTATAGGCTTCTCTAGTACAAATAATTGTATATTTTCCAATTGGCAGCTTTATAATTAATATATGTGCCATAGGATAACAAATGGGGATTAATGATTGGTTGAAAGGAAAGAAGAGTTAATAATAATAAAAAAGTTATTGACATTATACATTCAATAAAGCATCACTTCACACTAGTGGCTGTTGGGGTGTGAACATCAAGATAAGAATATCATCTTAAAGAACACAAATGATATCTTCTCATCGTCTTCGATCCATGTCACTTGCTCATCTTAGCTCACACTCTGGGAAATGATGAATGATTATTTTTTTATCATATCTAACTATAAATGGAGCATAAAACGTAGAAGAAAAAAATGAAACACCATCTGTAAAAAATCATGTTTATTGGTAATTTTGCGAAACAATCCTTTTGTTATTCCTTTTCGTACCAAACAACCCGCCAAATATTCATTAGTATTAATAGAGATATGCGTGTCTTCCTAAGCACCTAAATATATATATTTTTTGCAATACCTAAACAAAATTAAACTTTGGATTCGGCATGGAACTTCTGTCGTCCAGGTCTTTGGCATGTGTGCTCTATCAAAAACATTAGTTTATGAATGTTATAAGAGGTCGAGAAAGGATTCAAGACGAGGGGCGGTCATCAATATCATCAATTGTTGATAACTGCACGTCAACATAATCAAGAGATCAGTTCTTAAAATCGTCAATGAACTGATAATTGAAATATTCCCCAGATAGGCGAAGAGCATTTTGAGAGATCATTTGGGCCTCAGAAAATGAATCTGGAATGCTACCATAAATACTCAATTAAAATGACAATGCACTTTTTCATGCTGCATTTGTCAGTCGTGATTATTTACATCCAAATACTTCCTCAAGCTCCGTATTCGCCGCCTAACATTGGCTCCAAGCGACTACCGGCATTTCGGAAGACTCAAGATAACTCTTTGTGTGGGCATTGTTATGAATCCATAAAAGTGATACAAGCCGCAACAAAGAACTAAATCGAAAGACTGTACCAAAGAGGAGGTTTATGCAACAGGATTTTGTTAAAAATAACAAAACCTGGCTCAAATTACGTTTATTTCATGTTTTCATGGATATTGAAACATCACTAATATTATTCTTTTGACATCATCAAAAATATATTCCTTCCTAAGAGGTTTTAATGACGTCACACCGGAAAGTGAAAAGTCAGCTTTCTTGAGAGTATGGACCATACAGAGCTTTATAAGCCTTATAGGGCTCTGGGACCATAGAGATAAAAAGATAGAGAGAGCTTATTCTCATCATCTGTATTTTTGTGTCCAATATAAACAAAGTAATTTGTACTACGTCATCGAAAGCTGATCATAGAGATAAATATATATCTATGATCAGTCTACGATGACGTAGTACAAATTACTTTGTTTATATTGGACACAAAAATACAGCTGAACGATGTTTCTCTGCTATTGAAGGGAATAAGCTCTCTATATCTTTATATCTCTATGGTATGGACATACCTTGTAATTCAATATACCTTCACCTTGTCAGTTGATAATATGAAAGCAGATTTTTTGGGATTTATCAACAAATTACCGATACTTTATAATACCTCCAATGCTGTGAGTTGCAAGAAGTCGTAGGGGAAGTGCCTAGAAATTTATCCATTGATCTAATTTTTTTAGTATGAAACATGCACAAATAATAGATTTATTGGTGTTAAATATATTTCTTCTTATTCTATCATAGTTATTTTCAATTAGTGTTGTTTATTAAATTATTGAATAAAATGCTTATAAATACTTATAATGAAACTAACATCCCATGATATATTTCTCCTATTCTATCAAATAAAAAAAAATGATCATTATTTGATGAAATAATAGAAAAAATGTTTATAAATAGGTAAAATGATTCATGAACCGAACCAGAGCCCATTAAGAAAGCTTGCGATACTCAAGATATTAACCCCCAACATACATATATAATAACTGGATACGCAATAAACTGAATAAGAGATGAGAAAAGGAATGTCTGATGAAATAAAGAAGAGAATGAAGGAATTATTATTATCCCTTGAGCAGTCAAAGTTTAAATACAAGCCTTATGGAATATATATAAAAGAAAAATCCAATGACGCAATAGTTATTTTTAAAAAATAAGTTTTTTGTGCAAAAAAAATCAACGTAGCCGGACGTCATTGGTAGCGTTGTGTCGGTCCTTATCATGGAGATAAAAAGATAAAGAGCTTATTCCCTTCATCTGTATTTTTGTGTCCAATATAAACAAAGTAATTGATACTACGTCATCGTAAGCTGATCGTAGAGATAGATTATATCTCTATGATCAGCTTACGATGACGTAGTAAAATTACTTTGTTTATATTGGACACACAGAATACAACTGAACGATGTTTCTCTGCTATTGAAGGGAATCAGTTCTCTATATTTTTATATCTCTATGGTCCTTATCTAGGACTGAGGACTGGAGTCTAGTCCTTAAAAAAGGAGGGGGATCCTTTATGACGTCATAACTCACGTCATGTCAACACCTCTTAATGCTATAAATAGGAAAAATCCTTATATGAGGAAAGTAACATCTTCAATGAGCTGATGACCAATAAAACATTTTTTATATATGTTATAAATAAGTATTCAATATGAGTATTATTACAACAATAAATCGTCGATGCAAATGATAATACCTAAAAATTAGCCTATAGCGGTTGAAACGAAAGGGTTGTGAACAAATTATTTTTTACAAAAACAATGACCCACGATCGTATACTGAAAAGCCTATATTATTAGGGAAAATGTTTCCAAATTGTCTAATATAAATATTATTAAACCCTATTGTTGCTATTGAACTAACGCCAAGTTATAATATAATATATAAATACAAATAATAGTAGTTAGAACTTAATAAATACATTCGTTCAACATTTTATGGAAAAGTTAAAGGACTGACAAAAAACCATCTCAACCTACCTAAAGACCGATAGGACCGGTCCTAAAACTGGACCGGACTGTGTAAATTGGGACCAACACAACACTATTCACTTGTAAGATTCCCTTCTTATATTCCCGAGTATATTACAATTTACATCATTGTTTACCTCATACACCTTGCGTGGCAGCCATTTTAGCTAAATTTATGACGTCTCCATGTTGGTCGAATGTTTCTTCTCAGTTGAGTATCCAATTATTATATATGTCGATGATGTTAACCATAGATATATAAGATAGCTTACTGGATTCTTCAGAGGAACACGTCATATTGCCCAATATAAACAAATATTTATATCTCTATGATCAACTTACGATGACCTAGTACAAATTACTTTGTTTATATTGGGCACAGGCGACAGCTGAACGACGATGTTTCTCTGCTATTGATGGGAATACGCTCTCTATATATCTTTATATCTCCATGATGTTAACCCTCTGACTACGGTTAAGATCAGCTGATATACTTCAAATACTGATACTTGATTCGATCTATAATATATAAGCATATCTTTCTTAAAATCGATGGATGAACAAATATCGAATTTTACGAAAAGAAGAGTATAAAATATGCTTGAGAGAAAATATTATTTTTAAATTGTGTATGATGCTCTATAGTGTATGTGAGTAATCATTAATTTCATTCTAGTTATTTGTATAAAAATAACTAATCAGCTAGGATTAGGTGGTCTAAAAACATTTAATATAAAATAATGATAAAACTATAAAATATCAAGGGCTCGAATAGACATGTACAAGTCAGAATCCACGGATGCCTTCGATGAATCTATTTAGTATGTAATGTGACGAGAGGTTTGAAAACGTCAATAAATGTTAGCTTTTAAGTATTATGATTTGGATTATAGAAAATACGCTAAACATCGTTTATTTAATCAAATACTTTTTTAAAGAAAATTTACTTATTTAATAGAATAACAAGATAGTGTAGCGGATTGACTTGCTTAGTAACAGCAAGTCTACCTACCACTTCTTAATCTCACACCTCAGCAGGTTCTCAATCTTAAGTACTCTTGCCTGCGGGTATATAAGCTGCAGGCAGGAGATCAATAAACACACTCTAACTCTACATCTACATGAGTTGTCATTTCTCCTCCTCCTTTGCGCTACAATAGCGTATTATTTCATTCATAATTGTTCACGGTATACATCCATGAATACTTGATGTTAATTTTACGAAATTTGAGGACAGTTTTCTTCCCATGGATGATAAAAACATGAATAGTGAAGCTTCAATCAAATTGGTCCCCCTCCTTATTTTCAGAGTCTCTCGGAGGCCTCTTGCCTCGTGGTTCAGACCCTCATGTACTACGGAGGCGACTTGGGAGTTGAGGGAAATCTGAAGCGCCTCCGTCACTTGGTTGACTTTAAGTACAACACTGACAGCTTCAATCACTTTGAGCTCATTGCGGGACTGGAGGCCTCCAAGAACATTCCACTCGCTCAAATATTTCGAAAATCGGATGAGGAATAGTAGTTTGCCTCTCCTTTGAACGATAGATAATTAAATAGGTTGCTACTGCTTTAAAAAATATGATTACAGTTTAAATTGTCCATCGAGATTGCAATTTTTTCATTAATTATTGCTTCATTGGACATTACTGTTGAGGAGAGTCTTTGGAAATGTTTGAGCGGTTACTGTAGAGAAGCGAACGTAAACTTGCAAACTTAAAATTCAATCCCCCTCTTATAAAAATACAAAACTTCATGATAATTTATAATTGAACCTTATTGCTGGTCAAGCCATGCTATTTTGATAATTAAACTTCAACACTTTTTTTCTCCTTTAATGAGTGTAAAAGCTTTTCCAGTTTTTATATTCATTAAATTAAAGCTTTTTGTTATAATTGATGGAAGAGTTACAAATAAATAACACAAAAATAGTTATTGGTTTATTTCAGGTTTGCAATAATGTCCATGTTGATTTGAATACCTGTACATAATTAATTATTGCAATCTCGAAGGACATGCAAACTGCTTTCATGCACCCTCTTTTAACAACCTCCCAATCATTTCAGAGCATCGCCGAGGCACAGTGTCTAGCCAATCAGGTCGAAATGTATTACTATCGACCCTCTCCGCCCAAAAGTGCTCTCATGGACACCTTTCTTCGACGACCCAACGAGTTTAAACATGCTGACCTCATCGCACAAATGGAGAGCGTTGCCCTAGATCTTCCATCCTCATCCCATCAAGGAAAACAATGAAGGCCCCTCATATTCTAATGAGTCCTAAATTGTAACCCACGCCATTTTGTAGAAAAACTATTAACTTTTTTATTGTTTTGTTATTTTGTCATTTATGCTTATTTTAAGCTTAAATATATATGATGTAGTGTCAGGATCTAATGTATAATTTGTGGGCTTTTTAAATAGAATGTCGGGACGGGTTGGATTGTGAATTGTACGGAAAAACAAACACCGTTCGTGAACGCACGTTCAAAATCAGACGCCTGAACGGATAATAAATGAACGGACGAACGTAATTTTTAGTTGGCGTTCCTACATTAAATTTATTGTCACTTTAGATACTTATTGTGTGAAAGTGACGACGTTTTTTAACAAACAGAAGTGCGATTGCAATTTCTAAGTCATTCTGGATAAAAATGACAGGTTTTTTTTTACCATGGATTTGTTTTTCTATTTAAAAAAGTAAAAACGACGATGTTTTTACAAAGGAGACAACACTACTGAGCAATGAAGAGTACTTTTCCTATTTTGGGTCCAGAGGTAGATATTTATGAAGATATATTGAATAAGAACAAACCTGAAAGTTACGAACTCAATTACCATCTGCACTGGGGGAAAGAGCTATTTTTGCAGGACTCGACTTATATATTCGTTATAACTAATTGGTGTGATTTTTCTAAACGAACACTCGATATTTTTTTTGTTGTCGTTCGCGCACGATTAGAAATAAAGGACAAATCAACAAGTCGGATTCAGTATTTTTAATTCGGGTACGGTTACTTTGATCTCCTACCTGAGCTAGAAACAAAGAGAAACCACACTTCAACACGGCCATCGTGCTAACATTCCTCACAAACCTCTCTATTATTGTACTTATTATAGAAGGATCTGGATCCGCGAGTCCCTTTGAACATATTCATGAGCCGAGTCAGTGCTAGGAGCGACCACATTGATGAAGGAGCTCCCAAACGTCTCGTCTCCTCCTCCGATCATTGAGGAGGAGGATGAGACGAGACAGGGCAAATATAATGACTGGAATCATGCCACCCGTCCACTCCCATTCGAGAAATTTGATCCCAAGCAATGATGAATCAATGTAAACAATAATAAGAACAAGGCAGGAGCACTCTAGATGACGAATACTTTTTTTCCTTCTTCTTCTATAATAAGTACAATAATAGAGAGGTTTGTGAGGAATGTTAGCACGATGGCCGTGTTGAAGTGTGGTTTCTCTTTGTTTCTAGCTCAGGTAGGAGACCAAAGTAACCGTACCCTTTAATTCAAATTAGTAATAGGAACAAATTAAAATAATTGATTTTTTTTGTCAATGAACGCTAAAAAATTGAACGGACGAACGGCTGAACGGATTCTTTTCCAAATGAACACTAAGGCTGCAAACGCCCCACAAGCCTGGATAATTGGGAGATCTTAAGTACATATTTAGGAAACATCTTTTTAGACAATTTATCTCAATACTGGGATAAAAACAGTCAAGTTTGATATGCTTATTTCTGAAGCCGTGACTTTAGCCTTAATCGAAACTCGAAAAGGAAGAAATGTATTAGCAATCGTCAATTACAGATACAAAGAGGACAACCATCAAACCAAAAAAACCTTTTTCAAGTAATGAAAAGATAAATATTTGAGCTTTGTATGAAATGATATAAAAGTAAAATAAAGAATTGCAATAATAGATTTATTGTTGTTGTTGAAACATCTAAGGCAATTCCATTCAAAGACGCGCAAGAGATTAGATAAAACAAATTCGCATATATTTGTTTTAGTATTATAACAACCCTCCATAGAGAATATATATTTATTTTTCTATAAGTAGGTACAAAACTAAAATATATATGTGTAAAATAATCGATACATGTATGTATATTGTGTGAAGCAGCAGTTCCATCCAACTTTAAATACAGAAGGAATGAGAGTTGGAAAGAAGAAATTAACTTATTTTTTGGATAATTATTATAACACATGAATATTAGGAGAAAAAATATTTATTTATTTTGCGTATAAAACTAAAATGTATATCTATGACTTATTTGTGGGATTGGATATAATTAATATATAATATAGTGGGGGGAGGAGGAGGTCGTTAATCACTATTTACCGCCTCATATTTTCCCAGTCACAGTCTTCACAAAGCTCAGTAATGACATCATAGGAATTCTGATTGCATACCCCATCTGGACAAAAGTGATACTTATGAAAGGACCCATCCAAGCAAACTGCATAAATGTACCCCTGCTTCCCAAAAGCACAGACGCAGGCACACTCCTGAGGGACCGTAAAGTGAGCCAAGGACCACTGAGAGCCCGCATAGGCTCCTGGAATCCCCAAAGAGGAGAGAGCGGATCGCTTGTTGAGGCGATAGTCCTGTAAGGCGAATATATGTACGGTGCCCTTATCTGAGGAGCAGCAGAGCCATTGATCGTCATAGCTGAAGTTAATGCAGTAGAGATCCGCTTGATCCGAGCCTCGTCGGAGCTCCACAAGCATGACACGCCGTATAGAGTCCCATATACGTAGAAGAGTGCCCTTTTTAGAGGCTGTGGCTATGAGATTCCCCTTGTTATTGAGGCCCAGGCACCATAGTTCCGTTTTGTGGGCGTTGAGGGTGACGGGGGCGGAGCTGCTTCGCTGCTCGGTTGTGTCTAGATCAAGGATTTGTAGCGATCCTGCTTTATATCCAGGGAATATCATGATGCCCCGCTCTGCCTTGGATGGACTGACTTCCATGAGTCCCCGTGGGTTGTCCCGTGTGTCCAGGGTGAATAGTCTTTGTGTGGGGCGTTGTGGGAATGAGAAAACGTGTATGGCCTTGGGCGTCACGGCTATGAGCTTATCTCTTCTGAGTCGGACGTTGACAACGGCCTCTGCGGGGAAGGTGAACTCCAGGACCATTTTGGATTGAAGGTCGTCGTAGACCATGAGGGAATTGGGGGCGTAGACTCCTCCCGGGCTGGAGACGAAAGCCAGGAGATTGCTTCGGTAGAGGATCTCGGCAATGTCCACGGAGCCAAAGACGTCGGGTCGGGAGAGGTGGGCCTTTTCCCGGATGGGCTCTGTGTTGTAGACGCGGATTCCGTCATCGAAGGCGCATACGAAGCAGGAGCCGTCCTGGTTGAAGCGAATGGAGCGGATGTGACCCCAGCCCTCGGCCAGGCCCAAGCGGGAATGGCTCATGATGTGTGCGCGAGAGAAATAATAATATCTATGGACAAAGGAGAATATCAGAAATGACAGTTTACAACATGAGCATGGACTATGACGTTTTAAATCCTATTATGTTAATAAAGAAAGAACCTACGGAATACATCGAGTTGATTAATATAGTATCATGACGTCATTGGCTAAAGTACCATAATTTTTTACTTTAAAAAGTCATTCTCTTTACTTCAATGGGTACGCAAAATAAAGTGACTTGACTCATTTTATGGGGTTTTAATTACATATTTAACTTATTAAGTGTCTTTTTTTGTCCTTACTGTAGTGTATTTATTTGTATTATCAAGTCTGATATTTTGGACTGCCTTACTGTTCATAAATACTATTTTTAAAAATCATATAAATTACGTGGATACAGCAATTTTATCTTCATTTATCACTTTAATGCACAGTCTTTGTCACTTTCCTCTTAATAGACATATCCCTTTTATTAAGTTTATAGTCTCAATATCCCTGAGGGTCGGCTACGAGTAAGAATATTCCTTGTTCCTTTTAATTACCAGTCTATTATGAAAACAACAATTACATTTTTTTAAATTTTTATAGAAATTATTATCTTAGTACTTAAGAGTTATTATCTTAATGGCTAATGAAGTGCAAGTCACTGACGTCACGCATTGAATATATCTATTCTTTACACCTAAGGTCTTGTTTGCATCGCAGTTTATTTCAACATGAACAATACAGAATAATAATAAGGAGAAAAACAAAGTTCCCCTTTCAATTGCGTATTTTCTTCACCAATAAGAAGCTTCATTTCATGAAGATAGAATATTAAGACTGAGGCCCTTTAATGATAAATAATAAACATAAAATATAGGATACTTATAAAAATATGAGTTCTTTGAATAAAAAAATATGTAATAAAAGACAAATAGTTATTTGTTAAACATGGCCGATAAATAGCGCAGGTCGTTTAAACCTTATATATGAATAGTTTCTTTTCAATACCCCCTAATTATCCATGATACTTTTTCCTATTATTCAGCACGGATTTATATTTAATTACTTATATTTGTATAAGTTATGCTGGAAAATGTATTATGTGTCGTTAAGTTACGATATGCCGAAAAATGGTACCCACCAATATTTATTTATCACTTTAAGATGATAATAATAAACAACTGAACACTTATTTTCAACATAACATGGTCAAAAATATCATTACTTGACGCAAATTTGATGTCATATATACATTAAGAATTCTCTTATTTTGTTCATATATTACTTAAAATGATGTCAGAATGACGTCAAATGTTATGAATTACAACATTCACCATCTTCAAGGCCCTCTCCAAAGCATGATTTAGAAGGTATTTTAGCGTTTTAGACTTATTTAATCATACCTAACTGATTAAACTATCATTGAAATTATAATTTTAAAAGAAATTTAACGAAAAAATATTCCTTTTTTAACTATATTGAAAGAAAATAAATAAACAAACACGGAGGGGGGTATTTCACTTATAGGGGTTGACGACGACATGTTCCGTCCGTGCCGAGTATTTCGTCCCTTTGTAAACGGATTCCTGAGGAGATTTTGCTCTGGTGGTAGCTACAAGGAAGACCTTCTTCATCGAACGTCTGAGATATTCGAAACCAAGGAGGCCCATGCTGCACTATCCCACATTCGCCCTGGATCCACGATTGGCCTCGACATTGAGGGCCACCATCAAATACAGCTCCTTCAGCTCCGAGACGAATCCAAGAACCTCTTTATTTTCCGCATCGCCTCGAACCCAGAGCTTCTCTCTGTCCTAGCCCCTATTTTAGAGGACGGAGACATCACCAAGGTCCTTCATCAGAGCTATAAGGATCTATTTTCCTTCCATCGAGCAGGGATACGACTATGGGGACTCTTTGACACCGCCCTGGCTCATAAAGTATACCTCTATCAGGCCTACGGACATTCCCTCTATGGGAAGAATACAATTTCTTACGCACATCTCTGCTCACATCACGGCTATGAGATCCCAACCCTATCCAACTCCTTTTCAAGATGGGAGCGCTCCCAGTCTCGGACTCCATTATGTGAAGAAGACCGTCTCTATTGCTCCCTTGATGTGGACCACTTACTAGACCTTCATTTAGTTATTTCATCCCTACTGGACCCGGACTATCGGATCCTTGCGAAGGAATATCTGAAAAGGAGATACTCCGAGTCCTTGAGCCAGAGTATGGGATCATTCACAGGGAGCGACATCGATCCTTGGACAAAAATGATGTGTTCATAAGTCAAATACCTCCTGGGCATAATCCTTTTTACTTTTATGAACATATTCGCCATCTTCCTGGACGGAAGAAAATGTACTTCAGCTCAACGTATGGAACGCTCCACATGCTCTTTGAGCGACGATCCTCTACCATACGGAGTAAGTTTCTATTAGAAAAAGAGTCTTTAAAGGAGACATCTTCCCTTCATGGAACCGACATCTCCCTTTTGATCCCTATTAAGCCCCTGGAGCAGGGAAAGGGCCCGCTCATCATACAAGAACTATTCCCGAAACTCGTATCTCTCTTAATAAGCGTATCTAATATTCCAATTGTCATTGACTTCGGACTAAGTCAAGAGGATGAAGAAAATGAAGTGGAGATACGCTTTATGGATCTCTATCTACCCAATGGCTCCTGGCTACGAATCCCTCTGAGCGACAAAGAATCTCTAGAGGCTCTTAGAACATTCTTTGAGTCAGATTCCATTACAAAAGTTGTGTACAACATGAGCCAAACGGAATATGCCAAGGGAGCCCAATCGCTCTCTTCATGCGGGATTAAGCTTAGAGGCATGGTGGACCTCTGTAGCTCCTATAAGCTATATCTCTACGCGGCCTTTCAGGCCAACCCCTTTTCCCTCAACTTCGTTTCACGAAAGGAGTTTCTACGAAATTTAGGTTTAGACGGCGTAGAAAACCGTCTTGAGTCCTTTTTATTTGCATATATTCATCTCTCAAGGAGTTTATGTCCTCCTCGAATATTGGACTTTATTGGCGCACTCTCCAAGCTGGACTCGGACATTATATTAAGCGCTCCTAGCGACTTAGAACTACGCATTGTCAAGGGTCGCTTTAAGAATAAATTAATATACGAGACATTAGCTATTCAGAGCAAGTCCTTGGTGGGTTCCGAACTAGAGTCCACTCTAAAAAGTACCTTATCTCCTCTCAGTTCCTCCCCTGACGTCCGTCTATTGAGGACTCCCTGGCCTTAGTTGAGTTCTCTAGTCCTCAAATGGCCTCAGAGTGCATCAATCTACTCTCTGAGTCATCGAACCTGACCGTTCTTCCCTGGAAAAAGCAGTATGTCCATAGCAAGGGCTCCATTCCATCAGCCTCCAACCTATCTCAAATTCACTCTGTTCTACATCCTTTTACCGAAGCCATGAATGCCAATGGCCTTACTCCTCTACTGGACTCTGCGTCTTCCTTCAGATCGGAGGATGTCTTCAATGAGGCCGAAGAAAACATAGCGAGTGAAGCATTTCCCTAAGACTTAAAAGAAGGGGAAATTCGACTGAGGCAATGTATTGAAATGGAAAATAATTTAATAAATAATATTAAAATTTGTGGAATGTTTTTCATTATATATATACAGGCTTATAAATAGATATATATATATGAATGAATAATGTGAATCAATATGGCGAAGTCAACCGTGGAATTTTGAAATAAAAGTGTAAAATGAAATAATAAAAAAACATTGAAATTCTTAATATGACTCCCTTTTCTACGTCATCACGGGGAAAAGGAATAATTTAGAGATGAATTCAAAAATCCGAATACCATCTTGGGGGGAAAAAAGCATGGCTCAAAAAGATATTATTTGAACTTTATTTAATAGATTGACGTAGAAGTCCTCACTCTACGTGGTTACATTGACGTCATATTAACAAAAAAAACTCGAGCCCTGAGGAGGATGACAATTAGACGTCATCGGTTTATACATATGCACTGCCTCAAGATCTCTCAAAGGCGCCTTTTGAGGATCCCATTTATTGATGTGTTGTAGTTTAAGTTTAAATTATAGAAATACATCATTAGATGTGTCTACATCACTTAATAACACCGCATAACTACCTCCCAAAAGATATATATAATACAGTCGTAAGCCACTGACGTCATACTTTTTTTCATTATTTTCCTCTCTCTCCATGTATTTTAATTGAGACGTGCCCGGTTTGATATTATATATGTTATTATTTAAATATCTATGTGAAGCGTACACATCCCTAGTGTCTTGTTGTATTTTCTGTGAGTGAAGGCGTGTGTATGCGCGGGCACGTTTGGTTGATCAGCAGGAGGAGGAGGTTTGAAGGCATGCTCGCATGCTGCTGCTGCTGCTGCTTCTTGCAGTGTTGTATTCGAGAGAGAGAGAGAGGGAGAGAAAGAAGAAGAAGAAGACAAAAAGAGGAGGAGGAGGAGGAGAAAGAGAAGAAGAGAAGAGTGAAGAAGAAGAAGAAGAAAAAAAAGGGAAAAACGACTTGAATGTTATTATTGTGTATTTTGATTTGAAGGTAAGCGGAGACTGCTTGCTTACTTCGAGTCTCTAGGAAATTATTCGGAATCAAGGCGAGTAGTGAAGTGTTGGACACTGATTTGCTTGTCCCGGATGACTCAAGGATGGAGAGTGCTGTGGTGTGTAGTAGTAATAGTAGCAGTAGTAGTAGCAATGGTGGAGTGAAGGCTTCATCGCGTGTGAGTCTCTTCAGTAGTTCATCCATCGATGTCCGTGAGGAATTGGAGGAGCGTCACCTGAGCGCCTTCGCCACAGTCCAGAGCCTCACGGCGGACAAATCCGAGAATGATAGCCTGGAGGCCCTCTCCAGCGCCGTGTCCCGCGACGGGAAGAGCCACGAAGAGATCTGCCTGGGTCTCCTGGTGGGTTCTCTGTGCAGTGTTCAGCCCGAGCGATTCTACCGGGACCTGAGCCTCGTGGCCCGGGACGGACTCGCCGGCGTCCTCTCTCACCTCACGCACCTCGTCCTGGACAAGTGGACGCGCTTGACGCAGAGCGCCAAGTCCAACCTCCTCTGGCTCACCAAGGAGATGATCAAAGGGAATGTCTCCGGGACGGACTCCATCTGCTGGAACCTCATGCGTCAAATCGCGGGCGGGGACGTCTCCCGGGGGAACCTCTGGCTCGCGGACTCCCTCCTGGACATCTTCATCGAGCACCGGCCTGGCTGGAGAAGTTCAGCTTCCTCCTGGCCTCCGTGGTCTACACCTACCTCCGCGTCATCGAGGACCATGTCTACGTGGACAAGCTCAGGGAAAAGGAGGTCAAGTTCGTCGTGGGACTCATGCGGATCACTTTAATGACGTCATTGTCATTGGAAGGGACTTGCTCCGGGTTCTACAGTACGTGGCCAAAATTAAGGACTTTGAGGAGCTATGGAGTGATATTCTCTATAACCCCAAGAGCCTGGCGCCCAACTTTACGGGATCACCATGTTGATGCATACGAGGACCTCACGACGATTCCTTCAGAGTCGAATCACGCCGGAAATGGAGAGAAAGCTCGTATTCCTCACGTCACAGGTGAGATCAATTACAAGATGCCTCATCCAATATGAATCAATCCGATCGTCTTTAGAAATAGATTCACTTAAGGGACATGCCAGCAAAAGGAGTTCAATGGATGAAGGGAATAAATAACTATAATTACAGATATCTTAATGTTGCGCGTCAACTAAAATAGTAGCGTACTAAAAGAAGTAAAAATACGAACGGTTCCTTTTTTTTTGTTCATTTTGTACGGACAATAAGAATATTTAACACATGTAATATTTCTATGCCGACTTCTAACCTTTTGGTCGTCCTTGAAGGTAGCAAAGACCGACTCGTTATTCATCAAAATAAGCTCCTAAAGCAATATTATCCCCCAAAGAGTTTTCAAATGAGCCCAAACAAGGAACAAATTAGGTTCTTGTAACTGCAAATAATCATTTCAAGTTTTCAAAAAGTGTATTGATTATGATTTGAAAATATTTCTGAATTTAAGCCATTTTCAACCAGAGGAACAGTGCCTACCACAGAAAATAAACCTACAAATTATTTATATGTGGGTCTTTTTTGTACTACATCAACTCTAATATTACATTTAAACATAAATAGCTGAAGATGTACTGAGGCCACAACAGTACCTTTTATTTCATATTGGTACTGTTTGTAGGCTTTTAAATAGTGTGTTCTGCAGTAAGTCATTGTTACTTAGATACGTATAATGCATAAAATAACAAACTGGACATGGATCGTTATAAATACACAACGCAAACGATTCTATCGGCTTACACACTTATACATACGGTATTCTTTGTATTACAAGTTGCAGTTTTGCTCACAATATGCTAGGGGATGCGATTGATGAATTAAATTATTCGCTATAATGCTCATTTATATCCACATAGATGCAATTCTATATAACCAAATTGACAACAAATAAACATTTGCACAAATGTACCATCGTTTCTCTAATAATATCCGACATGTCAATCATGAATTGTTGACACAGCATAGGCATGCTTGAGCTTGATATCATAGATTATTATTTAAACTAAATGACCTTTCAAGATGGTATTTACTTTATTTTGCGGTTTAGATTTCATAAAATGCGACATATAATGATTTCTTTCTTTTTATGCATTCCTTAGACAAATGCGACTTATAATTTATAAAAAATAACAACAGTAATTTGAGTCCTTTATATATGATATAACTTACAACTTTCATAATAAAATGCTTGAATTGAAATAACATATAATACGACCTTCTTAGGTTATGTATTTTTATATCATTTTATCCCCTTCAATTATACTGATATATATATATATATATATAGTGGAAGCATACTAATAAAAAAATCCGCCTGACTTTGAATCTCAATAAATTCGTCGTAACATATTTGTTTATTTCAACGGGACTAAAATTACGTTTTTTATAATTAAGTATATAATTTTCGAGGAATCTAAAGAATCCTATGTTTTAGTTCATTCAAGTACTGCTGACTTAGCTAATGGAGATTCTCCTTTAATATTTTTTTTGTTGCCTATTGGTTCGATAGAATTGCATCCGATAGGATATAAATAAGCATTATAGCGTTAAATTAGTCTATCGAACCTAGGATCATATTGTTTTTGGGCTCTTCAATAATGGACTCCTGGGAATAATAATATTTTTTAAGCTTTTGCTGTAATATAAGAAAAATAACAGATGACATACACTTTGCTTCTTCTTCAGGAGTTTAATTTAAATTCATCCCAGATAAAATTTGTTCTCTTATGAATGATATATTATTAAATGACATGAGTAATTATTGACAATAATTCAGGGTTCTATCAGAAAAAGGGACTTTGATCTGTTCATCGAAATTAAATGCTCTTTGGAAACTTATGTATGCTTCCTTTAGTAATATGACCATAGAGATATAATGGTGTAGAGAGCTTATTACCTTCAATAGCAGAGAAACATCGTCGTTCAGCTGTATTTTTGTGTCCAATATATACAAATAATTTGTACTACGTCATCGTAACTGATCATAGTTATATTACTGCGACTAACTAGAGAGAACAAACATATTGGATATTACTTTCAAGTAATAACTAATATTAATATCCTAGTTACATATTACTTTCGTGAAAAAATATTCCACAGACATTTTTGATGAAATTATTGAACTATGAATGTATGTGACGTCACCACCCAGTGGACATAAAATGCAAACTAGGTTTGGTGAGGATTTTTACAGTCCTGTTTTGCCTTTACTTATTGCTTTGGAATGCTCAAAAAAGTAATATCTAATATAAAGTAGTATATTACTTTTGAGAAGTAATAACTAATATTTAAAAAAGAATATTACTACGCAGTAAAAAGTAGTATATTACATACTACTTTCAAAGTAATATTCGACCAACACTGCTTATTAGATTCTATCTCTATGATCAGCTTACGATGACGTAGATCAAATTACTTTGTTTATATTGGACACAAAAATACAAATAAAGGGAATAAATTCTCTATATCTTTTTATCTCTATGAATATGGCCTACATTTTGAACAAGATTTATAGAATACCAGGAAGGTTTATGTCATGCTTTCCTGGATAGTCTAACATCATTAATCTTATCATTTCAAGTCACTAAAAAGTCTATTGTAGCCAAGGTGACTATACAGGTGTTGTTACTATAACGAAAAAGTAGATCATGAAAAAAACCTGTGACGTCACGTACAGGGTGCAATCACACTTGAGTGACCTTATAGATTAAAAGATTGTTGAGGCCAACAGCGGCTTTATCTAATCATTATATTGATAATGTTTAAGAGCCTTCCTCTGAAAGTTTGAAATAATACCATAAATATATTGAGTGGAACACAACGTGTAAAAAAGTCACTCAAATGCAATTGCACCCTATAGAAAGATGCAAATAAATAATAAATGGAATCCGTACGGAACGATGATTTGCATATTTCAGTTAATAATAACGAATTATGCATGTTGAATGTTTAACGAACGGAAAAAAGCTCATAACAAGTGTCTTCCTTTCAATCCACATTCCAGGAATACTGAAGTCATTGTAGATAAGAACAACTCTTCCCGAAATGTGACGTCACCATATTATATCTAGTATTTTTATTTACTTATTCGTTATAGTCACACCTGTATATCGTCACCTTCATTGTAACAATATATTTTTGATGACGTAAGTGGGGAGAAATCATATAGATATAAAGAGAGAGCTTATTCCCTTCAATAGCAGAGAAACATCGTCGTTCAGCTGTCGCCTGTGCCCAATAAAAACAAAGTAATTTGTAGTACCTTATAGCAAATTGATGAAAGAGATATAAATATTTGTTTATATTGGGCACAATGAAGAATTCAATAAGCTATATAGTCTTTATATCTATGGGAAAAATACATAACACAAATAAAACTAGAGGCATATATACACTCAGAGAGTGCAAACCTCCGCCATCACGGGGTCCTTATGAGCCTTCCGAGGCGGATTTTTCACGACTGGGGCGGTGTAGAGGGACGGGGGAGGGTTCCCTCGACGGAAATTCCGAGAGGAAGACGCTCCCGGCCCCGATTTCACAGCACAGCGACATCTATTGGCAGAGTAGGCTAACTTGAAATATTTATCAGTATTTAGCTCATTTTGCATCTTATTCTGCACTCAGAGATGCCAAAATTTATCACTTGTTCCTTTTGACATTTCCAACAACTCCACAAAGTTTCATTCGAATCCGTTCCGTACTTTTTGAGTTATCCTGCTGACAAACAAACAAACCAACCAACAAACCAACGCCATTGAAAACAATACCTCTTTCGGCGGAAGTAAAATACATTATTCTTCTCGCTTGTGGGTGTGACGTCATTAAAAATCGCCAACAAGCATGAAATCAGCTCTTTGACATTGTGGATGTAACATACTCTTTAAGATAGCTAGCTCTTCTGGGAATACATTTCTTACAAATTACATCGGGTTAAAGGCTCTTGGAATCTATTAATCCCTGAGCTTAGCATATACCCGCCTATTAATACGCTTTACATCAAGTTCCTCATTACTTAATACTGCATTTGATTAAATTTAGTATGTGTGCATCCTTTTTGACAATAATTAAACATATTTTCAATTGTTGCAGTAATAAACATTGACATAAACTTAAAATACTTATGATATAATACTTATATTATTGTTGGTAGTAAGGATTTCCCCCCTTTCATTTTCCCTTCTGTTTATTTCATTTTTCTTCCATATATACATAAAATAGGGCTATTATGTAGGAAAACAAATGAACGTAAATAAACATTTTACATAGTTAAATATACTAAAATATCTCAATAGCTTACAATTGAGAGATTAAAAAGAATTATTTTACAAATATTCGGACGTTAAAAGTTTAGATACTAAAAAGAAATATATTTTATGAATGAATAGGAAACATAAATAAAATCCTGGAATTATCCGAGGTTTTACATTCTTTTTTAATATTTAGAAGTGTCAAGTTCAGCATTTTTTAATTGTTATTTACAGTATCCTTAGGAATAATTATTGGGTATCCGGTGTTTTAGATACTTAAGCATTGCTTATACATACCCTTTAATAGAACATTCAGCAAGTTAAATTTATTTAATGCCTTTTTTACCTTATGTTTCCCTCTATATCTCACAATAAACAAATAACGTATGTTTCAAATGTTACATTGTTAAATGACTTGTGAAATGCATTAAATGAAGGTGCTGAGAAGAGATTGTACATATATATAGCGTAATAAAAGTCAATGATTTTGAGCTCCATCCTTTCTATTGTCTGTTAAAAAGATCATAATATTCAATATAGTCTGTTAGGCGTATGGACACCTCGAACATCAATGAGATACAAGGGAAAAGTATATTTTGTAACGTTGTAACACGATACTTTAGCTTCTAGAATAGATCCATTAACGAATCCTCACAGTATCCGCCGGTAAACTTAATGACATATTTCTAACTATAAAAGTGTCCTTTTAAAGACACTGGAGAAGAGAAAATATGTGATAGATGAGGATAAATAACAGGGACCCTTTTCTTGAACGTGATTGATGCAAAGAAAAAGACAGTGATTAAGAAAAAAAAGACAATGTATATATAGTTAATATTAATAAACAATATTGCATTGGTTAATGATCATTAATCGAGGCCAATGAGAAGAGATGATTAGGGTTCGAAAGGATGAAATTCGTAGCTTGATGTATACAGCTGCGAATGAATTAATGGTGCATTTCAAAATGGCAGCTGTTTTTATTATTATTATTCCCGCTCCTTTTGTTTCAACCAATCATGTTCACAAAAGGAATATCAGTGTCTCTAAGTATGATGAACGCGAGCCAAAGGAAACTGAAATAAAAATCCACGAAAAATCACACCCCAAAAAAATACTTTTTTGAGATTGCTGATACATTGGCTTTAAAATCACTTTATCACACTACGTGTATGTAAGCTGCTAGGACAGACTACATCATGCGCATTTTTTTGTTTCCCCTGCATAATTTGATGAAATTACATCATCCTATCGGATAATGAGTAAAACACAACGAAATCTCCTTCACAAGGATTGTTTTTGCATTGTTAATCAAGGGATTATATAGACAAAAAGGAATAGCTTAATGATCGACGTGCTTGGCCTTAGCAGCAGTCTCTAGGGTGGAATGACTACTAAGTATCTTATCTATAAGGAACGCCCAAATTTTTATTTTCTATCAATATCAGTATTATTATTATTATTTTGTGTCATCAATGAATAGGCTTTTTTATGAGATAAAAATGTAAACAATTGTATATGACGCAATTTAACGAATTTTATATGTTTTATTTATTATTTACGATTAAGTTTTTTAATTGGGTATTTTGTGTCGTTTGATTGTTATCGAGGATTTCTATTATTAAAATAAAATATAGGGATTAAAGGCTCTTGCCTGTTATGGAGGATTTAATTTAGAGAATAAAACATATATTCAATAATAAAAGGATTGAAAGCCTTGGTTTGCTAGTCACATCATTATTTACGCATCAACTAATTTCTAAGAAATAACATTTAGTATGTTTTGTATGAAGGATTAACTTCATATCTCGTTGCAATGTTCAACGTTATATACTTATTCTCAGTGTTGTTCCCTAATATAATTAATATATTACTTATTATATATAATATCCTAGTTACATATTACTTTCGTGAAAAAAATATTCGACAGACATTTTTGATGAAAATTATTGAACTATGAATGGTTGTGACGTCACCCAGTGGACATGCAAACTAGGTTTGGTGAGGATTTTTACAAGTCCTGTTGAATTACCTTACTTATTGCTTTGGAATGCTCAAAAAAGTAGTATATTACTCAAAGTAGTATATTACTTTTGAGAAGTAATAACTAATATTTAAAAAATATTACTACGCAGTAAAAAGTAGTATATTACATACTACTTTCAAAGTAATATTCGACCAACACTGCTTATTCTTTTGTAGATCTCAACTAGAAAAAGCTTGAGAGAGACAGAGCACACATATTAATTCAAAAGATAATTTGATAACGAATATTGTCTAAAAAAATCCTCTGTTGCATACTTGATATGAAATCCTTTTAACAAGATACTAATTTCAATATTTGTATTGGACGAGAGACGTGTATGAGACTTCCTGGACCCCCTAATGAAGTAGTAAATCTGCTATTAAATATTAAAAAGTTCTAGAAAGCTGTAAGATTTTCCCTTTTCTTTTAGCTGAAATATTACTTTTTAATGATGATTAAAGAAGCCTGGTAGATCGTCGTTTTCTGTTTATTATGGAGGGTATTCTACACCAGCCATTCAAAAAGGCCGGCAGCTGAAGCACTGCTCTCATTTATACAATCGAGAAAATTAGAAGTAGCAAATCTTTAATTTGTAGAAAAAAAAAAAAAACAGGAATATATACCAATATATATTATGACTTTCAAAAGGGGTAATTATAACTAATTAAGTAGCTATCTATCCATAAATGAGTGGCCTAAAATCCCAAATATATTTTTAAAACTTTTTATTCAGAACTTATTTGCTCATTTTATTTCTATGTAACTTAAGCCAAGCGAATTTAAAATGTTTTTGTTTCGATTAATCTGAACGAATTAGATCATTAATGTGGTATTTATAAATTAGTAAAAATATTGGCTTAATACGTTATTATACTATAATAATACCCTAATTAATTAAATTGCTCGTATTACAATAGATAAACTTTCTTCTAAAACGTCTCAAAAATATCAACTTATGGATCTATTTATCGTGATTTGTTATATTATTATTATTAGACGCTTGGGGTCCAATAATATAATGTTTAAATATATATTTTTTGGAAGCCTGATTATTTATATTACTGCCAACATAAATACAGTACTAACACAACCATCAGCAACAAATTATTTGTGATGAATTAGTGCTTGCTTTTATACAAGTGGATGCAATTCCTACGAATCAGCCAGGGTTAAAGCCCCTACTAACGTTGAAATCATCATCATAAAGTAATGGCGTTTTAAAGAGTTTCTCGTAAAACCATAAAGAAATCATGTTGAAAAATGCAAATAAAATGATTGCCAATTCATCCTTAGCTAGTCTAAGCCAAATCATTACCCAGCTTGTAAGTATACTTAATAAAAAAACTAACAACACATTCAAATGTATGGTAAAGTGCCTTATTGTAATCCAACTCATATCATTACACTTACACATTATAACTTCTGTACTTCATCATATCCTATGAAATTCCTTTTTTTCTAATGAGCTTCCTAATGGCCCAAGACTCATTATTTGACTTTGAAACATTTCCCTTTTGATATTCACTCAAGGACTCAAAAGAGCTCAACGAGCTTTTCATCTTCTCTATCTTATGTATTTCTTTAACTTCACATTATAAATTTCAACACATCAAATTAACAAATTATAAACGACTTTTGGCCATATCAATGTCTTTGTCAACTAACCAGGGAATAAACAGAAATAATGTTTTTTGTTGGTGGTGTCCTCTCTATTAAGGCTCTTTAGCCTAGGTTAAGTCTATAACTGTGTAACTCCTAGTTCACTCACGAGCAGATCCTTGCAAATTCTTCTGAAGGAGCAAGGATCCGCGAGGAGTAAATGAGTCCCCCTTCTGAAGATGGAGGACCAAGGAATGACGGAGTCATCTGGTGCAAGGTATATTGAAATACATATGGTCAAGATAGCTAACTTTTCGCTTTACCCGTGTGAAGTCATTAAAAATCATCGGGAAGAGTAACATTTCAATATATTTTGGATGACATAAAATTATTGACGACGTTTCACCACTCCATGAAAAAAAGAACATACCTTGTAGTCTATATAACTCCACCCAATCACTGAACCAAGGGTCTCTATCAGTCCTTATACTAAATATTTAAATTATATACTGGTTTGTAACGAAATAAACGTTCTTCACCTAAGGAAAACGTCCACAAAAGGCTACATCTGACGTCATATTAATTAAATCCATATTATATGTTTGGATCATAGATGATGTATTGTTTTAAATATCTTCATTGTTTGGAATTCCAAATTAAGTAAATGAAGAACTATATGCATATAGGAAGTTATAGGAAAGCGGAAAAATGGAAGAAAGTATTTTAATAAGAGCGTTTTAGCCATTATTTTATAATGCATTTTTTTCATTTAGAATGCCATTTCTAGATATATTAGACTATGTTTTGATCTTTTACATTATGTATACTGTAAAAGAAAAAATATATTTTTATTTGAGGAAGGAATTGCCAATTTTAAAAGAATTTATTATTATTATATAAATGAATCTTGGGTATTGACATATGTTTATTAAAAAAATCATCAACCTTCGTCATCTTTTTTATTGATGCAATGCGTTAAATGGAATTAATAATCGAAATATTAAATTTTCTTATCCTGTATTAACAATGGCGCCACATCAATATTACGCATGAAGATAACGCAACAAGGAAAAATTGCATCATCTATATGAATGGTGGGCCAATTGTCTGCAGTTAGTAGCCGTGTTGAGTGCATTTGTTAATGATATAAAAACCTCTACATGCAAAATATTAGGGGCTTCAGTGACCTAGATTTTAAAGCATTTTCCTATGAAGAGGAGAAGAAACAACTGTCTATCCTCAAGGTTTATATAGTGAAGGAACCCAGGAAACAGAAATGTATATATATATATATATATATATACCCCGGAATGTCATTTATCTCAATTTATTTTCAAGGCCTATTGAGTAGAGAAAAGGGGAAATTGTCAAATATTCAGTGATGCCATGGTAAGCAAATAAGTAAAGTTTTTTTTGGGAGCTCGATAGCCGTGCGTGTTAAGGCGTGTCCAACTCTCAATGTTGGGGGCGCAGGTTCGAATCCCGAGAGGGGATGGTCATTTTTGGTCTACCTCATTGATAAGATCCTAGGTTTGATAGAGTAATTATAATGATATAATGATTATTCATATCCAATAGGGTTGTTCTTATTTTTCAAATGTTCGAAATGTTAGCAACATTGTGGATTTTCTGTTTCTTGGTGATAAAAGAAGACGACATACAAAGTTTGAACAAAATCGGTCAACATTACGAGGTCAAAGTTTTAAAAATTTAGTAAAAATATAGTTTTCAGCAAATTTATTCAAAATGGTGGACGTTACAGACTTCAATAATAATTATTAATTTAAAGGAAATCTAATTTACTACCAGACGTATGTTTGATGTTTTTTAATAAAACAAAGTTTTCAGTAAAAACAAAGAAAAAAAGGGAGTGAGTATTGTTAGCTTATTTCATAGCTTTTTTGTATCAATTAACTTCACTCGCCTGTAGAAGATGACTTGTTCGCTTCAGAGTAAAATAGTACTTTTAAGTTTAGTAAAACTTTAGATGATAAATCCAAAAATGACCTTGGTTGCATTCTATCAATTCAGAATTCAGTACAATCTGAGTTTACATCATATGATTCAGAGCCTGTATTGACCTATAAGAAATCGATTATGAAAAAAATAAATAATAATTTGTTTCTTAGATTTGCGTCAAGGTATCCTCTCAAAATTTTACTTTGTCTCTGACGCATACATAATCCATTATATGCGTCATTTTGTACGCGAAATAGGCTTTTTTTAATGTACATATAACTCTCTACTTATTAAATTGACATGATTTAGTATACCAAAATATTAAAGCTGGTTAACCAAGCTTTCATTTGATATATTTGGTGTTCTAAAAATCGCTATACTTTAAGAGATATAAGCAAATACGTACTCTCCCCCAAAAATTGATCTTTTGATATGAGAATATACGATTACCATTTGGTAAGGCTGTTAGTGTAACCTGGATAGGAAGAAAAAAAAGAAGGAGAGAAGTGAGGCAAAATACTCTCTCCCTTCTTTTTTTCTTGCTATCCAGGTAACACTAACAGCCTTACCAAATGGTAATCGTATATTCTCATATCAAAAGATCAATTTTTGGGGGAGAGTACGTATTTGCTTATTAAATATACAGACAATTTACTCCTGATGTCCCTTTACTTAATGTTGTATATATGCCTTCATTTTCAAGAACGCTTGATTTTGGTAAATCATTAATTCTTGTTGCACCGTTGAATTTCATTTAGAAAACATTATATTTTTTTCAGTTATATGATGGATTTGTTTCGGGTTGTTCATAGTCGTAACTTAATTGTTTGAACAGAAAATAATAAATGACTCAATCTATATGTTAGTTACTTACAAGTTCTTGAGAAATAAAAAGTCAGTAGAAATTATGAATGTATTAGTTTAACAATAATTTCTTTAGGTAGTTTGTATACTCAATGTATGTTAACACTATGGAACTGATGCATTCCCATCCCAACAACCTCGAGTAGATTGGCTATATCCCGTTCTTTATTATTAAAAACCTGCTTTGAATCAAACTTCTCAATAAGCTATATTTGAACTGCTGTTCTTAATTATTAAATGCTAAATACTTATTTTATATTTATTTAATTTTGTTACTCAATTCCTAAAATGTATTTATGCATTAAACGGTGTTAATTACACTATTAAATAGTTATGTTGTAGGTTTTTTGTTTCATTCATTTAACACAATTTTTATTCATTTTTGAGATGCCATACATTCATAACTTGCCTCTTTTTGTTTCAGGTTCGATTTGGTACGCATAAGCGCTATCAGGAGTGGTTCCAGAAGCAGTACTTGAGCACAAACGAGAGCCAGAGCCTTCGTTGCGACCTCATCCGCTTCATCGTGGGCGTGATTCACCCCACGAACGAGCTCCTCTGCTCTGACATCATTCCCCGCTGGGCTGTCATCGGTTGGCTCCTCACGACCTGCACCTCACCCGTGGCGGCCTCCAACGCCAAGCTATCCCTCTTCTACGACTGGCTCTTCTTCCAGCCCGATAAGGACAACATCATGAACATCGAGCCCGCCATCCTCGTCATGCACCACAGCTTACGACCGCATCCCGCCATCACTGCCACGCTCCTGGACTTTCTCTGTCGCATCATCACCAATTTCCACCCCCAAGAACAGGAGAAAGTCCGCAATGGGATATACAACTCCCTACGACAAATCCTAGACAAGCGCGTCCTTCCATCCCTATCCACACTCTTTGACAACCATAAAGTGGACGAAGAGCTACGAATCATGCTACGAGACCGCTTTGGGCCCTTCATCAGCCAAGCCTCACTCGAAGACGGCTCCATCGGACACGGAACTGCGGCTTTTTCAGACGATGAAGAGGATGCGCACAGTGGGAATTCCTCTTCATCCATTAGTAGCAATAAGTATTCCTCTAAGAGCACTGATGAATATGAAGACATGGAGGTTCCTCCCCCAATGGATATCTCCCAAGACCACCACGAGTCTCCTTCTTCCAACAACAACAACAATGAGCCCGGCAGTAATGATGGGCAAGAAGAGGAGGAAGAGGATGGCTATCATCACAAGGAGGGCTACCATCCAGAGGAGGAATATGAAGACAACAACAATGATGATGTTGCTGAAGACGATGCTGAGGAGGACGATGCTGATGAAGAGGAGGTCTTGGACAAGGAAGTGAAGGACTTGCTTAAGCGCCTTCGTGATGAACCATCTGAGCTGACTTCCAATATAGAGAACCTCCTTGGAGTCGTGACAAAGGAGAGTCTGGACTTTGAAGAGTGCTCTTCCATTGCCTCATGTCTCTCTGAGGTCCTTCAGGAATATTTTGAGGCAAAGCTTTCTTCGTCTTCTTCTTCTACGACTATTTCTGATTCTTCCTCGTCGGCGGATTTTCGCCCCATATTTATCGCATTTCGATCCTTGACTGAACTGAGTGACTCAAGCCTGGTCGCTCCTCCCTTCTGAACGTCCTTGCGGAGTTGTACACTCTTCAGCCCCGCCTGGGCTACCACCTGCTATACTTCCTGAAAATTGACCCCCGGATATCCCGCCGGGAGCCCAAGAGCAAGGCTGGGCTGTATCGGGACCTCTGCGAGGCCATCGACTCCAAGTTTTCTCTGGATATTTGCCTCGTGAACGACATGCGTCAGTGCCAGGAGGACGACGTCCCCTTGTTCGTCTCCCTTGTCCCAGAAGTCTTCTCCAACTTCCCCAAAGTCGCCGTGGGGAACGTGGACCTCCTCTACCTGATCGTCTCCTGCGTGGACGGACGACAAATACAGAATCTAGTTTGCCACATCCTATCCAAGTCCTTCGTGCTCCTCAAGCGAGACTCCAGCTCCTCCGTGCTATTCGCGAGTCTCTCCTGGGAAACATTCGAGCAGTACGCCCTCTGGCAACTCCTCAGCGCACACGACCTACCCTTCGAAGCCCTTCTACCTCTCATACCCAAGCTGGACTTCTGGGAACACGCCGAGGCACTTTCTTTCATTGCCCTCCATCTCAAACTCGAAAAGCCCACGAGTGAACTCCTACGCATACTCACGGCAAGAGAGATACGCCCGGGGACTACTTTGTAAGCAGCTCCCTCTCACACTGGCTCTCAACAGACTTTCATGAAAAACTTGTGGAGCTCCTCGCAGCCCAACTACTCAAACAGGCCAAGGACGCCGCTTCAGCAAGCAAAAAGAAACGCAGCAGCCACAAGAGTGGCAGTAGCAATGGTGGCAACTCCTCTGGAAGCAGTGGGAGTGGTGCCAGCAGCAGTGGCGGCTCCAACAGCAGCTCCCTCAGTCCCTCCGCAGAACTCACGCTTAGCCATGTGGACGCCCTACGAAAATGGGGCAAGCCCGCCGTAGAAGACTTATTCGCCTCCAAATCCCTACAAAACGCCCTCCAAACCTCACGCTCATACTGCAGCGAGTCACAAAAACGGAAGTTTAGTGAACTTTTTGCCCTTGCAGACGCGGGAGAGTTGTACTCCGAAGGGGAGGAAAAGACGCATAAAAAGTCATCATCCAAGTCCTCAAGTTCTGGCCCCAAATACGCTCACTCCCTCTCGAATCACTCTGGCACCACCGGCGGAGGAGCCAGCAATCACCACACTCACTATAAAAAAACCGTCAAAGCGGCACTCTCAGACTCTTCAGAAGAGTCTAGTGATAGCGTACCTCACCTGGACAAGGCTCACCCTCTCAGCAGCGGCAGCAGTCATGGCTCGCGGGGCTCTTCCTCTTCCAAGAGGGGTCGCGGGAAAAAACCCTCGGAAGAGAGCCAGCAAAATATCGTACAAAGAGGCAGAGTCCACGGATGATGACTCCTCGGATAACGAAGAGACGCATAAACGGAAAAAGAAAAAAAGGCTGCTCAGCCCATCGGACAGCGAATAAGCACCACGAAAAAAAGACTTTTCTAGAATTTACTATATCATTTTCCGCCCTTGACCAAAAAAAAGAAGATTCAATACAATTTATGAAAAAACATAACCACAAAGACTATAATAATTGAATGGAAATCTTGTTAACTTATGTTTTTAAATTATATATAATTTGAGATCAGGCATTATGATCACCGACCTATTTGACACTGGGTACACAAGAGACACAATAAAAGCAGGAAAGAAAAATGATCCACAAAGAACTGACGTCTCTGTGAATGACAAAATACATGTTCCTTAAGTCGATGAAAACCCTAAGAGACGGAAGATGATTCCTTGAACACAGATTCTGAATACTAATTTTTAAGAAATAGAGAAGGGAAGAGAGACAAATAAATCCCAGTGACGTCGTTTTGATGGAATATTTTTATGAAACATAACAAAGGTATTTTATTATAGGATTTTCTCTTTCTATTCACAAGACACCAAAGAACTCCCGATTTTATTTGTCGAGTATCCAGTTAGGCTACTGATACTGGGTATATGCAACGCATGTAAATTAATTAGTATGATTTTCCTGCATATTAACAAAGATTTATATTATAATAACCATGAGATAGGAAAGGGATTACGTTTATTCAAAACTAACCTTTAAAAAAAGTTACACCATGAGAAGGACGGAGGTTTTTTAGCAAGCAGTGATAAATATATGCCCAATGATATGAGGATCTGTATTAGAAAAATAAATATCCGTACAGGAGTACTAGTGGAAGAATCTGTGCGGTGTAAATTCTTGTATTATCGTCTATGCCTCGGTCCAGACTTGTTGATTTGTCGTTCGTGTAGTCGTTCGTGAATGATGACTACCAAAAAATCCTATCGTTCGTAGTTCGTTTTTGGCGCCAAAATAGAAAGATATTTCTTTTTCATGGGAAAAATTTCCTTTCTAAAAAAAAACGTCATCACTTTTTTCAGACTGACGAGAGAAAAAAACCTTTCTAAAAGACCGTCGTCCATTTTCTTAGAATGACGAACGATGCAATCTTAATGAACGACGAATGATAACTTTTAGTGAACAACAATTTTTAGCGAACGTCAACAAATCTGCTTTGGTCCATGTCGGTTAGGTGCTAATATATTTTATATCTTATATATTTCCTCTGAATTCTATGTGTTGATGAACCATTCTGTTTATTATTATTAGTAGCATGATGTGGATCAGATTTATTACACTTTTTTTTTTTGGAAATAATCACGTGTGACTGATATATCTTTTAAACTTAGCCCAGGGTATTTTCCTTCTACAGAAAATGCAGTGTGTACATTCGTAAACTTTTAGTGACTTTATGCCTTAAAAATGACCAATGGTAACGAATCATTAAGCTGGACACATAGATATCTGCAGCCAAAACTCCTTTATTTGCATGATTGAATACTTTACACTTTTCTACGGTTCTTTTTGTCATATTTTGCTCTTTTTTTAGCTTCGTTGATAGCCAAATGTAGAGAAGAATCCTATGTTTTTCCTCATCCTTTTTTCTTAATCTTAATATATTTAATTTTACCGCCTTTTTTACATCTCCACCTCTTACTCACGGTTTTTAGAATATATATTTCATATTCATTCGCCCATTCAAAGAATTTTTATTCCATATTTTTGGGCTTTAAAGGCACCCTTTTTAAATCCATATTTGTCGCGCCCTACATATCATATATTGAACTAATATTAGAATCAAGTAGTAAAAGCAGAAAGCTCTACTTTTGATTGGTTGAGCAAAATAAAATAAAATATTCTTTATTTTCTTTGGGTTGAGCAGAGTGACGTGTACAACATTGATTAGTCAATCATCAAAAATAGGATAATGGCATCGATTAGGAAACCTGAATCAAGTATTTGAGATGGGTTTAAGTAAATTATGTTAGCAATTAAATGAGTGTGTGAGAATTATAGACATATTTATCCTTGTCTTGGATATGACAGAAGTAAACAACATACTCATTGTACTCCTTATTGGCAATGTATTTCAAAACTTGAAGGAAGCATTATGGTTATCAATATTATGATGATACATTATACCCAAATAGAATAATGCAGCTACTATGCTAATACATGAATATTCATGGTGTCAAGTATATGGCATCTATTACTTTTACACTAACCTGATCCTGACGGCATAGTATAAAATTGTATAAAACGTTCAAATATGACACCTGGGTTTTGTTGTATGTTTTTATTTGCAAGTTATTATAAGCTCTAAGCCTCTTCTTATGCATGCATTTAAAGTATAATGAACTACAAATTGAAACAATAATTGTTTGCGTATGCGTCCAACATATAATATAATTAACAGAGAATTTGAAAGTTTCGTAATACTGTGAGATCTTGCAGAACTAAATGGACATAGACAGTTCCGCAATAGTCTTTGCACTACTCCGAGCACTTGATATCCTGCGTGTATTAACATCTTATTTCCCTTAACCATAGAATGCCCTCTAATATATTGTTTAATCCTTCTCTAAGCATCACTTTTTGTTTAAATTAGGCGGTAAAAAGCATTATTATTATTATAAATTTATCATCTCGGAGTACATAATTGCATTTTCAACATGTTTTGAAATACAGTCGCCCCTCGACATCTCGCAGTTCTTTTACTACGCGACGACTGCTTGGCTCCCGTTTTTTATATACTAAAATTAAGAAATATTCAGTAGTTTTTAAGATATTTGAAGTTGAAACTGGTAAGTCTTCGAAAAAGCAAGATGGCGGCCCAAAAAAAGGTCCGGCCGCGTACATGTATTCAGACGTACGTACGACAACAAGGCAAAATGGCGGTAGGTTTAAACGCCGGGTGACGTCAAATCTCTCTAAATTCCAATATATATCAACATCGCGACCCTCATATATATCGCGGTGGTCGTGTAGTGGGCCGTCGCGACTTTGCGAGGGACGACTGTATGTTTGTAAAGTATTTTTGATGTTCTAAGAATATATTTTTATATATAATGAGGCCTTTGTCAACATCTGCTACTGAAAGGTACAACTGTAACGTGGTGTCGTGTGAATATACTACATTCAGTTTTACACATGTAGGTAATACAATGCTTATTGTCTTGCGAATAACCTCTCTGTAGATAATCATAGAAATGTTCTTTAGGTCCAGAAAAAATCCTTCAAAATTCATTTAAATATTGATTTTAGAACTATAATAAATAGTTCATACAATAAATATATTTTAACTGATAAGTCATACCAAAATATTTATTTATACTAATAGGTCGAAAAACTCTCTATAATTATGCAACGTAAAATTAAGGTACTAATGATTTTTTAACAATTACAATTATGCTATTTTTAAATGGTTCTTGATATAAATAAGTAGATGACCAATATTCTGAAAAGTAAATAAATTATTAGCTAATATAATGTATTTTCTTATACATGACCCTTATTTCAAACACAAATCGTCAGAAAATATATTATTCTTAATTTCCATGAATATGCTCGTAAACCATTCAAAGATATAAGTAATGTATACATGATTTGGACATTTATTCTAATGGTTAAAATAATTTTATTATGTTAATTTAAAATATTTTATTGTGTTACTTTAGACATTTTTAATTTACATACATGAATATGCCCATAACCCATTCAAAGATATAGGAAATTCTATTTTTGGCTTAGAAAATTGTAATTTTTAATTGATATATAAAACATTATATATATATATATATATATATATAAAATTAATGAATTAACTTCAGGCCCGCAGGATAGGCGGGCCTGAGGGGGTTCAGGCCCGTCCACCGAGTGACGTGGGCCCGAGTTTTTTATGAATGTGCCAACTGTGCCCCTACATAACAACTGTAGGGCCCCCCAAAAGCCTGGACCTGCTGCCGGCCTGATTAACTTGAATATCACTACTTCTAAAAAACAATTTTTTAAGGCATGTTCCTATTAACTATTTTTGTGTATCAAACAGGATTAATAACACTATCATAATAAATATATATATATATATATATATATATAGCTTAACTCATCATTAAAGTATCCTTAATCTATTAAATATTTCTCCCCATATATGGTTTCCCCTACAATTATTTTCAAGCATAATCCTCTTTCCTATGCCGTTATAATCAAAAAGTCTATTACTAGGACTCAAATAGCTACCAATTAGACTGAAATGAAGCCTTAATATAAGATTCTTAGAAATATTTAATAAATGAAGATATAAAATTTGCACCAATTATAATTTTTATACTTATTTTCATTCATATAACTCCATGGAACATTGTCAACCAAAAAAAAAAGCAACTTCTATGTAACAAAATGATGGGTTTATTTTCATAGAGCCTTGGTAGCTACAATCCTGATGACCCTTATACATTTTATTATTGATAGAAAGAACTAAATAGAATATCGCAATCGATTTCATGGTTTCTATTTATGGGTAGCGGTAGATTTAAAGGTGAGTGCTCACTATTTTTTAAAATTTCAGAATCTTTATTTCTGGGTATAAAAATTACGATATGGCAAGAAGAAATGGCAGGGGAAAATACAGCCTAGGAAGAAGTGGACCAAGGTAGAAAAAGAAAATAATGACTCATGGAAGAAATGGACCAAATACATAGGTAGGCAAGACTTTGAGTGGAATACACCTAACTAAGTATTGTACAAACACTATTTCATATCTAAATTGAGTATGCACTTACCCAATATAGATGCCAAGTAGGTTTATAGAATACTTTTCTATATTAGGCCATTTAGGCTATGTTAGGTGATTTTGAACCAAAGTTGACATAAAAAAAGAAAGCATATATTTAAAACTTCAAAAATAAAATTATTTCATGTCATTATTTATTCAATTTATGTGAGAAATAGTATTTAAACAATACGTAGGTGTACTCCGTTCCAATACTCGTCTAACTATGGATTTGGTTCAATTCTTCCATGTGTTATCATATTCCTTTTCTACTTTGGTCAATTTCCTCCGAGGCCGTATTTTCCTGGTCCATTTCTTCTGAACATCATAAATTACATCTCTCACTCCTAAGATTTTTTACTTATGAATTTTGAAATTTACCGATATCACCACCAATTGGCAGATCTATAGAAAATCTACCGATTTGAAGACAGCTTGCTAAAAATAGTGATACAGCTTGTACAATTTTTAACTTAATCTGAACAGTGTTACTATTATTATATATTAGTCGATTATATTGATTATATGCTCTATTTTATCATTGGTGTATTTGTATATTTTTATATTCTCGTCCGTCACTTAACATTACTCATATCCCATTGAGAGTTTAAAAAGGTATTTTAATTAATTGAAAGATATTTTCGCTATAGGAGTACCTGTTAGAAAGCCATGGTTATAAATAGCACCACCCCATACCTGATCACCACACTCCCAATAATTATCCTTATGACCTCGTCAATTCAGAGTTGGACGAGCTCCTTTTCGAGCTACAAGAGCTCTCTCCAGATCAACAACCCCTGAGCACCATCGAAGAGGAATTCTCCTCCAAGGACAAAAGCACTCTCTCACACAACGCTCGACCTTCCCTTCGAAAATGCTCGCCCTCCACATATCTTGGAGGCTCAAAATTCAGCTTTGGACTATCAACCATTGAGCTCCGCTGCTGCAATCGCTTGTTTTGCCTCCGATGTGATTTTCGGGTCTGTATATTCGGAGATCATAGATGGCGCTCGGATACGGACTATATTTTTCTGCGGAACTATGTTCCAGATTACAGTCGGCTTCAGGATCGGCTCCTTCTCTCTCGGGATGGCTGCACGGCATATTGTTGTCAGTGCAAATGGATTAATATACGGGATTTAACGGAGGTCAAGACTGTCATTTTAGATGCTAATTGGACATGCATGGGACATTGAAGAAGAGGAGGTCCTTAAAAATTTCTGCTTAATTATATCATAATTACATATATTGATCTACGCTTGCATACTTAAATAATATATATTTTCGTCATACAGTATTATGATTGCCTATAAATGAACCATTCAAAATGCAAATAAATATATATTTACGAAGCAAATGTTTTTTTATTTAAAACGCAACCTTTTACATATGTTTTTTCTTGAAAAGCCGAAATTTAGTAGAGATGGATCCTTGCACAAAAACTTTGGACCACTGAGTCTTCAGTGATACATCCATAAACCCATAAAATATATTATAAACTGTTACAACCTTATCAATTTTATAAAATTGATTTATTCATATGTTTTAAAACTTGGTGGTTTGAAGGCTCCCTCGTAGTTTCAAGAGCTTCAAAACGATCATTTTGAAGTAAATTATACCAAAAGCGAAACGTTTAATATAATAAGTTGTTATTATAAGTAGGAAATCATGACTTAGGCTGTGGATGACTTTAATACCGACTTGACATAGAAAGAGAAAAACACTGAAACTTATATATTATTTTTCATAATGAAACATGACTTAATTATTTTACTTCCCTTTCATAGAATTATAACTTTATGTGGTGGCTTAACTATACCTTTCTAAGTTTTCATTTCAACTAGCATTTTTTTCTGTCATGAGCTATTAATAAAATATAGCCGTAACACATAAACTTAGTTGATGTTATTATTTTGGGTTATATTTCATAAATAAGTTCAAATCGAGCCACATTTCGTCTTATCTCTACATTGAACAAAAGTCAACAATCAATATTAAAAATAACACGATCTTCATCGTCAACAAGTCATGAATCGATCGTCCTCCCGGGACTTTTCGAGGAATCTAGGCCCCTCATTGGGGCCATCGATCAAGGGACCTCCAGTACTCGCTTCATGGTCTTCTCAGCCCACACAGCTGAGCTCGTTACCTACCATCAAATCCCCGTTTTACCGGATTCAGAACCAAAAGCCAAAGGTTAGGAAAATGATTTTCTCATTCGATCCTAAGGGTCATTTAATGAGTCCTTGGTTTAGGATGGATGCAAGTGGATCCCATGCGGATTCTCTCTTCCGTGGAGGAATGCATTGAGCGGACGATCGAGAATATGGAAAGGTTGGATTTGGATCCGTGGGACATCGTGGCCGTTGGAATTGCGAGCCAGAGAGAAACGGTTGTCCTTTGGGACAAGGTAATTTAGACTACTATTTGGATTTGGGGATTGTCAGGGGTGGATGAAGGTAGTCATAGGCCCATAGGTTATTTTTCTTTGTTAACAAAGCTAAAAAATAAAGTATTCATCTTCTGGATTAAATTTTTTCTCATTCATGTATTCGTACAAGAAAGTTTGAATGCTATGGATGTGATTGATCAAAAATATTTTTGCCCTTTCGTAAAAAGAATCTGCACCCTTAACGTTGAGCTATACTACAATAAGTTGCTCTAAAAAAAATTTCACTTACCTCATATATTTGTCACAGCATTATATTTTACAACTAAAACATTTGCAGGGTATAAATTATTATTCTTAAGCATGTGAATTCCTGAGTTTACTGCTTGGCTTACTTAATATTTTAAAGTCAGAGTTTCTATTAATATTACATTATCACAATTGTAATGTCTGGAATTTTAATTGTATTAGTAAAGTATGATAAAAAAATTATATGTGTTTGAGCCATGTTTATGTCCATTTCAAAGATATCACGTTTGCCTAGAATTTAAAGTACGAATGAGGCTAAATAATTTATCTGTCTCAATATATCAATAGCAATATTTTTTCTACTATTTTATTCAAAATACTGTCTATCATTCTTATTTATAAAAATATACGTTCATATCACAACGTAATTATGAACACTATTGGCTTAGATTAATTAAGTCCACCAATAGGTGTCCATTCTTTAGCCGCGTTTAAGTGTAAATACATTCCTATATGTAGTCGAATTAACACAAGGGCACCATAAAAAGACTGTCTACTAATCCGCCCCTGGATATTGCCGCAAATTGTTTTTGGTAAATAAAAAATATTTTTTTTTGTCCATGAAGCAAGTATTTATAGCTTCAAACCAGAAATTGACGATATATCGGTTTGCTTATTAATCGGTGCCGATAGTACATTTCAAACCGTTGGTGTCGACTAATTTTTGAAATGGATCTTTTTAAAGATTTACAAAAGATAATTCATTTCAGGGATTTCTAATTTATTTCATGTTTCAAAAAATTAAATTTATTCGAGCAAAAGACGAAAATAAGTTTCTTTTTTTGGGGGTTTAAAAGTCGAAGAAGGCTCTGTACTTTCAAACATAATAAGCGTGTAGAACCTAGCGTACTTGCCGCAATAAATGGCAATAAGTTATTTTATCTAAAATATAGTTATTTATGAAATATTTTTTGTTTCTATATATATATATAATAGAAAAACTATTGGCATATTAATCTGCTGTCGTTTTTTTTTTCCTAAGAAAAACTATTTGTAATTTATCAACGGAGGTTGATCAAATATCGGTCGATCTCTACTTCAAACTAAAATTCACGTCTACTCACCAATACACATTTCCCCCCCAGTTGTAACTAAAATTTATTTTCTTTTGACGTCTCATTGTTCGATTGATGAACCATTTATCATCATATATACTGAAACAATAATGATTATTAGATTTTCGTGTCTCTCAATCGCAGGTTCGAATCCCAGAGGGGATGGTCATTTTTGGTCTACCTCATTATTTTCGATTGACTATATAATAATGCTTATTTATATCCAATAGGATGCATTCTATCGAACTACTGATTATTTCTGCTCTTCAGAGTAGTATTTTATTAATATAATTATTTGTATTATAATTTATTTGATTTTAATTTCACAGATTCGACAATGACATGGCTCCCATGAAGAAGAGACAATTTTTGTCCTTGTGGATGATATTCTTATCTCTATCTCGAATTTTACACCTCAAAAGCTACGAATGAAGTAATACTTACTTCCATAATGCCGACTACTTTATAAAACTATTCACCCTTTTTCCGTTCCATCAATTACGTTAAAAAACAATCAGTTTGTTAGCCTTATTTTTATCTTTATTTTTTGTTGGATATACATTTTCTCGATGGATAGGTAGTTTGTGGGCGAAGATTACGGCCACAGTTACTTGTAAACCAAGAAATATTGTTTAGTATTGAAAAAGTACCACCAACTTTTTTAATATGGTTTATTTGTTATTATTTCACTTGAACATGTTGAAGTTGATATATCTTAAGAACAAAAAGAAAAATCTTCGAATGGAATATTTATATACGAAATAAGTATGCAAATAAAACATGTCAATTGAGCTGTTGTCGACGAATTAACTCACTCAACCATCCCCTTTTTTTCAAGTCAGGATACCGGCCAGCCCCTCTACCCGGCCATTCTCTGGTGCGACACCCGAACAGAAGATACAACTCTCAAGGACCTCCTTGCCCAAAGCCGCCCTGGAAGCAAGACTACGTCCGCCTTACCTCCGGTCTCCCAATCTCCTCCTACTTCTCCGCAATCAAAGTCAAATGGCTCATGCAAAACGTAGCCTCAGTTCAAACTGCAGTGGCTCAAGGAAAGGCACTCTTCGGAAATGTCAATACTTGGCTCCTATGGAAGCTCACGGGGACTCATCTCATCTCACAGACGTCTCCAACGCCTCAAGAACATCTCTCATGAACATAGGGACCCTGGAATGGATAAGGTCCTCTGCGAGTTCTTTGGTGTGCCTCAAAGCATTCTCCCCGAGATTCGCTCTTGCTCAGAAATATACGGTTCCCTAGCCCGAGGACGACTCGCTGGAGTGCCCATCAGTGGGATGATTGGGGATCAATGGCTGCCCTTGTAGGGCAGAAATGCCTTCGCTCAGGGGAATGAAGGCCACTTATGGGACAGGAGGATTCATTCTCATGAACATCGGGCCTAAAATCCAGTTTTCTGAGCGGGGGCTTCTTACAACTGTGGCTTACAAGACTGGACCCGATTCACTGCCCGTCTACGCCTTGAAGGAAGCATTTCGAACGCGGGTGGAGCTCTGGACTGGTTGCGAGATTCTCTAGGGATAAATTATTCCGATGATGAAGTAGATGAATCTGTGGATACTCATAACGATACAGACGTATGTTTTGTTCCAGGCTTCTCTGGCCTTTTGCTCCACATTGGCGGCCGGATGCCACAGGAGTTATTGTTGGGCTTCATAGATACTCATCCAAGGAGGATATTTTTCGAGCTACCCTCGAGGCCGTTGCCTACCAAACCCGTGATGTTCTTGAGGCTTTTACGGAGGAAGAAGACGTGGACTCCTATCCCTCATTCTATTAGTCGATGGATGGCTCACGGATAGCCAGCTCGCCATGCAGACATTAGCAGACATATGGGTATTCCTGTACATAAGCCCTCAATGTCAGAAACCACTGCACTTGGGGCAGCCATCATGGCCGGCCGAGCAGAGGGGTTGAGGTCTGGGACACTCGCCTGGAGTCTCCCTCCGCTAAAATCACAGTGGATCGCTTTTTACCACGCCTGAGTCGAGAGGAGCGCCATGCCAAATATGAGAAATGGAAGGAGGCGCTTCGAAGGAGCTTGAACTGGAAAACGTCCTCCAAACCCAAAATGGATCCTGAACACGTCTTCTCTCCTCAGTGCCTGCCGCGGCGTTCTTTTTGAGTAGCTTCCTTAGCTCATCATTGCCGAAAAATGGAGCCAGCCATCTTAGTTTTTTTTTAAACCAAAGACAATAATTAGGAACTTTTTATTATTAATATTTTCTTTATTTTGATTTTCATTTGCTTAAGTCTTCTAGAACATCCTTAAAGGATATCATAAAGACTTTCATTCTTATATTATTAAAAAAAAATAAATATCATTGCCGAAAAAGGAGTCAGCGCGCTTAGTTTCATTTTAATAATCCCAAAGATACTAATGAATACTATTATATTATATTTTTGATTTATTATTTGTACCATAAATGACATCCATTCTTGTATTAATAAATTATAAAAATATATGTCATTGTTGAGAAATGAGTCAGTTATCTTAGTTTTCTTTTTAGAGCCAAAGACAATATTTAAAAAGTAAAGTATTATGAATATGATCTATATTCAGTTTTATTATTGCATCATGAATGACTTCCATTCTTATATTTTTTAAATCTACATTATTGTAGAAAAAGGAGTCAGCCATCTTAGTTCTAAAAATACCTAAGCCTTTAATGAGACACTATTTTCTTATTAATATCATCCTTCTTTAACTTTATTATTTGTTCAGTCTTCTAAAGTATTTTTAGAGACAATCAGTAATGACTTGTATTCTAGTTTTCTAAATAAAAATATATATACCAGTTTCGAAAAATGTTGTTAGTTGCTATTAAACAGACAATAATTGACGTAATTTTATTACTTGTTTCGTATTCTGGGGAAAAAAATTAAAGGCCACAATTTATGCCTTTCATTCTTATTCATAAGAAATATATTTAGCCCAAACATGGGATCAGCCATCTTAGTTATTAAAGACTAGACAATATTTACACTTACATTATTATTATTATCTTGGGTTTCATTTTAATATATTTAGTCTCCCAGGATATTTTAAAGGCCTAAATGTATACCTCTCATTATTTTGTATAAGCAATATATATTGCCCAAAAATAGAATTAGCCGTCGTAATCCTTATAAAACCAGACAAGGATTATTTGTTTAGTATTCTGGGATATTTTCTAAGCACTATGTTTATGTCTTGCATACTACGGATAATAAATGTTTTTGTCCCAAAATGGAGTCAGCTATTTTAGTTCTTAAAAAACTCAAAGCTTATTTTATTTATTGTAATCTTTTTTTAGTTTTATTCATGTACAGTCTTTTAGGGCATTATTACAGGTCATCATCATATATGACCTTCATTCTTTCCTTTGATAAATATAAATATTATTACTGAGAAATAGAGTCAGCCATCTGGTTCTTCAAAATACTCAATGCCTTTAATGAGACACTATTTTCATATTAAATTCATCTTTATTTAATTTTATTATTTGTCTTCTAATACATTTTTTTTCGTAGGCTTTTCATTTATGACTTTCATTTCTTGTTTTTAATATATAAAATTATACATCATTAATATACAAAAGCAAAAAAAATCATATTCTCACAGATAAAATGAAGCACCACCGCATATAAAAACACACGTAAAAGGGGTTAAAAACTATTTGAGACGAAAAAGGAGAGACATATATAAAATAAACATAAACACAGCCAAGTCAATAAATGTATATACATAATGTGATTTTGAATTGAAGTTTGCCTTTCCAGGATGACGACGTAATATGTGATAGGGGGCACTAATAAGCTATCTTATATGTGACGTCAAATTGAAGTGGTGGAAATCAATCTCATATTCAATCACACTTATAAATAGTAATAAATAATGATTTTTGTTTTTGTCACAGCCAAGTAGTAGTCGAGGAAGAAGAGATATGTTGAGCTCTCTTTAGATGAAGATTTCTTCATTTTCTTCTTTGAGGGAAAGAGCCTAGGAGAGGGCACGCTTCCTCTTCGTCGACTCACAAACTTCTTTCGACTCGGAAATCCATTAAAGCTCCTTGACTTGATGATAGAGATTGCGTTCACTTGAGGATTTCGTCCTCCGCCGCGGATCAGAATCCGCGGGGACTTTTGTGTTAATAGGGGAGGACAGGGAGGAGGAGGTGGTGGGCTCCTCTTCTCCTTTTGCCGTCGGAGTTTACGTCGTCTTTCGCAAAAGGACTTGAGCATTTTAAGGATCTCAACAACGCAGACGACCCCTACGCGAAGGACAAGGCCAAGGATCATGCTTTTGGTTGGGGAGACGACAGGAGAGGATGAGAGGAGTAAACCACGGGGCTTCCCTGTGCTTAACTCGGATAGACAGAGACGCTGCTCTTGAATCACCATACTGAACGTTTTAAAAACTACTTTGAAAGATTTGGAGAACGTGTTCTTTTATGTAGAGGGGATTTTTTTTATCTTGCGAGCTCTCGCGGCTATATACACCACTAATAAGAAGATGTGGAAGAACTATATCTTAAGAGCAAGAATAAGCAACTTGAACATGTCAAATATCATCCTGTTCTACGATGCTGAAGATAACTTTTTTCTTTTTAATTAGTGTTATTTATTTTTTTAAAACAAAACTATCTCAAAAATAATGAGTGTACTATTCATATGCGAATATGAATAGGACAAGATCTTCCAGTTCCTGTTGTTCATATTGTTACTAATAAATAAGTATATGAATAATGGGTAAATAAATAAGTATAAAGTCGAATCCGCCATATGTTTATAATCCAATAGGCATATAGAAAAGTATTATGAACATGGGTACGGTTACTTCGATCTCCTACCTGAGCTAGAAACAAAGAGAAACCACACTTCAACACGGCCATTGTGCTAACATTCCTCACAAACCTCTCTATTATTGTACTATTATAGAAGAAGAAGGAAAAAAAGTACTCGTTATCCAGAGTGTTGAACATATTCATGAGCCGAGTCAGTGCTAGGAGCGACCACATTGATGAAGGAGCTCCCAACGTCTCGCCTCCTCCTCCGATCATTGAGGAGGAGGATGAGACGAGACGGGGCAAATATAATAACTGGAATCATGCCATCCGTCCACTCCCATTGGAGAAATTTGATCCCAAGCAATGATGAATCAATGTAAACAATAACAATAGTAAGAACAAGGCAGGAGCACTCTGGATGACGAATACTTTTTTTCCTTCTTCTTCTATAATAAGTACAATAATAGAGAGGTTTGTGAGGAATGTTAGCACGATGGCCGTGTTGAAGTGTGGTTTCTCTTTGTTTCTAGCTCAGGTAGGAGATCGAAGTAACCGTACCCACAATTAATATATATAATTAGTGTTAAGAAGAAATGGACCGGAAGATATGATCCAAATAGAAAAGGAAAATGATGACTTATGGAAAAAATGGCCGAAATACATAGGCAAGTATTCGAGTGGAACTCAACTTAGTGTCATACAATATTATTTTTAATAAAAAATTGAATAAATAACGGTACAAATAATTTTATTTTAGCAATTACTGATAAAATATTTCCTTTTTGTTTTCGTTTTTTGATGATATCTATATATATATACATATATTTATGCGTCATCATTTTCCTTCTCTATATTGGCCCATTTTTTCCTAGGTTGTATTTTCCTCGGCCATTTCTTCCTAAACCATATAATGTTACATGCGTTGGTTGAAAAACTAAAAAGCAACTAAGATATATATTGAAATTCAATTCGTATTGGCGAGTGAGCTGCCGTTTCGCTTTGTCGGTGTGACGTCATTGAAACCACTGGCAATTGGCAATAATAAGTTTACAATATATATTTTAGATGAAGTCAAATGATCATAAGCTTTATGACGTTATTACTATCCATGAAGACATGAGTAAACAATCCTTGTATTCTCTATACATTAGTCGAATCCAATCGATGTCTAAGGAATCGCAACTGTTCGTAATGTCCGTTTGGTTTAATGAATAAATGCTCCCCTAATGTAGTTTTTTAAATGAATGTGGTTAATTGTAATATTTTATCTCCAGTCCCTATTTTGCTATATAAAACACTGTAATGATTATGTAATTTAAAATATACTATCATACAAATTGGAATATGATTTATATTAGAAGTAGAGCTACTTACATACATATGTGGACATCACTGTGTAGTCTGTAATTATTGAGATTTAAAAAGCTTACGTAATACTACGATTTTTAATCTAAAGATGAAGATGTCTAAAGCATGGAGAGTACAATCATAATAATATCAATAAAAATTAAGTTTCTCTTGTCATTTGATTGGTTTAAAATTTGACAGCTGTAAATGGGTCCAACGACTGGATTTCAATACTTCAATCATTAAAGCTAACTAAAAATGGGTTCCAAGCGGTTCATTGCGATATGCATTAAAATGTTGTTTGCAGGTTATGAAGTATAGTATTAGGACAACGTCTCTCTATAATAAGCTAAATGCCCCTGTTTGATAATGGATAGCCGGAATAATTGCCGTTTTTCAATTCCATTTTAACCAAAACTAATTGACATTTATAAAAATTTGGATCTCGAAGGCAGCAGAGAGACTAAGTAAATTTTAAGAGCATCATCAAAGATGCAAGATAAATCCTCCCTTTTTGGCTTGATGAGCCATCTATTTTTCTTGAATCTATCTATTAAGATATTGACATCATAGAGATATAAAGATATAGAGAGCATATTCCCTTCAATAGCTGAGAAACAGCGCGTCTATTGTTTCTGTGTGTCTACTATAAACAAAGTAATTGATACTACGTCATCGTAAGCTGATCATAGAGATAGAATCATAGAGATATAAGCATAACACAATGACGTATTTCTCTTCCCTCCTATAGCAGAGAAACATCGTTCAGCTTCATTCTTGACACAATGACGTATTTCTCTGACGAGTCCAATAAGCTCTCAATATCTTTATATCGCTATGATTACATAAGCCAGGTGGAGACCCATTTTTGTCTGTCGCCATAAAATATTATAAGAGCCCCGCATAAAAAATGTGTTTCCTAAGTTTTTGTGTCTTTGATATCTTTACTTATTTCCTCATTTTACGTATAAAACATTGCCAATATATTTATCGCCTGGTATTGTCTCAGTTGATCCATTAAACATTTTAAGTATATGCTAACAAGCATTACCCCCATTGAAAAGTGTTTTATTAAATATCTTTTAAAGCCAGACCCTCCTTTGCTGCGATATTTGTGTTGTCTCAATCATGTTAGTCAATGAGCCTACAAACAACATTAATGCAATGCACTCATATATAGCCTAAGCTTTTGCTTGTATACTTGTTTATTGCAGTTTTTTTTAAATGTGGAAAAAGGAATGGAGGATCAAATACTTTAACCCCATAGCTGTTCTACAATTTTGAACATATGTGTGTACCATGTTTTCATGAATAGTGCAACGTCAGTAATCTTATTAATATTATTTGACGTCATCAAAAATATATATTGTTATGTAATTCTTCCTGCTTGCCAGTGGTTTTAATGACGTCACATCGGCAAGCAAAAAGTGAGCTCCCTTTGCAATATGGGCATATCTTGATTTTTAATATAGCTTGCACCTATTTTAAGCTTCCAATGTACGTGAATGCTTTCCACACTATAGTCAAGAGTTGGACAATATATGTAAATGAAACACTGATGTTGAATTGAGCACAATTCATCTTCATAGATCCATTCAGATGGATTTTGGCTTAGATTATTAAAAAGATTATAATCTATGGATAAAAATATGAATAACACTTCATGCGTCTTGTCAACTTTTAGGCATTTAACACATTTAATAAATATATATATATATTATATATGCATTTATTGCAGTCAATTTTAATAATCATCAAATAAAAGCCATCTCCCCATATATAAGTAGTGCTATATGGATTAAAAATGGCGGGAATATTTTTTCTTCGAGAACCACAAAGCAGTCTTTAAAAACATAAGTTATGGTTAAATAAGTGTGCATATCAAAGGGAAATGGCTAAGATCGATACGTACTACCGACTCCGCCGTGAATCACGAATAGTTCGTCGTCCAACCAACCAACCAACCCTTAACACTCAAAAACAAGTAAACAAAACCTTTAATAGAAAGTATTTTCATTCTAACACATAATAATACTGTTTTAAATAATGTTCCTTATAAAAAATAATGTTTCAGCTTTTTCGAATTATAATTATTACGCAAAATAATTACGAATTTAATAATTTTGTATACTATGTATTGAATGAACCACAAATATTCCCAATTCTTGTTTTTCTGTTCTTCTTTATATTTTTCTTGCATCATTTCTTACAATGCTATATGTGGACTCTCTTTAAACTAGCTCTTCAATCCGTGTATGACTACTCTTTTTGACCTTTGCGCCCCCTGGCACAAAGTCCATTCCTTGGAAGCAATTTCCCGCTCAAAGGTTCATCCCAATGCTTCCCTTTGCTGTATTATTATTATTATTATTCTTCATCCATTCTAAATATAAACATACATTCATTTTAAAGCTCATATTACAGAAGCGGTAGGTAAAGGTGTTAAAAGGTGTCTTTAGAGCAATTGTTTGATTAAAAGGGGTTGCAAGAGATAAATGAGAGCTGTGATATATTTCAAAACGGGACACCATTGACTGAGGAGTTAAGGCAAAACTGATCTCTATGGTCTCATTGATTAAGAATCAAAGACACTTGCTAATAAAAAAGAGAATGATTATATTGCAGTGGATAATAATTAGGCGGGGAATAAAAAGGTTGAAAATCACCAGCCTTCGAATTGTATTTTTTAATAACATTTATCGTTTTTTATTATAATTTAGAGTTATCGTTGCTCTAACTCTCTTGGCTTCTGTAAAGTTAATGAATATATATTAGGGCTGTTCTTATTTTTCAAATGTTTGAAATGTTAGCAACATTGGGGTTTTCTGTTTCTTGGTGATAAAAGAAGGCGACATACAAAGTTTGAACTAATCGGTCAACATTACGGGGTTGCACAACGAGGTCAAAGTTTTAAAAATTTAGTAAAAATATAGTTTTTCGCAAATTTCTTGAAAATGGTGGGGCGTTACAGACTTCAATAATAATGATTAATTTAAAGGAAATCTAATTTACTATATATATAATATTATGTGGATAGTCGTTCAAAAGTGATATTCGTTCATCGTTCAAAAAATTGTTCATGAACGATGAATGATGAACGAATTGAAAAAAGTGAACGATAAACGACAAAAAAAACTTATATTTAAATCGCTCATCGTTCATTTTATTACATAGTATAAGCAAGACAAGAATAAACCAGTAAAAAAGAGATAATACAATGTCGTTTAATCTTGTAAAATCTAGTTCAATCTTGTTCTCTTCCGCGCAAGACAGATATGGTGTCAAGAGCACAGTTAAAAAGAGTTTCAGTTAAAAAAGGAAGAAAAAATTAATCATAGATAATCTCATTTATCGATTGTTCGCCCGCTTTGGTTACTTCGACAAGATGAAGAGTATAATCCAATAACGAAGTTCCCGATTTTGTCGGACAAGTCTCGGTTTTTAGAAACAATCCTCCCTTACCAAAGGATTGTTAAAGTGTCCATGAAATATAACACTATCACTCCACTTCCAGCACCAACCTGAACGACTTTAAGCTAGAGAAATTGATCCTCTGAGATAATTGGATGAGAGTATCGGACGAAAGTTTTGAATTCAATTTTTATTATGTGACAAATAAATATATATTTTCCTTCAAGTTCATTATTATTTTTTAAAGTTATTGATCTATGTGTCAGATAATTCCGAACGAGTATTGAAAAATATGTCATTAAAAATGGACTTTGGTGAAAGTAAAAAGTGAACGATGAACCATTAAAAGTGAATGATTGAACGAAATCGAAATGTGAACGATTTAGTGACTGAACAAATTCAAAAAGTTGAACGATTAAAGTGAACTGAAAGATTTAAAAAAGTGAATGGCCACAAGCCTGATATATATATATATTATATATATGTATATATATATATATAATATATATATTGTAGGCAAACAATTTAAAATACAAAAAAGAAAATAATTAGATATAGTGAATACAAATATTATAAATAATAACGGCCGTGTATAGTCAATTTTATATTAAATACTTATATTAGAGTATTATTCTCCATGTTACTACTCGATTATTATTGTCATGTATAACATACATCTAAAAATTATCTCTTAAACTAGAGGTATATATACAACTCGAGGTGCAAAACTCCGCCGTCACGGGGTCCTTAGGAACCTTCTGAGGCGGATTTCACGGGACTGGGGCGGCGTAGAGGGACGGGGGAGGTTCCACCTTGACGGAAATTCCGAGAAAGAAGACGCTCACGGTCCCTGATTTTACAGCACAGCGACATCTATTGGCAGGGAGTAGGCTAACTTGAAATATTTATTAGTATTTAGATAGTTTTGATCTTAAAAGAGCACGACAGAGATGCCAAAATTTAATCACTTGTTACTTTTGGCATTTCCAACAACTCCACAAAGTTTCATTTTCGAATCTGTTACGATACTTTTGAGTATCCTGCTGACAAACAAACCAACGAACCAAACGCTACGTGAAAACAAACCTCTTTCGGCGGAGGGTAATTAATTATAATTTCAGAGTATATTATCCATGTTCTACTCGATTATGATTGTCACTATAACATACATATACAATAATTATCTCTTAAATAATAGTTATTTATCACCTCCTCAAATTTTACATTAGTACGACTGAGTCCTTCTCTTTGATCATTTTTGTCACTATCATTTCCTCTGGACAGAAACAAATAGCATTATACAGATATAATTTATAAAGACTCAGTGAATGAACTGACAAGAAGGGGATCGAAGCATTTTACAAGAGTCATTGCTGAACTCGAGGCATAAATAAATACAATTTAAATGATAATTTAAAAAACTATCAGGTAAGCAATCCAAGTTATCATCTTTAAAACACCATATTTAAACCATATTTCATTAAATCTGATTGAAGGGAAGTCCTCAGATTTGGAATATATTACTTATATATTTATAGTATCAGACAAGACTCAAATATGATATTTTCTGAGTCCTTACTACTTTTAGCGCTTGAAAATATTTGCATACAAGCCTCTTCGATTAAGTAAGTATCATATTACGCGCCAAAAAGCCTTTGAATCATTATGCTGGACGAGCCTACTCTTATGGTGTATGCATCTATTTATTATGACGTCAGAGAAGTTGTAGGATATGTGGAGGTTTCTCTTAGGTCAATGTTTATTTTGATGAAGGCCGTGTATGGTGGATCACCGACCTAAAATATTATATCGGATCGGTGGGATAGGATATTCAATGCAGTGACTCCTCAAGTGACAGAAGAGATGGATCAACTTTTATAAATACATAGCAATCGTTTGAGGCTTGCCAGGAAATGAAACAAGAGAGAGAAGGAAAGCTATGCCTTTAAGCAACGAATCAATTACAGCTAAACAAATTCAGTGCAGCTTTGAGGGAATTAAAGTTCTACATGCCGTGTTAGGACTCTGGACACATTGCATGACATTTTGCCCACGTTTGTTGATTATTCGGCCATTTTTGTTTTCAAAAGCTTTATTTTTATAAGCACTATCAGCTGATGCTGATTATATGATATTTAATCATGATAATGCATCAGGCAAGGTCAATATAATCAAGAAACGGGAATTACGAGTATATTGGTCCTGTCTACATATTCATTTCTTATTACCTCCGCCGAAGGAGGTATTGTTTTCAGTGGCGTGGTTTGTTTTTGTTGTTTGTTTGTCAGCAGGATAACTCAAAAGTACGGAACGGATTCGGATGAACTTTGTGGATTGTTGAAATGCCAAAAGAAACAAGTGATTATTTTTGGCATCTCTGAGTGCTTATTTAAGATGCAAAATGAGCTAAATACTAAAAATATTAATATGAAATGGGTCTCTATTCAGGGAGTAGTAAAGAACAAACACTTAAAAAATATTCATTGACGTAATATTGTAAATTTATCAGCTAATGACTACGTCACTGGTGTTTAAACTTCTTCTGTTCCCGTCTTCTTCTTAATATAATATTAAATAAAATATACGCTAATATTAGAGCATGATGGAGAAAAGAAAGGAGTGTAAACCATCAGTGACGTATTTCTGAATTGACGATATCTAGTATGACGTCATGGATGTTTTTTTGGATGGCTCTCTCCTCACTCATTATTCACCAACACACCTACTTATGTAGACATATAAGATGGATTGTAATTCCGTTAAGTGATTCATTGGTGGGGATCGGCGGAGGTTGCACATCTCTGAGTGTATACATGCCTCTAGTTAATAATGTTATCCAATGTTATTGGTCAAAAATTGTTTTGATCCTTGTGGACAATTATCTTCGCTATCTCTTACATTTTTTTTTCAAATACTGCAGCAAGGCCTTTATTAGTCCACATAAAAAACATATTAAAGCAACTAAAATAGTGATAGAAAAATTTAATTTTTACAACAACAATAAACATATATGCAGCAAGGCCTTTATTAGTCACATAAAAACATATTCAACTAAAGAGCAACAAAATTATAGTTTATATCTACTAACAAATCTTAACAAATACATACAAATCTAAATAACGAACATATATCTAAAAACAAGAATAAAATTACGCAAAAAAATATTATCAAAAAGGTCAAATTATTCTTTCAATTTTTTCCTTGCGGTTTTCATTGTCCTTGGAGTAATTTTTTTTTTGTAAAATCGAAGCACACTTTTTCAAAGTATGGAGATGTCGTGCAGATTGAGAAGGGTAGAACTTAGTAACTTCAAAAGCATAATTCCATGAACTGTCCTGGTTTTGGGGATTCGTAAGCGAAGAGAACAATACCTAGCAGCAACGAAAATAAAAATTGCCCTCAGATGGTCAACATTTAATGGCGTGTAGCTTGTCAAATGTTTTGGCAATATAGGCCTTACAGTTAGAAATTGAAGCATTTATAGCTTTGCCTTCGACTGAGATGGGCTTAGTGTATGTTTACAAACCAAAAAGTAAAAATCCATTAAGGAAGCTGGGCCTAATTTTTTGATAAAATCCTGATTCATATGATAAAAGATTTTAATAAAGCTAAAACTGGACAGTCACTAAAAGCGTGAACACTGTCATTATAAGTTTTCCCGCAGTCCTTTCAGGGGCGAAAATCGAAGCAGCCCAGCAGAGATCTGGAACTGAGAAGTGAATGTTCTACTGTGAATTAAACCCACCAGAGATCGCATAATCACTTTATCCCATGAGGAAATCAATTATCTTCGCTATCTCTTACATTGACTAGGTTCAATGGACTGCTAAACGTAGACATTACGCAGCGTAATATTGAACTAAGAAGTAGACACTATGTAATCACCTTTTGAGGCGATCATTTACTCTTTAAAGTGCAGTTTTTCTCCTTCCATCCTGATTGATAATTGCGTCGAAGAGAATTCTTTAGAATTTTGAGTATGTTTAAAGTGCATATCTCTTATAGAGGACTTAAACAAATTTGGATAAGTAATATATAAAAGTATAAGTTTTTAAATGCCAATAACCATTTATAATTCAAATTAATTCCTCAAATTCTAATAACATCATTTTTTTTCATTGAAATTGATTGCAAAAACCTTTGCTTTTGAGAAGACAAATGTATTGTAATTTTTTTCGTTTTTGAGATTTTTCGAAAACAGAGGGATTTAAGTGACACATCTTCCTTTATTTTAAAGCTATTCTTAAATTTTAACTACAAATAGTAGAATATTGAACTTGGAGAAGTAGATGGGGATAAAAGACAAAACACAATCACAAAAAACCTTTCATTTATGAGGGTAAAATAAAAAGTCTCCTTCAAGCATTTAACTATCATTTTCCAAATATTTTACATTAAAAATGATAAGTTTCAAAAGAGAAAGCGACTTTATCGCTCATAATTTTGCCGATGACTATTTATATGATAAAAGTTACTCTCAATAAATGGAAGTTTCGTGATTTATGTTTTTGTCTCTTATTCCTAATTTCTTTCTCAGAATTAACCAGTAGATTTTTCCTTCTGTTTGTATAACAATGGGGATTCGGACAAGAGAGTCTACATTTAGCAACCTAAAAATATTACAGTGTAACTGATAGTTACGCCAGCAAAAGCTTACGCATACACATGAAGGGATTTCTTTATTTCATTGTATAACGATTTTGAATATGAATTTATAAAACGTGAAAAAATAATAATAAATTCATTTCATAGCTTTCTTTCAACCCATTTATATGGTTCTATTTATATCTTAAAAATTCCCTTCACACAAATAAATTCATTTCCATAGATCCGTTAGATCATGTCAAGTTTTTTTGTGCAGGAATTCAATACAAAGCTAATCATAACACAATAGATTTATAAACATTAAAAAAAAGATGTGAGACCATTTTCAATGATGACTCAGAATTTCAAAACAACATTCTATATTTTCTAAAAAGTTTTATTATTTTGATTCTTAGGTATAAGAATTCACACATCGTTTCAAATGAAGATAGGGTGCTAATTGGCTGAAGTAATTTGATATACATATCTATTTATAAAAAGGATAATTTCTTCACTTCTAAGAACGAAGAAGAAAAAAGAAATATTAATAGCTGAGTCGCAAATTGATTTTCTGTGCCCCCAACCAGAATATTTAAACTAAGAGCATTCTTGACAATTGATTTTTCCCCTTTCTACAAAATACTTTCATTTTATAAATTAGACAAGAGTTAATTTATTTTCTTATCCAAGGGCCAAGCATGTTGCTTCACAAAGATTTGTGTCTATATATTTGTATTCATACCTTGTTGTAAAAAAATGATATATGTTTTTATATGAAATAAAATACATGCCGTGTTAGGACTCTGGACACACCGCAATGACATTTTGCCCGCGTTTGTTGATTATTCGGGCCATTTATTTATTTCAGATTATTTAGTTTTCATAATCAAAAAATCCTAATATTTTATAACAAAAGGTTTTATTTGTGTGAGATAATCCCCAAAAACAAAAAAACTCATTTATCTAAAATATTTTTCCTTTCTAAGACCTAATTTCGTGTTGGGCTTTCGTGCTGTATACCTTAAACTCCGATAATACTTATTAAAGTTGACAAATTTGCTCTAAGAATATTAAAAATCAGCTTTTGTCAAGGTAGAGGCTGCTGGCACATAGAACTGCAAAGAGGTTATTTTTCATCTGAAAGGAAAGGGTCCTATATCCCGGGTTCTGATACATCAATAAATAACTTCCTTATATTATTTGCCTGTTGATGAATTTCAACAATCAGAAGATTTAGTATACGATTTTCTTGTATTTAATATCGCTCTATTCATTTATTGCCCCCAGGAGACTTTTGGCTATTCTCGGGTCGAAAATGATTTTTTTTGTGAAGTGAAGGTATTCACTTTGCTCTTTTAAGTGCCAAAGCACTGATTAGTTCTAGGTTGACGTCTGGGGAATTTCTACTTCGAGAAGATCTGAGGGGGCATTCTAATCTCGGCTAATACACCATTTTTTTTTACCTCAAAATCCCTTATCAAAGGGGTCTTCATGGAACCCTGCTTTTGACTTGGTGAATTTCAATTGGATGAATTCCTACAGATATTTCAGCCATTTTAAAGAAAATTGTGAAACAATATTTTTGCTTCAAAACCAAAAGTTTATTATTATTATTGCTTTAGTGTTATTTATATTTTGTTTTAAACTTGTAACATTATTTAGTATATATATACCATATATATATAAAAAACTTGTTTAGAACTTATTGCAGCTAGGTCTATTGATAGGCAGTCAAATTTTAAACTATAATGTTTATTTATGTACTATTTTTATACACAATTCTACTGCCTTTTTACTTTGTACCCTCTGTTACAATTGAAATAAGACCTTTAAAATAAATAACTTGCTTTGCCACCGAGTTCAAAATTGCGTGGTGTGGGGTTATGGGCAATTTGGTTATGAGGCATTACAGCAGTGGTTCCCAAAGTGGGGGGCGCGACCCCTAGGGTGGTGCAGAGCAATTGCAGGGGGGGGTGGCGGGGAAACGAATGAATGAAATATAAATACCGTAGACTAATACCACTGCTAGAAAATGGACAAAAAATAAGTGAAGTTTGTATTAATTACAATGTGAAAATAAACTGCAATGGACTCTGAGAACAAAATGTGCGTATGTTCTTTTTTTTTTTGGGGGGGGGGGCGCAAAAATTTCTTATGTACCAAAGGGGGGCCCAGCAGAAAAAGTTTGGGAACCACTGCATTACAGAGTAGTTTTGAAGAGTGGGCTCATACATGGAAATGGATCGTCGAGGAAGAATGTGAATGGATTGAAAAATATTTTCTAATGCCAACTCCTTTCAAACTATAAAACAATTCCCATTTCAGATTTTTTTAATTCAACAGTTCAATTTTACAAATATGTATAAATGAAAATAAGTACATACAGCCTAAGACAATACTTCATGGTACATATGAATAAATATTATATTTAAAAAAAAATCTTAGGATATGAACGATACATAGCTTTTAACACAAAGGACCACAGAATAAACCTTTGATATCAAACTTAATTATAAAATAAAATAATATCATAACAATTTTTAAAATGCTTTATAATGGTTGATATCATCTTCTGGCGGATAGAGGCAAGGGAAGTATTTTATTTATTTCGAGGCCAAAGTCTAGGAGTCCCTCTAAAGGAGATGGTATTGTGAGGTTCAGAACTGCGTATCTAGCTGCAGCTGATAGGTTTAATGTCTACAGCATTTATAGGATCACCAGTGGTTATTTTCCTAGCGATGAGGGCTTCGTGTTAAGAATCGCAAAATTTATTGTCTACTTATTCTATATTATTTAGCCTCGATTGTGGTTCACACCAAATGACATCAATATATAATATACATACGAAACCCACTGTTTATTGTTCTCTTGATTCAAGGCTGGCATTCATAGACAGATTTGAATTATCTTTTTAGCAAAAGAGAACATAATTTATTTTCAATCGTTGAGCTAGTCTTGCTCTGTATCCATAATATACTAGATCACAATCACGACGAAATAAGTGATTTGATGTTATTTTCGATGTATCTATGATTTTCTAAAACAAAATAAATGAGAAATATGTCATCATGATAGATAACTACATGAGATATACAAGTGAGGAAAGAAACATTGATATGGTTATGTGTTAAAATGGATCATAATTATAATTCTAAAAAAATATGTTTAAACCTATTTTCTCTTAATATAAAATAATGATTGAATATATCAAATATTATTTAAAATCACTTTTTCATCGTTGATCTTTCTTCCTTCATTATGTCAATTTGTCAAATTTGGAAGCTAGAGGACCTTTGTCCTATTTTACTATAAAAAAATTATGATCGACTTCAATTGGATTTTTTAAAATAAATATTTTTCTCTTTTGCATTAAATGATTGAAACAAATCTCAGTTTAACAGTAAATGCGCGGGAGTTTTGAAACACGCGTCTGACGTCATTTGATGTAAATTGATTTAAAACTTATTTATATACTTCTTAATAAGCAAAATGATTCATTCCTGTTTGTTTATCATTAATCTTTTATTGATTTTCAAAGAATTTGTTGAGAATTGATCATTCTTATCAAATTCTAGACAATCTGAAATTATTTTCTTGTTACAAAATGATTTCCATATAAAATATAACTACTTAGTGTCAACTAGCATCAGCAGCGCTTCTGATAAGTAGTTTTAAACCCATTTTGGATTAAGGGATTAATGTTTTATTTTCAAAAATAAGTAATTAAAAGTCAATAAAAGAAATATGTAAATCACAATAGAACCAAAAGTATAAAGGAAATAATATTAACAAATTGACGAATCTGCGCCTCTAATGATAATAATAAACATAATCCGTTGTTTTCATTCTTCATGCCATATAAATATGTAGATAAGAATGCCTTATTAAAAACTAATTTTTGTAACGCAATGGGATGAAAGAAGATGATCACGTTAAAAATACAATTAGAATTTGTTAATTCCTTTTGATTGCCTTATATAATATATTATTGAGTCTTCTTTTATTTAGTTCCAGCTCTGTCTACCTTGGCAACACACTTATCATGGAAGAGACTTCGAACAAGTTAGCATGCCTGTTTCAAATGAATGCACATCATATATATATAAATATAAATAAATATATATAGGTATATGTATATATAGATTCAAAGGTATCTTTTTCAAAGGAAAAAGGGGTTCAAACTTCGAATTAGCTCAACATCTAATTATAAGCAATCATATTAGGCCATGAATATATAGGCACACATATATAGATACTGATAGGCAGCATTGAGTGTCTTACATACTTATTTCACAGCCAAGAATGTGGCCTTCATAAAGAAAAGATACCGCTAGTGAGTCTATCTCTGTTGCCAGGGGATTGAAGACAATATAACTCAATAAAAAGAAATTAATGTTTTTTGTACTCGAGAAGGACTAATTCATTTATACCTTTTAACATCGTATTAAATTTTAAAAATAAATAAAAACATATATTATTAACATCATCTGATATCATTGGCTAAAAAGTTTTCTGGTAGGGGGCGCTGGAACATCTGGATTTATATAGAATGACTTGCAGCTTTGAAACTATATAATTAATCTGATCTTCATTGGGTCAATTTAAGAAGATAGAAATTCTTTTGGCTTTAAAATTAAAGAAATTACTTAATAGTGAGGTTATTTTTGTTGGAGATTAATAAAAACTACTTTGGGTCTATATATCCTATTTAAAGGTTGTAGCCCTTTCGAGTGGTGAAGGTTGATTACAGATAAATTAGCTTGACCTGATCCCAAATAGTAATCCCAAAATTAAAGCGATTTTTACTTCGTCCTTAGTACAATTTCGACTTTACTGTCAGAATTACGGACATGGATGCGTTATTGTGGAAAGTATGTCTGAAATCTTATCTGATCTTCTTCTTTCAGTCATTACAGGACTTTTATAATGTCGACTGTTTTGGATAAACAGCATGGCGGTCCACTGCTGCTCTACATGGACTCAACACTGGCATGAGGGGTGGCAAAGGTGATGAAGAGGACCAGAATTAGCCAAGTTCTAATAGCGCCATTCCTGATCTAATTGGAATAATTAATGGATATTTTTTACTTCACCTGGGCCGACATATTTGGGCATTTTTGTCAAAATTCCGAACGTAGATTTGTCATTGTAGAAGCATTCGGGAATAATTTTTCGATGTCAATTTCTAAGAGTCAACGTATTAAAAGTCCCTTGGACAGACTCATTATTTGTTTATTGACGAAACATTTAAACAAAAAATATATCTAAAGCATTTTTCTTAATTCACAAACTACCAGATCAGATACAAATATCGAATTTGTCAAATAGCTCCATATGATATACCTAGGGACAACAAAATGTTTTTAGCAGATTTTTAAAATACAAGTTCCGACTTAGATTGGATTTTGAACTGTTGTTCTTCCCGCTTGTCGATGTGACGTCATTAAAACCACTAGCAGTGAAAAACAAGCCCTCTAGGCAATATGGACATTAGAGTGAGTCTTAGAAAATTAATTTGCCGCAATCCAAAATCTTTTTCATCACGAGTTGAGATTGGATATGGACAAGAATGTTGTGCAGTATTTTTTTCCTCCGGAAAAACTCGTACGGCTACTTCCGGTTAAAACATCCAGTTAGTTATAAAACTCCTTCAAAAATGTAAGCATACCTATAGCGCAGTGTAGTAACAAACACATAAAAATTGCACTCAAAATGTTAATATTTATATTTTCGTAGATATTTTTGTCGCGAAGCTTTTTTCTTGCATGGGATTTTCCTCCCTGTTCATTTTTTACGAGCGAGGTAAATAACCACGACCAAAAGGCGTTATAAAAAGGTCCTCGAGCAATTTACGCGTGATGAAATTACAGAAAAACCCTTTATGGGTTCGATGGCCACCAAGGGTGAGATCTACTACATAGCAATCCTATTAGAAACTAAGCAGTCATTGCGCAATAGGAATCATCCGTTTTTGATTGATGAAGGTGAGCTAACGAGGAGTTCAGGCACTATACATATATAAATTAATGTGAATGATATTAATGATCTTGGAGCTCTAAGTGCAAATGACAAGTGATGACGTTTAATTGCAACTTTTATTATAAGCACAAGATACACACACATACACAAATTGTTCGATATATATGTATATGATTTATTGACTGATAGAATCATTCAACGAGAGATGATAAGCACACAGTATGTAAGAGCTGAAGGCATTAGACAAAGAGGACGTCCACCTCTGAGGATTTGCATGCAGAGTAATTAATTGCTTAAGTAATTAATTATAAGAAATTCATTAAAATAAATGTTCAATCATTCTAATTGTATGACTATATTTAATGTGGCTTCAGATTTGACGTTATGGTAAGCAGACAAGTTGTAATTATTATTATTATTTTTTTTTTTAAGGTCTTATTTAAATTGTAGTAATAGAGTATACATAAAATACAATAATAAAATAGTAGGTAGAATGCGTAAAAAAATACATAAATAAACATTATAGTTAAAATTAATCTACCTAAAAAAACCAAACTCATTAAACAGATATAATACGCAATATAAAAACAAACTATAAAACAAAAAAAATCACAAGGGGTTATAAAAACGGTGATATTGAAGGCTATCTTCTTCAACAAGGTGAGGTGACGGCTCGAAGAAGGTACCATGTATGAAACCAAGTCGATGGCATATTTCCACGAATCCGGCCTAACTCCGGGGATCTTTAACTCCAGTGCGGTATATCGAGCTGCGGCAGATAATAAAATTGGACGCAGGTCTTGCCTTGTCACTGGTTCCTTCCTCGACAGTTGTAATTATTGAAGGCATTTAAAAAATACTGAGGGGGTTCATCGCGCGAAAATTCCTCAGGGTCCTTTTTATAGCCGCCTTTTTGTCATGGGCATTTGCCCTTGCTAGTAAAAAATAAACAGCGACAAAAATATCCACGAAGAAAGGAGAACGAGGAAATTTACTAACTATAAAAGCAAGGGGGTAAATATATACGACAAAAAGGGGGCTATAAAAAGGTCCACGAGAAATTAAAGTGCGATGAAATTACAGTAAAGTTTATCGGAGGACTAAGTATTTTCATAACGAATAGTTATTTTGCAAATTAATTATATTAAATGTATATAAATAAACAGGTATTATATCCCATTGTAAAAGTATATCTAACGTGGCCTCAGATTTCACGTTATGTTATAATTGACGACGTAAAAAAAATAGGAGGACGTTTATCTCCAGGTACTTTCATAATGGAATACTGCTTTATAAATAATAATATTTTAGAAGGTATCAACAAGCGGGTATTCTGTCCCATTGTATAAATATATTTAAAGTGATTAGACGTCACAACTGACAGTATTTTAGAAAGTAGAAGGATCATACTTTTCGTAGAGGATAATTTATTAGAGTCTTACATAATCCTAATTAATTTACAGGAATAAACGGGCATTCCATCTTATTGTATGACTTCTATTTTACATGATACCAGATTTGAAGTTAGTCCCTCCTTAAGAGGTGGAGTAAGGGTCCGTGAGGATTCCCTCTTGAGGATATGCCAGGACATTCAGTATGTAAACGTAGAGCCCTCATTCAAAATCAAAATTGACCTGTGTAAAACACTAATAATGAACCCTAATACATCTGAAATCACATAAAAATTGAATTCATACATTGGGATCGGACACCCTGATAGCAATAAGTAAAATTATCCAAGATGTGAGTGAAATGGAGTATTTTGTCATGCTGCATTTCCAAGGAATTATTTACAATTTACTCATAAGCACAAATCTTGTCCATATGTACTGATAAAAAGTCATTTTAAAGGAAATTGTTTGTTTTGTAATTATTAAAATATTTTATAAGGAAATCCTTGTCTTCCAAGTACACATGGATTCATTTTTATCTTATCTAACTTTAATAAATGATTTCGTCAGAGTTCATAGTTCAAAAACAAGTTCTTTATTAAGAATGGAGATGCTTGTAAATTGTTTCAAGATTAAATCATGGATTTTTATCAATTATGTAAATAAGAAAGGATTTTTTTAATATACAGTCAACTTCGCCTAAGTCGATTCTCTCGGGACTGTGCAAAAAACAATCGACTTAGGCGAAATTCGATTTACAAATTTTGATTGCTAAGTCGAAGAAAAATTTCGATATACAGGTAGGCGTGTGTGCGTGCACTTGCTCACATGCAGTCGCAAATCATCGGCGAGGCAGCAGGTGGGGAGGACGCAATTTCTTTTCTTTTTTTACCTCGCTTGGAGGGAGGAACATACCTTTTATATTCTCAAATTTTATATTCTCATTTGCATGCGGGCTGTGTTTCGGAAAGTGAGCGCCCTCTTCGACTTATGCGAAGTTATTTTCTTGTTTATGTATGTGTTACTGTCAAAATATTTGTTCGACTTAGGCGAAATATCGACTTACAAAAATCGACTTGTACGATTTTTATTACACACATGTCAATGGAGGGAAAATAGGACTTTTGATTATATTCGAGTTAGGCGACTTTTCGACTTATGCAATTTCGACTTAGGCGAAGTTGACTGTACTTCATATTCAAGAAAGGGGATTTAAAAAATCCCTTTACGTTTTTGATCTCATTTCCATCTCACCGGATTAAGTTTATCTATTTATTTATTATAGTTATTAAAGCTAAATAAATGATATTTAATGTTTGAATTTTGATAAACTAATTTGTAATAATAAAGAAAGCTCCTAGATAGGTTCACTACCGGCTGATACCGGATTAGTTCCAGTGAGGTGGGTCCAATCTAGGAGCTAAACAAACAAACAAAAATTATATTTACTAGATAAATTTTTGGTATGTACTATAAGCTCACAGTTGAAGATGAAATTTCCTTCCTTCCAAGTGCCACTAGGTCGACAAAGAGGATTATTGGCTATACAAATTTCGTAGCGATATCCTAATTGATGTAAATATTACAGATTATATTTTTATGGGAAATGGAGTACATTATTTATTTTTAACCATTATAAAGCCTCGTTAAAATGCAAGGTTAACTCATTATAAGAAGTCTTCTGCTCAATTTATATTTTAATAAATATAACAGCTAATTTCAACTAGGGTTTGTGACGTCACAACAAGTCTTAACTATATAAAATAGATATCATACAATAAAAACAGTTTCATTATAAATATTTCATTTTGTAAGCATTGTATGACAAACAAATTATCTCTACTGCTGGTAGTTTTTATTATATGGTTATAGCATTTTATGACACCAATAATCTATAAAATTGGATGTATTTTTTTATAGATTAACATATAGATTAATACAAAAAATTCGGGGGGGGGGGGTGAAATTTTGATATCATAATATTAGGTTTCTATAATACCCCCCCAATATACATACACACACACACACACACACACTATATATATATATATATATATATATAGATATATATATATAATATAATATATATATATTATATATATATCTATATCTAGGAACTCAATAACTAACCTAGTTTATCAAGGCTATATTTACGTGGAATGTAGTATTTACGGAGTTTTATCACAAAGGTATTCAAATCCTCCATTTATTCCATAAATAACATTTATATTGAAGGATTATTTAATGACTAATTTCATCAATTTAATTATCAATTCTCGGTCAATTAGTTGTTTTTTCGTTTTAGTCTGATGAAATGATTTAGGATTGTTACAGGAAAAACATATCAGAAGTGTATATGAGGCAATTGACTAATAAATATTTAAATTGCAAAATATATTTGCACATTTATGATTGCATATAAATAGAAAACTGACTAATTTCAATGATTTACTATGTATATGTAGTGATAGTCATGAGCCTTGGTTCGTGTATAAGTGATCCTTTTTCATTATACACTCTGACTACAATAATAACTAGAGGCATATACGAGGTGTGATCAAAAGTATCCGACTTTTGGTCATAAAACAAACGTTTATTATGATACAAGTATTTAATGCTAATCCCCTTCAAGTAGTCCCCTTGGGCTGCCACACACTTCTCCCAACGCTTCTGCCACTGTTGAAAGCATCGCTGGAAGTCCTCCTTCGGTATGGCTCTCAGATGGTCTGTCGCATTCTGCATAATTTCTTCTCTGGTCTGAAATCTGGTCCCTTTTAGTGGCATTTTCAGCTTTGGGAAAAGCCAAAATCGCAGGGAGCCATGTCAGGAGAGTAGGGAGGTTGACGAACCACTGGTGTGCTGTGTTTGTCAAGAAGTTCCGAATTAAATGGGAAGAATGTGCTGGAGCGTTATCATGATGGAGCTTCCAACTGCCTGTTGCCCACAGATCCGGCGCTTGCGCCTCACTGCGTCACGAAGGCGACGCAGAACCTCTTGGTAGTACTCCTTGGTGATTGTAGTACCGTGTGGTGCGTACTCGTGATGTACTAAGCCACTGGAGTCAAAAAAGCAGTAAGCATGACCTTGACATTGCTGCGAACTTGCCTTGCTTTTTTGGGCCTCGGGGATGAAGGATGCTTCCACTGTGTTGACTGGCGCTTGGTTTCTGGGTCATACCCATAAACCCATGACTCGTCACCTGTAATCACTGTGTTCATAAAGTCGGGATCACCGTTCACAGTTTCCAGCATGTTTTGTGCGATCTCCAGACGAAGGTGTTTTTGCTCAAATGTTAGCAGCTTTGGTACAAATTTTGCTGAGACTCTCCTGAGGCCCAAGTCGTCAGTCAAAATTGATTGAATGGAACCAAAACTAATATTCACCTCGTCTACAAGTTCTCTGATCGTGATTCGGCGGTTCTGCATCACCAGGTTCCTCACTTGATCAATGATGGCATCGTTTTTCGATGTTGAGGGCCTCCCTTAGCGTGGTTCACTTTCAACTGACAAGCGGCCATCTTTGAAGCGGTTGTACCACTCCTTTATCTGTGTGGTGCCCATCGCTTCATTTCCAAACACTTTTTTAATCTGCGAATTGTTTCCACTTGCGAATCACCAAGATTAAAACAAATTTTTATGCAATAACGCTGTTCGACTTTTTCTGACATTTTAAAGAAAATAAAATCCGACGACACTCACTTGCACCTGTTCAATCATGAATGGCCTGACGCCGACTGACTTGTATTGGAGCTGTAGAAAAAAATGAGCATGCGCAGTAGTCATGCTCCCAACCACACAGCAAGTCCCGCCCCCATAGCTGTGTTCGTTTGACCATATAAATTAAGGTCGGATACATTTTGATCACACCTCGTATAACTCAGAGAGTGCAACCTCCGCCGTCACGGGGTCCTTATGAGCCTTCCAAGGCGGATTTTTCACGACTGGGGCGGCGTAGAGGGACGGGGAGGGTTCCCCTCGACGGAAATTCCGAGAGAAAGACTCCCGGCACCCGATTTCACAGCGCAGCGACATCTATTGGCAGAGTAGGCTAACTTGAAATAATTATAGTATTTAGCTCTTTTGCATCTTAATTCTGCACTCAGAAGATGCCAAAATTAATCACTTGTTCCTTTGGCATTTCCAACAACTCCACAAGTTTGATCCGAATCCGTTCCGTACTTTTGAGTTATCCTGCTGACAACCAACAAACTAACAAACCAACACTAACAAACCAAACCAACAACACCAAACTGCTAACAAACCAACGCCAGTTGAAAACAATACCTCCTTCGGCGGAGGTAATAAAGATGATTTTTTGCTTACTTGGTCCGATAGAAACTGCTGCTCCGACTGGATATAAATAAGCATTATAGCATTATAATAAGTCACTCTAACCTAAGATCTTATAAATGAGGTGACCAAAGTTGACCTCCCCTCTCAGGATTCGAACTTGCGCCCTCAACATTGAGAGTTGAACACGCCTTAATACACCGCTTTTGCACTCCCTTGCTAAATTTAAGAATCAATGGTCGAGGAAATTCGGCTTTGGAAGAAATAGCCCAAAAAGGACCAGAAAAGAAATAACCCAAGATACAAAAGGAAAAGGACAACAACAAGGAATATTTATCCGAATAACTAAACTAAATAAATTTATTTTTTATGCCTTTATAGTATTTTTTGCCATATTTAATTTTATTCCAGTACTTGCCTAATCATGATTTTGGTTCATTTCCAAAAGTCATCCTTTTCTATCTTGGGCCATTTCTTCCTAGACCGTATTTTCCTGGTCCATTTCTTCTGGACACCGATAAAAAAAAGGGGTACGGTTACTTTGATCTCCTACCTGAGCTAGAAACAAGAGAAACCACACTTCAACACGGCATCGTGCTAACATTCCTCACAACCTCTCTATTATTGTACTTATATAGAAGGATCTGGATCTGCGAGTCCCATTGAACATATTGAGCCGAGTCAGTGCTAGGAGCGACCACATTGATGAGGAGCTCCCAAACGTCTCGTCTCCTCCTCCGAACATGAGGAGGAGGATGAGACGAGACGGGGCAATATAATGACTGGATCATGCCCCCGTCCACTCCATTCGAGAAATTTGATCCCAAGCAATGATGAATCAATGTAAACAATAACAATAATAGAACAAGGCAGGAGCATCTGGATGACGAATACTTTTTTTCCTTCTTCTTCTATAATAAGTAACATAATAGAGAGGTTTGTGAGGAATGTTAGCACGATGGCCGTGTGAAGTTGTGGTTTCTCTTTGTTTCTAGCTCAGGTAGGAGATCAAAGTAACCCGTACCCCAAAAAAAAAAAACATTCGGATTCTTCCGTGTTGATTGGTGCAAATATCAAACTCAGATATACTAAAAAATGGGACTAATGCAAGCAGATAGCCTGAACTGTTTGAGGGGCATCTGGGAATATGCACATTCTGGTTAACAAGACTGTAATCCTGTTTCCGACGTCACGAGGTTCAATTCAACCTCTATCAAATCGAGAATGAGTATGGAAAGTACAACTATTTGTTCTCAGGATGGGATGACAAGGTTGCAGATCTCTTCGATGATGAATGCGGGAGGGGGGGAGCGAGCGAGACTCCTTACTCCGACATCAAAGCTATGATACTGGATGAGCATAAAATATAACCCAAGGTCATGGGAATCATTAAATATATGTTAAGTATTGCAATTTTTTGACGTAGTCCTAAAAAAAAAATATGAGAAGGGTTTGATAGAAGAATATGTGTTTTTAATAATATGTTCCCCTGAGTAAAGAATAATTCGGATATAAAAGTTAGTTATGCTAGATTGTTTCAATCTAAATTATATATTTTTTTGTCTGGGTAGAGGGAAAATAATAATACTATTTTTGAATACATCGAAAATATATATCCTATATATATATATATATATATATTTATGCTACAGTCAAATGCTTTTTCTACTTCAATAGTGATTTATGATATTCCTCAGAGGATTCTTCCCCCAGGAGAGTTATCATTAACTTTAAGGATCTGAACAAATTGTTAGTTTATTCAGAATTCCAAGCTAAGCAAACAATTTTAGCTCAAATAAGATGCCTTTAAGGCTTCTTGGGATCTTTCTCTGACTTCATACATCTCCTCACTATCCCCTATGAATGTAAATCAATTAAAATATTGTCAGAAATCATGAAATATATCCAGTTCGAGCAGGCCCGGCAGCAGGCCCAGGCTTTTGGGGGGCCTAAATTTGTTATGGGGGGGGGGGCACAGTTGGCACATTCATAAACAATTGGGCCTACGTCACTCAGTGGGCGGGCCTGTCCCCCCTCAGGCCGCCCATCCCGACGGGCCTGAGTTCGAGTGTTCTGTTTTGATTTAATCCCGGTATCACGGGTCTTGGACAACCGCATATTAAATAGGAATCTTCTGGCCTTTTAATACTATTAAAAAAATGTCACTCAATAACAGAAAAACAGCTGTCGATTAAAAATAATAGGGCACATCTTTCTTATATCTCTATGGTATATATATATATATATGCATGAACTGTGTCAATAGAAAAATCTTTATTATAAACTTAAATATGTACTAAGAAAAACAATACTCGTCTTATACGTTTTTTCCTTCCTTATTGGCCTAGTTTTATAGCGGTTTCATCACTGTCATCATTGCGAGGAGGTCAACATTATGCACTAGCTTACGCAACTCTCTAGACTCTCATCACGTCATGTATGCATGTATGCACACATGGCGTAGTAACACACTATCATGCATTGAGCACACAGTCAAAGTAATGCTAGGCTCATGATGACCCTCATGATTGTGAGACCTCCATTCCTTTTGCATTGTAAGAGTTCTACTTAAAAACAACTATGAACTGGATTATGAGGGATGAGAAAAAGGTCATATTTTTAAAACGTGATTGGTTGAAAAAAGCAGAGATAATAATAATAATAAACAGTTGGCATTATCCTACAAAGTATCACTTAGACGGGCTGCGGAAGAATGAGCATCAAGTCAAAGAGAAGAACGTTATCCTAATAAATACTAATCGTCTCTTTTTCATGGGCCTATATCAATGACGTCACTGTCGAGAGTCCTTTGAATGGACTCTTCTATTCCACCTATTACTATTATCGAATAAAGTAACTGTTTATTCTCAAGACCAAAAGAATATTTATTTTGTTTGCTCATATATGTCGATAAATGGATCATCACTCTATCTATCGGGTATGAAAAAACACCAATGAGAAAATAATCATGTTTATGATGAGTTAGCGATAAAAACCTTTTTGTTGTTATCCTTATACAAACTGTTTTTGTCAAATAAAACTAATCATTTGAGCAATGTAAACAATAATATTATTCAACTTAAATAGATTCATGGAACGTCTAAGGATACCCAAAATATGAGCTTTTTATAGTCTCAGTGAGGCATATTAAAAATTATTTTTTTTGTTTTCAAGCGTGTGAATAAATGTATCTTTAAAACTAGAATTGAACTCATCTACCCGACGATGGATTCATGTCCCTCATATATCAATATTCGGCAAACAGATAAGAATAAAATGTTATTGCTCATATAAAATAAAAAACAATAAGATAAAGTCTAATAATAATCTAGCTTATAGTTTTTGTATAATAATATATATATATAGATATATATATATCTATATATATATATATATATATAATTATATACCCGACTCAATCTACTCTCCTATATATATACAGGGCTCTCAAGTCTCACGCATTTTGGCGTGTGACACACGCATTTCCACCCGCTTACACGCCACACATTGTATTTCTCACGCAATTAAATTATCACAGTTCGTTCGTTGAAATTCTTTTCTAAAAAAACGTCATTACTTTTTCGGAAATTCTTTTCTAAAAAAAACGTCATTACTATTTTCGGAAATTCTTTTCTAAAAAAAGTCTTACTACTTTTTTAAATATTTGAACGCTGGTATATAATATATAATATATATATGATATATATATATATATATATATATATATATATATATATATATATATATATATATATATTATATATATATATAATAATATATATAATTATCCGACCTCAATCTCCTTCCTACTCAGGGATCCTACTCTCAACCCACAGAATGGATTTATACAATCTTAAATGTTACGGCTCCTTCTTTCAAATTCTCAAAATAGAACTCACCTCGCAGATTTACGCATGTCAATCAATTAAGCATGAATAAATAAAAATCTTCTTATGTTTCCCTACAATGAGTCCAAACTCCTTACAAATACATATGCTACCCATGTCGCATGAATGCCTACATCATGTATTGACTTCATGAGATATATATATTTTTTAACAAATAGAGTAGTTTGATATTGCATGAAAAAATTGAAATAATATGATCCTTATTATGTTCATAATGACCAAAGCAAGGAGAATATAAATATTTATATTCTCCTTGTGACTAAAGTGAAAAACATGTTATGAATTTTATCTAATGGATAAATGTGATTACTCACTACTCAGCTAAAAATCCAATTGGACTCACTATGAGTAAAATGAGTTAACACCTATAAATGGGGATAACAAAAGGGATAATTATGGTAAATTCACCAAATAACATATTTTTTTCAGTTGGTAACTCACAAATAACATATTTTTTTCAGTTGGTAACTCATTTTTTTTTGCCTATTTGGTTCGATAGAATTGCATCCGAAAGGATATAAATAAGCATTATAGCATTAAAATTAGTCACTCGAACCTCGGATCTTATCAATGAGGTAGATCAAAACTGACCATCCCCTCTCGGGATTCGAACCTGCGCCCCCAACATTGAGAGTTGAACACGCCTTAACAATTTTCTCATTTTTCTGTCTTTTTATATGTCTTAGAGGCAGGGTATTTTTTTTAGTACACACGTACAACTTTATTTACATCATTTCATAGTATTAAAAACGCAAAAACACAAAAATAGTTTAAACATAAAATACAATACTACATCACTTTAAGAAATTAAGATAAAAAATCATTTATCGTATTCATTACAAATATGTTAAAATTATTTGGGAGGGTTGTTTTTGTACTTCTAAATTTGTATAATGCTTTCTGTATGTTAGTGACAATTGCATTTATTTCTTCTTTGAATGGACCTGTATAAATATAGCAAAAATCTTTTTTGTCAAGTAAATTCGTAATCTAAAATAAAACTCCTCGACCAATTGTTCCCATACAATCCCAATGGTTTGACAGTCTATTAAAAAATGTGTTGATGTTTCCGTGCTTCATTACAAAGAAACAAATTCTTTCAGCCTCAGTCCTTCCAAAAATGCTACCAAATGGAAGTGTATTGGTAATAATTCGGTATTTAAACCAATATGATGCGAAATTCAGGTTCCCATCTTCCAAACATTTCAAAACTTCTTTTACTGAGCACTTCAGATTTAATCGTTCTATCTTCCTACCTATTTGTTTTAAAAAAAATTATATCATTTTTCTTTACCAAAAGGTCCCGTAATATACCATTCCTAATGCCCTTCAAGTAATTAAAAAACAGTCTCTTGGACCAATCAGTCTCGTCTTGAAAGTAATCTCATTTATGATTTTTTCCGTTCAAGCTTTTCATTGAAGTAAAACAACAGTTTTCACCCAAAACCTCTCCAATAAAATCTATTTTCCGCTTGATTGAGGTACATGATAAAAATGACAATCTTCTATTTTCTAGGGTGGGCTCTTCCCATTGCATTTTAGCTAAAACTTTATTGGTTAATTCATAATTAATTTCAACATTTTGTTTCCAAAATTCACTTATAGATTTACAAGCATCGAAAAGCTTGTCTGGCCCTTTTCCTCTAACACTGTTTTTTGACATGCCAAACATTTCCACCATTTTATTCTCTAATATGTCAGACCATAGCGTCCCGGGAGCTAGAATTCGCTTGAACCAGGAAAACAAATTTGTTTTCCAGTAAACTTCGAAATCTATCATTCCCAAGCCACCATACTTTCGGGGGAGTGAAATTCTTCTCCACGTTATTAACCTGTTCTGACCATCTCTAAAAATAAATTTAAGGCCAGTTCTCGAATCTTGGACGCCAGTGTCTGAGAAAATATTGTAGATCTTAATAGATGGGTTACCTTTGGAAGAACTAACCCATTCCATGCGTAAATCCTTGATGGTGCGTTCGAATTCAATATTTGGGAATATTTAGAAACAGCCCTATTTATTTTTGATTCTATATTTTTACAATCTTTAAGATCATCAGTTGAATTTAAGGAAATGTTGGATCCCAAGATTTTTAAAACTTTTAAATATTTTAGTCCATTAATTTCCAATACTCCAGAGCAGTTTGTAATTGCTTTCGACTTGTCAACGTTGACTTTAAGTCCTGATAGCAAAGAGTAATTTTCAAGAATTTTGAAAGTATTATTTATTGACTTCATAATATCTTTACTCTCTCCCGAGAAAAGGACAGTAAGATCATCTGCAAAAGCCTCTACCTTGTGATGATTTTTGCCTATCTTCACTCCTCTTATATCTAATGAAGAGTTGATCTCGCATATTAACGGGTCGAGTGCCAATATAAAGAGGAACGGTGATATTGGGTCACCCTGACGGCAGCCTCTATTTACTGCAAAAGCGGTCTCTTCTCCACCAAAATGCGTAAAAAGACCCTTCAAGCACATGCTGACCATTCTAATATAATTTTGCCCAAAACCTTTCCTTTCCAGGCACTTTATTAGCCATTCATGATCTACACTATCGAAGGCTTTCATAAAATCAATGGCTACCAAAGCCAATTTCTCTTCCTTAGCCTCCATTGTAGTTATGCAATCCTTTATACCTCTAACGACGTCTTCCATACGTCTACCTCGCAGAAAACCTTTCTGGGAGGAGTGTATCAAGGAAGGCAATACCAATTGTAAGCGTTTGGATACAATTCCACTATAAATTTTATAGGACGTGTTTAGCATTGTCAGAAGCCTAAGGTTTTCTATTTGTCTTGGGTCCTTCCCATCTTTGGGTATCAAAATTAGATTCCCCTGGTTATATGGGTATCAAAAACACCATTACATATACCCTCATCGTATACTTTTTCTAATAAGGGTACCAAATAAGTATGAAACTTTTTATAAAACGCAATGGGGAACCCATCAGGGCCTGGTGCTTTATTCTTTTTTTTATATGCAAAAATATATTCCTTAATTTCGGATTGCGATATCTTTTTTCAAGAAATTCTCTATCAGGGTGTGTTAGTTTTATTCCTCACTGGAACTCATTTCCTGGGATTCATCAATGCTACTATTTAAATTTATTTTCAAAGAACAAGTGATGTCACATTTTAGACCTTCTTTGACACATCTCCAACATCTATACATCTTATCATAATATTCAGCTACTATTTTGGGAATCAGAGTTACATCTTCTACCAAGTTACCCTCGGTATCAAAGACTGCATCTACTCGTTTTCCCCCCATCCCATTTGCCTCCCATTTCTTTAACCTCTCAAGCACTGCATTTTCCCTTTTGGTAATGATCTCAGACCTGTTCTAATTAAACTGCCCTGAGTCGTATCCCGATAGGATATAAATAAGCATTATAGCATTAAAATTAGTCTATCGATCCTAGGATCTTATCAATGAGGTAGACCAAAAATGACCATCCCCTCTCGGGATTCGAACCTGCGCCCCAACATTGAGAGTTGAACACGCTTTAACAATTTTCTCATTTTTCTGTCTATTTCTATGTCTTAGAGGCAGAGTATTGATTCATTTATCGTCATAGATGGTGGTGGAAGATAAAAGAGTATTTTTTACCTGAGTTGATAAAATGCTTATTCAATTAATATTATAGGGGATAATAACATGGATCGAAGCTCATGAAAAGGGCTTCTTTTCTCTAAGGATCATATTCTTACCCCTGAGTTGATGTTCTCAAGTGAATTGATGCCTTATTACATGATATCAATCAATTATGTTAT
>CP045907.1:8554578-8581210 GCA_013387185.1 Caligus rogercresseyi
GGAAAGACAGCGACAGAATGAACTAAGAAAGAGTGATACTTAATATTTTTTTTAACCATAGAGATATAAAGACATAGAGAGCTTACTGGATTCTTCAGAAAAATACGTCATATTGCCCAACTTAACAAATCTTTCTATCTCTATGATCAACAATGACGTTGATGACGTAGTTACATAGAGATAAGAATAATATAGAGAGCTTATTCCCTTCAATAGCAGAGAAACATCGTTCAGCTGTCGCCTGTGCTCAATATGAAAAAAGTAATTTGATCAACGTTTATCGTGAGTGGATCATAGAGAAGAAAGATTTGCTTTATTTGGCACATATGCGTATTTTACGAAGAATACATAAGTTATCTATGTTTTTATATCTCTATGTGTAATACAAATTACTTTGTTGTATTGGGTACAGGCGACAGCTGAAGATGTTTCTCTGCTATCGAAGGGAATAATATCTTTATGTCTCAATGTTTTTAACATAGAGTAATGAGAGTAACGTCACAGCACTCTCCATATTACACTATTAAAACAAGGGAATATAATATAATATTATATTCTCCTTGATTAGAACTCTCTCTTAAGTTTTCAAAGTACCACCTACTTTTTATTATTATTCAATCTCTCTACTTTCAACCAATCACGTTCGAGAAAAGTGGATTATCTTTATTTATTGCATAATACCAACTTTTTTTTTTATTCTCCTTTTCTTTCAACCAATCATGCCTGAGAAAAAGGTCCCCGTTTGATATTAGCCATACGATATTAGGAAGAATGGCCGAATAATTTGGATTAGGAAGAAATAGACCAGGAAAAAAATGGCCAACAAGAAATGGACCACGATAGAAAAGAAAAATGATGATTCATTGAAGAAATGGCCCAAATACATAGGTAGGCAAGTAGTTGATTGACCTAAGTATTGTTTAAATACTATTTCTCATATAAATCGAGTATATAATGACATAAAATAATTTTATTTTTGCAATTTAAGATGAATACTTTCTTTTGTGTTGTCAACTTTATTCCAAATCACCCAAATTATTATAGAGCATATATATATGTCTTAAATAACTAACATATCGATGTCATTTTTCAATTTATATGAGGAATGGTATTTAAACATTACCTAGGTGTATTCCATTCAAAAACTTGCCTACCTATGTCCATTCTTCCATGAGTCATCATTTTCCTTTTATACCTTGGTCCATATTTTCCTGGTCCATTTCGTCAGGGACACCTAGCCATACGCTCTCATCATTAGTATATCCCTACATTGTGACTTATTGTCCTCATATATAAGGCTTAACATTTGTTCTACTCATTACAATTATTTATAATAGAAAGTATTTCACGCTCTACAAAATATAGATTCATTGTCCCAACCTCATTTTAAGAAAATTGTTATTTATGTACTTTGTCAAAATTACTAACTTTTCATTTCTGGATTACCTAATCCAATCTAAATGATTTACGCTCAAAACAGCTCGGAGTAGTGTTGTGTCGGTTCTTATCTAGGACCGAGGACTGCAGTCCATCCTTCTTGTCGGTCCTTAGAAGGAAAATGTGGTTCTTTTACGTCGTACCTACGTCATGTTGTCAACATCTCTTAATGCTATGAAAAGGAAAAATCCTTTATATGAGGAAAGAAGCATCTTCAATGAGCTGAGACAAATATAACATTTTTCACTTATGTTATTAATAAGTATTAAATTGGTTATATTACAACCATAAATATTCGATGTTTATGACAATAATTAAAAATAGCCTATAGTTGTTTAAACGGAAGGGTTGTGAATAATTATTTTACATACACATTTTATGAATAATGATTCGATGTTTATGACAATAATTAAAAATAGCCTATAGTTGTTTAAACGGAAGGGTTGTGAATTAATTATTTTATATATACATATTAATGAGTATATGACGATGATATACTGAAAAAATATATATATAGATAATCAAAGATAATATATCATATATATATATATATATATATTATTAACCCCTTGTGTTGCTATTGAATGAACGCTCAGTATAATCGAATATATAAATATAATATAGCAGTTAGAATGTATTAAATAAATACTCTTTCAACATTTTATGAAAAAAAGGACTGACAAAAGACAATCTTAAGGACCGAATAAATTGGGACCGACACAACACTAGCTCGGAGTCATACACTATAGGTGAAATCAATGAAACGCATAACAAATGCCGTGATTAGATAAGAGTTCAAAGATAGATAAATAATTACTAACCTATTTGAATCATGTATTTTATATGAATGTATTTATTTCAAACACAGAAGGAGCCCAACTATATTCCTCCTTTGCCGGAAGAACTCGACTCTTCTTATCAATTACAGCAAGCTCACCCCAGAGACTTCAGGCCAGAGAGAGAAGTATCAAATAATAACAAGAACTCAGTCTCAAAGAACATAAATGCGCGTAGTTCTTGTCAAACCATCTCAGGATCAACAACAAGGACGAGGCTATTTTCTATCATTTAAGCATCCTTGAACCAAGTGCAGCTATCACAACTCCCCTCATTCATAAGAGGCAAGAATGTTCTGGTCTTGTGAAGGTGAGTAGTAATAATAAGGTATTCATCATCAGATTTTTAATTGCCCAACTATTTCCTGATCTTAGCTGCTGTTGTCAGCTAACTGATACAGATATCAACATGTAAATGTCAGTGTATGAGGAGGAGAGTAGCATAAATATATTCAGTGTATGACGTCACTGGTATAAGATTACCTATTACAACACTAAATATAAATAAAGTTGGTTACTTTTATAAGTATACAGGGATATTTTATGAGTAGTTCTATTAAATATGTACCTTTCACTCATATATTAAGCTCTTAATAGCCTTAATTATATTTTTCACGCTAGATATTAAAATGAATGATTAATTGTATTAGTGAAATAAATGTGAACTTAATTATTATTTTAGCCTGCTTGTCATTCATATGATAAAATGTATAATCTAATATATTTAATTTATATTTTAATATTACATTAATTGCATAAAAATGTATTCCTTGTAAGTAAAATGTTTGAAACTTTAAACCCACGACGTCACATCTTGAATTTATCTATCCTTCTCTTCTCCCCAAGCCTCCTCCCAACCAAAAAAAACCTCTTATCTGAAAAAAATATAAACATCACCACATACTTTTTATGGGGCGTTTGATATGTGGTGACAGAGCCTAGCCTTCAAGCGCATCTTTCCTCCATGTCCTTCTTCAAAAAGCTCTTCTCCAGAGCCTCCACTGTAGCGGATGTCGTATTTGAAGGTATTATTGAGTGTTCTATCTTTACATACATATATTTTTTAATATTAATGCCAAATAAAACTCGGAATCCTTGTTTTTTTTATTTTTTAATCTCACCTGTTGAGAATGTCCTTTTTTGCAGGGCTCACAATTGACTGCAATGATTTAAAGCATGGGCAAATATTGTATATATATATGGGAAGGTATAATAATAACAAATCCTGCCTAACTCTTTATATACATGACGTATATTCAGAGAGTAGAGAGTTCTTTTTTTAAGCAAGGAACATTCTTCCTCCTCTCTCAGTTATATTTGTAGTACTTTAAAAAGACGTCGAAGGCTGCTGGACTCAAACTCGTTTCTTCTTCGTTCCTTCTCTGTCTATCTTCAGCTCTCACTCCTTTTTAGCTCTCCTACGGACTCTTTTTTAAGAAACAGCAGCTACAATAAAACAGGAGTGAGGTCACTAATATATATGCTATTTGGGCCAAGCCCATAATATTGTGTATAGGGATCAGACGGAGTCATGAGTAGTTTTGTGTTATTACTATAGTGTTAACTCATGGTGAAATCCTCCGGTACGTTTCCGTTTTGTATCATGGGAAATAGTCTCTGCTGCTGCAAGTGTGAGGCTGAGGGCTCTTCTAAAATCATAGGTGCCTATAAATATTATTATGTTATACATTCTAATTCATTGAGAACCCCTGAAGCACTTAAGGTTACATCCTCTATGAGTGTAATTGGTATTTATTTATTAAATGCTGTGAATTGACTAGTTTTAATTCGTATTTTTTTAAAGCTTAAAATTTTAATCACATACAATTGACTTTATATGTCCATATATATATATATATATATATATATTGACTAGATTTAGGACTTATTCATGTAATATCCTCCTTATATTTTGATTACTCTTTGCATGTATGGTCCTATATATATCTGCTTAAAATACAAGCATGACTCAGATTCTTACATATTTAAAGACAAATTGGATTTGTATTAATGTTTTGAAAGATCAACTACCGCCGGCTGTACATTTTATTCTAACCATACCCATCATTATAAACTTTAAACATACCTAACAAATACTGCTACTTAGGGCATGGTATGTTATTTGATAGCAGTAGGTTTTTATCAGAATCTTTTTTTTTCGACAATGAGTTACAACTCTATCGATGAATACGGATACCGTCTTCTATCGTTAGAGATTTGTAGTAAAGAATCTGAAGATCTAACCATTGGGCACAACTTGCTACAGACTAAGGAGTCTTGCCATAGATTTTGCCCACTGATTTCAAGCTCTGTAATTGATAATACAAATGTAAAATCCTCAAAAATTATATGTTTGATAAAAAAAGGTGATTCAAAGTTATTGTCACAGAAAGGTTCATGTCCTCAGTTCCTATAATCAACCAACCTTGTTGAAAATATCTAACCTAAATTAACCAACCTCCTTCTTCACTCTCCAACTATCCCACGATTCCTAGTCTAGGCTTCATTCAACTTACAATCCTTTAAAATATAAATAACTTATTTTTGTTTATTTTATTTCAGAGGATGAGCTTGAAGACTATAAAAAGCCTTTTCTCCACGGCCTTCTCGTCATTGACATCAAGAGGCCAGGGGCCTCCCTGACACGGATACGGCCTTCTTCAACATCGACCGGAAGGATAAGACGGATGCCTACGTGACGGGATCACTCGGGGAGTCAAAGATCTTTAAAACGAAATATGTGGCCAACTCCCTGAATCCCAGATGGAATGAGAGCTTCTCAAGTGAGATAACTAAAAATATGTATTTATTAGTCACAAAAGCTGTTTATTAAAAAATCTGTATCATCAATACAGTGTTATTAAAAAATACTCTAAAATTACGGAAGACAAGAAAAATGTGGTTTAAAACCAAGGTTGTTACCCGAGTGTGTGAGCGTTTTCAACTCTCAATGTAGATGACGCAGGTTTGACTAATTCCATCAAACCAAATAGTTATTTCAAGAAAACCATAAATGATGTACCAATTCAATTTCATATTTCTTTCTTCCAGTTTTGAAATGTCAAGAAAAAAAATCTAAAAGTTATATATATAAATGTATATAATCTCTAATCGTAGCTTTTAAAAATATTTTTAAGTATGTCATACTTACTAATTAATCTTACTTATATTTATTCCTTCCAGTTTGGTCTGTCACAACGCCTCCTCCCTTCGAATCGACCTCAAGGACAAGGAGCACATCGGTGCAGAGCTCGTTTCCTCAACCTTCATCCGCATTCAGGACCTCATCAACACGGTGTCATCTCGGGATGGTTCGAGCTCATGAACAGCACCAACAACGGTGGATCTCTCCACATGTCCATCACCTACTCACCCAAGGAAGCCTTGGACGAAGACACCAAGGCCGTCCAAGAGAGCTACTTCCTCCCCAAGCCCGGCAACAGAGTCACCCTCTACCAACGCAGACACGCCCTACCTCCCCATATTCGAGGGACTCACTGACTGCACGGACTCAGGGCCATACATACCCCCACGAGCATGGATAGACGTCTACAACGCCATACAAAAGGCCCAGAGATTCATATACATCACGGGCTGGAGCGTAGCCACAGGGATCAATCTCGTACGAGACAACCCCGAAATCGACTCCGAAGGAGACTCCAACGTAGGAGAGCTCCTCAAACGAAAAGCTGAGGAAGGAGTTACAGTCCTTATACTCATATGGAGCGAAAAGCTCAGCTCCGAGGAAAACCCTGGACTCATGGGAACCCACGACGAAGAAACCCGGCTGTTCTTTCATGACACGGCTGTGAAGTGCCTTTCTGTGGCTCGCGTTAAGTATGAGTCCCTCCTCGCCTCGGAGTTTGTGAGCTCCTGCTATACACATCATCAAAAGACCATTATCATGGATACAGATCCCGAGGAGGAAGGACAGCTTCGGCGTATCATGGCCTTTAGGGGGCTGGATATAACGGATGGACGCTATGATAGCCCGGAGTTCCCTCTCTTTAACACTCTCTGCGGACCAAAGCATTGTGGAGACTTTTATAACAACTGTGTGACGGGAGCGACGAAGGAGCTGGGTCCAAGAGAGCCCTGGCATGACTGTCATGCCAAAATAGAGGGCCCTGCAGCATTGGACGTCATGAAGAACTTTGAGGAGCGATGGAGGCGACAGGCAGACTATCATGTGAACGATCTCTATCACGTCGAAGACGACGTTATTGATCGAGGAGCCATTCCAGAGGTTCCCTCTTCCGAGGGCGGACCCTGGACCGTACAGCTCTTCCGCTCCATTACCTCGGACGCCTGCGTTTTTGACTTTGAGGGGCAGAAGTATTTGCACTCTAAAGGAGGCCGATTAGTGGAGAACTCCATATTGCGTAATATGGTCATACAGATCCGACAGCCAAGCGGTTTCTTTACTTTGAGAACCAGTACTTTCTGGGAGTTCTTATTCCTGGCTCCAGGATCGGGAGACCCTCTCACCCCATGTTATTCCACGAGAAATCGTTGCCAAGATTGAGGAAAAGATACGGAGTAAAGAGGACTTTAAGGTTTACATTCTTATCCCTATGTTCCCCGAAGGTATTCCTTCCTCGGCACCTATCCAGGAAATACTCTTTTGGCAGTACCGTACCATGCAGATGATGTATCGGCGTATTGCACAGTGTATCAAGGAAGAAGGAGATGAAAATGCTCATCCCAGGGACTATTTGAACTTTTATTGCTTAGGGAAACGAGAGTCCCCGGATGAGATACCCTATGATCATCTCGCAGATCCGGACCCAGACACAGAGCTAGAAAGGGTCCGCAACTCCCTGCGTCACTCTATCTATGTACATAGCAAAATGACCATCATTGATGACGACTATGTCCTCGTGGGATCAGCTAACATTAATGAAAGGTAAGACGTGATTTTTTTATTTGCCATGAGACATTCCTATTTTCTTAGAAATATACACGAATAGACATTCAAAGCCAAGCAGTACAACTTAAAATAATTTCATACAGGTATACACAAATAAAATAAGAGAGGGATAAGAAAATTGTTAAATGTAATTATAATAAAACTTTATTTAATTTTTGATTCCGCCTTGAGTTTATTCCAAGTCCAATATTTTAATGTCCAATTTTGTAACTATATTTTATGTGTTAATATCAAAATTTATTGATAACGTGACTATACATTGATATCTATGTGAATTGTGAAATATTAGCTTAAAAAATGAATTATAAAAGTCTGAACTTCTGTAAAATCTCAACGAAAGTACATTAGCATTTTACTTGATTGTATTGTTTGTAATACATATTTGTTTATTAACATTTATAGATCGAGTTGAAAGCATTCCATATAAGTAACATAATGAATGCCCTTTTTTGACTCTATGGTTCGATTTAGTTACATATGTGAGGATATGAATAAGCTTTAAAGCATTGTAATTTCTCAATCAAACCTAGCATATTTTAAATGAGTTTGATTGGCGAATCGAACCTGCTCTGTGACATTTAATATAGTTTTGCTTCATTGAAAATATTGGATTAATAAGACTCTTAATAAGTGTTGGATGCCATGCTACTCGTAAATAGTAAGTTTTCTATTTTTATCGAATGATGAGGATATAAGCGAGACTTGGGTTTTTGAAATGACCTTCAAAAAAGCAATATTAAGTAATGTACATTCGTCTTTGAAAAATTTAATACACTTGTTTTAACAAATAATTATATACATTTATCAATATTATTATTTTTGTCTTATAAATTTTTATGTTATAAATTAAGCTATGACGAAATCAGTTCCTCCCTTAGTTCCATTCTTCCATTATACACAAAAGGAGAAGAAATCATCAGAGCCTGATTAATTTAAAAAGTATAGTTCCATTCATTCAAACGATCAAAGCTAGTTCTTTAAATGCGTATATCTGGTCTATGTAAATTACAGTTTTACTCCAATTTAATAATGTTTCGATTCTTCAGTAGAAGGCATATTTTTCATATTTAATTTCTAAAGCCTGATTGGCTCATGGGAACATAAATCCCGTGTCATGATTGGCTCATACATATACTTATATATTTTGAAGATATGCATTGAGGTCATAGACGATTTTAATTCCTTTTATTCCATATATATACCTTCGTATCTTTCAATAAAATGTCAAGGACCTTGGAATGATTAATTATTAGGGTTTCAAAATATTATCAATGTCTTAAATGTAGTCATGGGTGTTAAATGTGTAAGTACAATGTCATGGTAGATGAACAATATATAAAACATTCAGTTCACCGTGAAGAGCAGCGCTATCTTGACGGCTTATTTTGATGACATTATTCATTAGTTTTGAATGAATCACGATAAAGCGATTAATTTGATTGAAGAAAACGAATGCCTGTACCTTTTTCTCCAAGGTGATTAGTAGAAAGAATAAAGACAGTTGGTATTGTGAAGTAAGACATAACTTAACTCACGTCAGTTGAGTTGGGAATATCAACTAAAAAATAAGAATTTAATCCTTTAAAACACTAACTGTCTATCTCAATGAGGCCCAATTGACAAATCCTTTCATTTGGTATCCTCCAGCATCTCATAATATTACCATTATTACTCATAGATAAAGCAACTACTCATATATATATGTTTATTTATTTTTATCAATTTTCATTTGCTAATTTACATTTCTTCCATTTTTTGGGGACTAGCGATAAATGAATAAACTTTGAAAATCTTAAGGATAAAAAGTTAACCATGAGTAATATTTATAATTTATCCCTCTATCTTCTATAATGGAAATGGTGTATTGCTGTGACATTTAAACATTTCAATTGCAATCCGCTTTTTGGACCACTTAGCATTTATTTTTGTATTACATGTCAGTTCTTTGGATTTATTTGAACAAATTGAAAATATTGAGGTTTATTAAAGGACATTTAAAAATATATATGATTAAAAACGCCTTAGGACAGGACTAGCATATTTATGCTTTGAAAGATAAAAGTGGTTGTTATAACTTTAATGATGATGAGTTAATGAAAAATATATATATATTTATAATAAAAACATAACTATTTTTATATATTGGAAAATTCAAAGATATGGCCACTCATTTTGCTTCTATAATCGTCTTTGTTTTGTCTAAGCTGTAAAAATATATTATGAAGTGTATGTATGATCCAATGAAGGGGTTGGGGGTTTGAACGATGATAAGAAGTACATTTGGTTGCTGATTAGTTGGACGAGTGGTGAGACAATGACGTCATCAGTCCTATTTACAAGACCAATATACAGCACCCTGTAGGTCTGTATCTTTGGATATCGGAGTGATGATGTCAGTGCCTCATCGCAGCACCGCCTGATGTTAATGATTGTTTATCTTTAAAATCTGATGCTAACAAAGGCATGCCTTTTACTTTACAGATCTCTAGCTGGAATCGCGACTCTGAAATCGCAGTGGGCGCCTTTCAGCCCGCCTACGTGGAGCAGGACTTCCCGGAGGGGGGTGTCCATAAATACCGCATGGCCCTCTGGGCCGCACACTTGGGAGGCTACAATGAACAATTTATTCACCCCGAGACATCAGACTGCCTGAATACAGTGACGGAGATTACCACGGACTTTTGGGAGACCTACTTCAGAGGATCCGTCTCACTCCGACGTCCACATGCTTCCCTACCCATTCTCCATCTCACAAGACGGGGACGTGGAGCCTCTGGATGAACCCTGGGACTGCTTCCCGGATACAAATGCGAAAGTCATGGGCGCCAAGAGCGGATATCTGCCCGCTAAATTGACCACCTGAGCATTGGACTCCTAAAGCACCATCTGGAATGGAAGCCTCATGTTAGCCTAAGAACCAGGGTGTCAAGCCATAAAAATAAATATATATAGAGTGCGTATAAAGAAGCTTCGACAGTTGACTATTTTATAAATAAAATGAAAGGATCAAAATTATATTGAAGTGCATTCCCAAAAGTTAATTATATGTCTAGGGATTTTATGAAGCTTTTACAACCTAAAGACCCAATATAAGCTATTTGAACATTTTTAAGCAGCTATAAATGCAAAAAAAACCTATTGTTTTGATCCTCTCAGTATGAAAACATCACCTTCAACTCTCTATTTCATAAGCACAAATATATATTTATATGTGTTAAAACACGGGATAGTCGATTATTCCAGCTTTATAGTATTCATCATTATTGATGTCTTCATAGTCACTATTCCAGAAGCGCCTTTTAAATGCTTTACTAACTTGCAAGGTGCTTGAAAGAGTAAACTAAGGGATGAATAAAAGCATTCTATTGAAGTCATATTTATTTCGTATTGAGCAAGGTCAGAAAATTTATATATATATATATATATGTGTGTACCTATATTCGAAAAGCACAAATTAATCTCAACAGATGAGAGAAAAAAATAATTATAATCATATATCTTCTTTCCACACACTCAAAAATGCATAAATCATAAAAATATATACTCAAAAAATATTAGTTATAACATAATGAATTTCACAAAAAATAAATAAATATTTTTTACTTACTTAAATAAAAATGGCTATACTTTTTTCACCCTTTCTCTACTCTCTTACGGCCCTTGTTCTGGCTCCACCCTCCTTAAGTGATTCTTATAACTTAACCATATATTAAACTTCTCTATAAAAGGCTCAAATCCCACAAGCAAACACAATAGCTATTATTTATTTATGTGAATCAACAAATCAAAGTCAGTGGTTTTTTTATAACCACGAGCAGCTAAAGACTGTATGGGTCATATCCTGTTTGTTTTTTGCCTTAGATATTTTTATTATTCGTTTATATTTTAATATCTATGTAATGCTAAATATTTATTTATATTCTCATGTGTTCATGCTATATATTTATAAGCCCCGGAATCGCGGTTTTGCTGCTCTTTCTAATTTTCTTTAATAACATGCATTAATACCTTATCATTAATAATACAATGACAATAGATTCGTTCTAATTTTATGTTTAATTTGTTGATTATTTATTTATTTAGGGTCAAATATTTTGATATAGACATGTAATTAAAGCTGTCTAATTTAAACTCATAGATAATATACGAGGCAACAACTGGTAGATCTGAATATCTGGGTATTTGTTATGGTATCCATTGTTGGGAAGGACAGCGACAGAAAGAAAGAGAGAGAGAGAGACTTCATACTTTTATTATGAAATAAGGAGGGTGAATTGACGTCATTGCATTCACTATTTCATGGAAAATATATCAAATATATATGAAATGTCACTCTTTCTTCCGTTCATTCTGTCGCTGTCTTTTCCCAACAATGGAGACCATAACGAATACGCATATATTCAGCGCTACCATAAGTAATTCGTCACTCTATATTATTTGGTTGAAGAACATTTTTATTAATATTCAAAAACATCACTTTTTTCGTCAATATAATCAAAGGAACTTCCAATGTGATTTAAGTTGGTCTTTGAAAAAATTACAAAATAATCTACATCACATATGTGACGTCAATCTAAGTAAATGCATACATTGAAAACGCATACCACTATGCATATATTGCAGCCTATTGATATTTAGATTCATTTTAAAAGTTTAAAACTTCTACATGTCTAGATAGTATATATAGACTTGATCTATACCACCAATGGGTTTTTGAATCCCTCATTTCTGGAGGAAATGGCTATTTGTACATATAATTGATTGATGGATTAAATTTTCATATTTTATTCGCTCTCATTTACCACAAAATAAATATATTTTTCTTCATTTGAAAATTTTAGTCTCTTTCTTACCCTAGTTTTTTATATGTGTCATAGATATTGCACAAATGGAAAATGTACATAAAATACGTTTGTACATGAAACTAAGGACGATGAACTTACTACAATTTGATGAAGTGCCAAGGAGTTGTTCTTTTATGAACAATTATTTATCTAAATAAATCACATTTCTCCATGAACATTGAAATAACTTTGAGACAAAAAAAGATCAAATAAAACGAATGAAATAAGTAAAGTAATTCGATGAAAAAAAGAAGAAAAAATCAAATACGTAAAATATCTAAAAAGACCAGGTCTAACCTTAAATTTTGGTGTATTATTGTAATCACCTTAAGCGTTTGGAACTGATTAATATATATATATATATCAGACTTCTTGACGTTCACGAAAAATTGTCGTTCACCATAAGTTCATCGTTTTTTTTTGATTGAATCGTTCATCGTTTGTTTGTCGTTCGTCATTTGGAAAAAAAATGATTTTTTTTAGAAAGGAAATTTTTCCCATAAAAGATAAATATTTGTCTGTTTTTTTATGAGCCAAAACGAACGACGAACGATAGGAATTTTTTGTTGTCGTTCGTCAAAATTTTCGTCGTCGCGAACGACAAACGATTACAAATTAACGACAAATCAACAAGTCGTATATATATTTTTATTTATTCCACACTACCACTTACAAGGTGATTAAAGTAGTCTGGTTGTCCAAGCAGATACTCTAGGAATGTCAATGACTATCAATTAACTTTTTAGTGTATTTTTTACTACAGCAAATATAGTCAATGCAAGCACATCATAAAGTCCTTGATAGAAATTGAGGAAATCTCATGAAAAAATACATTTGAATAATCACAATATGAGAACCATTAAATAACATTATAAATACACTTTGTTCCCATCATTGGAGTTTTTTGTATAGCTTGTTTTAGACATAATACTCACCTGTTTGTTGATAAGGATTGTATGAACTATGCCTTTTCATTACGCAGTAGTCCTTGTTTTTGTGATTGTAAATGTATTACAAAGTGTATTTACTTTTTTCATTAATAAATCCTTCAGACAGCTGATAACATTTCATTATCACTTGAGGATTAGCAAGACTTTAACTACTCATTCTAAAAATAAAAAAATCCGCCCATAGATTAATATTCAAATACTTTTGATTTTCTCTGATTCATATTGTCACATAAGGTCTCAGACAATAATATCCATAAACTACGTCTATTAATTCCATTATTATTTTTCATATCTAAAAATGGACTCTTCTAACTTACCAATAATAATTCTTGTAAAATAATGAGCATTTTCATTTGATTCTAATGTGTAAATATTAAATGAATTTAGGTTGTGATAAAGCTTAAATATCTTGAGGAGCCTTAATTGTTGCTTAGAATTGAAACTACCTGTAATGTCCAGGTAGGTTTCAATTTGGATGAAAGGAATAAAATAAGTATTCACCTGGAGACTAGGAAGGAAAGTAAACATCTGTATCAATGTTTAATTATAAATACATGTACATCATATCGATTCTTTTTGCATGAAAAGCGAAGGCACTGAGCATGTAATGACGTCTGCCTCGACTCAATGTCAAATTCTTGGCAATTTCTTTTTTTTTTTTTTTGCGGTCAATAGAAACTGCTCTCGGTTCATTTAAACTGCATTTGTTTTGTATGTATTTTAGTGTCATTGTCTACTGAGGATGGCTTTAGAATGATGTTGAAAATTGTAATATATTTTTGTTCCAAATAAACTCAGTAAACTCATATAAAATGTCGCAAATATATTATTGAATGTGTTAAGTCAACTAACTAGGGCTTAAGAATTTTTATGTGTCATAGTTGGTTCTCAATTAAGTAGCAGATGTTATTAATATATATATACTAATAATATAAAAATTCGTTCGTTTCCCAGTAGATATCCCCAAAAATGATATCCAATTATATTTATATAGGTCACAACGAACTCTCTAAGGCAGGCAGGTTGGCGTTAGCTGACTCAGCTGTTGATGACGTCATGATATGCACACGGAAAAAAAGTGAAAGAGAAATGTTTGAATGGCACAATTGAGTTCAGGCTGTTCCTGGCACTCACAGATCACTCCACAACAAAGCAATTCCTTTGAGAATTGATTAAATATAATAATAAATAAACATATGACGTCAATGTTGAAAACCTAAGTCCAATAGTAAAATTTCCTTGTTCACTCACCTTCTTTATATTCTCCTTGGCTTATTGTGATTTGTTACGAAGAAAACAAAACATGTTTACCTTTTTATTTGGATGGAATTCTCTAAGAGTTTCTTAAATAATCTGAATCCCATTTTCCAAATCACAGTAACTCTCCAAATATTCAAATTACTTAAGGAACTTGCAAATAAAAAGCCAAACATGTTTTTTTCTTTCGTAACAATCACAATTATAGTTAACGCAACCTCAACAAAAATTATTTATTTTATATGATCATTATTAAATCTTGGTCATACTAAATTGATCTTTTCTTTACTTTCATCCCAGATATCGAAATTATAAAAACTGTTCTGAAATGCATGTACATATACAAAATATATATTGCATATTATTTATAGTCAATAAACTTGGAACAAAAATTATATATGCTTATTTATATCCTTAAGGATGCAATTCTATCGAACCATATAGGAAAAAAAAACATCAAGGCTTCAATATTATTGGAGTTGGAGGTCGTGAGAATTCCTCACGACTGAAAGCAATTAACAATGCCCTTCTTTCTGCCAAGGCTTTATAGCCAAACGATTAACAATATATCGTCCTCTGCAAGCTTCAGAGCTGAGGCCAATAATTATTTTCTGCTGCGGCGAGGTACGCCGCTTTGGACCTCAAAATTCCTTCCGTGTTTGGTGATTCGTGGACACTAGCCGCCGATGAAATCCGATACTTCCCTTCCCAGTCCCTGTTTATAATGACGCCATAAATAAGCTTTAAAGAAATTTAGAAACTACAAATATACTTTTATAATTTTTCGTGTTTTTTTTTTGTTTACTTGTGTCATTTCGGTTTTATGTGCTTTTAATTGATATATATTTTAAAGATTGTTCAGCTCGGATGCTAAAAATTTAAACTAGAATGTTTAATAATGTATGTTTTACGCATTAGCATATTTTTATATACCTTATACTTTGTTTATTGTATATATTCTATGAACTGTGAAAAAAAAAATATATATAGCCGCTTAAATAGAGCACTAAAAAATTATCAACTTTTTGAAATATAAAGTTCGAATAGTACGAAAAATATTGAGATTATAAAACTGATTTGAAATGTATTGACATACTAGAAAGATAAATACTTATGACATTTGTGGTTATTCTTACTTTGCACGAAGATAACTGGGCGTGAACCATTAAAAATGATGAAAACCCTGATTTTAGAAAAAGGCCATAAAGTCCAAGCCTATTTTCGGACGATAATTTAAGTGGCATTTTTGGAATCTACGTAAAAACATAAGACTCATTTAGGAATTTCAGTCTGGGGGAAATAAAGACCTTCATTTTGTTACATAGTGAATTGATATCAAGTTGTGTTCAGTCGATAGCGCTAGATTTACAATCTATCGATTGAAGGCGGTATCTATTAATATACATAGATACCGCCTTCAATCGATAGATTGTAAATCTAGTGCTATCGAGCAACAAGCTATAAGAGCAACAGATGATCTTTCCGGAGTAAAAAAAACATTGGAAGCATCCCACATACTGCCATCGGAGAAAACTTATGTCTAAAGGCAATCCTATCGTACATCACACAATTCAAGAGTAGAATGAGGCTACTGCCAATAGTTTCATTCTACTCTTTAAACTGATTGGACTCCGGAACGATCATTTGTTGCTTTTATTCTGGGTAAAGTATTACAAGAAACCTATTTTGATGATTGATCCTAGAGATATAAAAATAAAGGGGTTCGTGATTGAGCAGGGCTTCCCACATTACGAATAGAATTAGAAATGCGTCATACATAGAAATAGAAATCCTATTTCTGCTCAAAATAATCGCAAAATCATAAAAATAATGCAATTCATAGCAAATTCAACTCAATTGCCATCTTTTTACATTAAAATATATCCTCATTGATTTATACAAATACATTAAATTTGCTATTAAATCCAAACACCTCTTAATTTGTGATATGAAATTTGTTTGTTATGGGTTTTTGTCAGCTTAATGTTATGACTCATCAGTCTTTCGTCCAGACTTTCATACTCTAAGGCACTGGTTTCACCTAATGGTCGACCCAATAGAGTGTTCTTGTTCATTATTATTACGCCCCATTGGACATTCATCATTTAAAGCTTTTATTTTATTTTATATAGTTCCTTAAAAGTTATTTTGATATACAATCTGGAGACATCGAAGTATCTCATACTTTGTATGACTGATCTATGTATGTTACACGAATTTAAAAAAAATATTTCTTACCTTATTTTGGATCAAACTGTTGAGAAACGCTTTCGAGGATAATCACGGATATTTGTTTGACGGATTGGAAGTAATCGTCTTTTTTCGTCTTTTCGGGGGATTCGTAATATATAGGACAATACATAAGTATGCCTCATGTATGTAACTTTTTTATTTTCTACCTGATTTATAATAGAAAATATAAAAAATGTTATAAGGAAAAGGACATTATCGTCTCAATTAATATCTGATTGAGTCGAGTAAATCTCTATTTCTTATAATATTTGCCATAAGGGATTCTTTATTTACTTCAAAATTCACTCAATAATGAAAGGTTTTGTTGATGACCTCGGCTTTGTGATTGCTCCAGATTTATTTGCCCTGCATGATTCCTCCCACGGCAACAAATAATTTTCGAGACACCACCAAAAAGGGAGGGTCTTTAAATGGGCCCTTACTTAAAAGGTGTAAGGAATAGACAAATCATGAACTTATGACGCCATTGACTTAAGATGGTATACGATTCCTTCAAACAGAAAAAACCCCAAAAAAGCCCTAACATCGTTTTAGCTATAGAGATATAAAGATATAGAGAGCTTATTGGATTCTTCAGAGAAATACGTCATTGTGTCAAGAATACAGCTGAACGATGTTTTTCTGCTTTTGGAGGGAAGAGAAATACGTCATTGTGTTCAGAATACGGCTGAACGATGTTTCTCTGCCAATTGGAGGGAATAAGCTCTCTTTATCTTTATATCTCTATGGTTTTAGCACATAACAAAGTAATATGTGTCATGTTGATCGGTGTTTATTAATTAAATAAATTATTTATTTAATAATAATTTGCCCTCAATAGTTAAAACTAAATATACAAAGGTGTCCAGTGACGTCACATACAGGAATTATTTAGTTTTTTACTCTCTGCTACTTGTATGTTTGTCTAAGAGTAAAAAGAGGACTCATCACTATAACGGGTGTAGGTATAAGTTATAAATTGAATGAACAAATTTTATTTGTACTTTTTAAACTCTTATGTTATTGTTTCTTCTATTTTTATACCTCCACCCGTATAGTGACGAGTAACTATTATTTTAATTCAATCTCTGACGACAAAGGTCTTTTAATCCTGACGTCACGTTTATTGTGACAAGGAAACGAATTTTGGCAGGTCTCCATATACACCTAAATGCTAAATCCCTACTAAATCTAATACGATGTAACGAGGAATGACTCGAATGACTCGTCGCAATTCTTTGATGACTCTATAGTTTTATATCATGATTCTCCTTCAGAATGTCCTTTGATATCCTCACCAAGCTGAGGGACTATGGGCTCTTCAACATTCTGGATGACATATTCCTCCTTCTGAGACTGAGTGATCTCCTCAGCACACAGTTGGTCTGCAAGTCCTGGCGACAATACATTGAGGAGGGCTTCCATTGGAATCGAAGGCTCAAACACGTTCTTAGGTAAGATATCATAATACAAATTTATATATGCCAAATAGTGGGGTTTTATGATATGAAATAGTAATAAAATTTGAAAAAAGACTGGTTACGATGGAATAGTGAAAAACGGACGAGAGAAAAAAATGTCATTGAAAAAATAGTCGATGAGAAGAAAATAAAGGCATGGTCAAAAAATATGATGGCCAAGTATTTGAGTGAACAAATATGACTAAACATTACCCAAACACTTTATCGTGTTAATTGAGTAATATAAAACACAGAATTGCTTTAATTTAAAAAATGTTGGGACAATATTAGTTGTGTTATGCCACTTCAATTCTTCCCTATCCCAATATTCTGACCCTTATTTCCTATGTCGTTAGTTTATTGTTCTATTTATACTTCTTTCTATGGTATTTTTTGCTTGAATTTTGGACACCGAGTCCGATCCTTAAAATAAAGTTATTTGAATGATGGATGATTAAATATTTATAAAAATATCAAGTACATATAAAAAGTGCAATATTCTTTATAATAAAATACGGTACATTTCTAAACAAACTAAACTCTAAATCCTCTTGTTTGAATCTCTTGTTAGAATAATATCGAATTATGGAGTTTTAAAGCCAAAATGGAGTAATATTTAAAAAAATTCTTAGTTTAGAAAATATGCATATATATATATTTATTTAAATATATATATATATATATATATATCAGGAAACGACCGCGACACCTTTTTCGCCGGGACCCGGGCCGGGATTTAAATTTTTCAAGCCGGGCCGGGACTTAATATATATTTTCGCTCCTTCGACATTCTGAAGTGACGACGTTTTTTTAGAAAATAATTTTCAAAAATAGTGACGACGTTTTTTTAAAAGAATCTCCAAAAAAAGTGACGACGTTTTTTAAAAGAATCTCCAAAAAAGTGACGACGTTTTTTTTTAAAGAATCTCCAAAAAAAAGTGTAGACATTTTTCTTAGAAAAGAATCTCCAAAAAAGTGAAGACGTTTATATATATATATCGATGCTAATAAACGGTAAAAACTATATAAATAAGCATTATATTTTAAAGTTTTAACATCGATGCTGAACAAACATATAGTATTCAAAATTGTTAAAAACTATATGTCTACATAAAAGCAAAAATAGTTAAAGATGTAACTTAAAATATTTCATTAATCTTCTGTATATTACTTGAAAAGAATGTGAGACTCCGGGATAATACTTTATAAGACTTTTCGGTGAGGGTCATGAAGTTTAATACGTTTTATGAAATAGTTTGTTCTCAATTCCTCTAGGTTTAAGCAATGGTAATGATAAGAATAATTAATTTGAGGCATTGTACATTTATTCACAATATTTATTTTTATTTATATCAAATCCCTCTCAATTTATGGGATTTTCAAATACATATATGGAACTTTTTGTTTTTCTTTGTATAAAACTACAAAAAAAAATAGGCTTAAAACCATAGAGATATAAAGACATAGAGGGATGATTAGATTCTTCAGAGGAATACGTTTTTGTGACCAATATAAACAAATCTTCCTATCTCTATGATCAGCTTACGATGACATAGTACAATTACTTTGTTGATATTGGACACAGGCTACAGCTGAACGACAATGTTTCTCTGCTATTGAAGGAAATAAGCTCTCTCTATCTTTATATTTCTATGCTTAACAGGTAAAAGACACATATTTCGTGTACTGAAGTGACTTATATTCTATAAGAACCACAAAGTGTAGTAAGTTGTATGAATAATCTCTGTTAAAAGTACAATTTTAGATTAAAAATTATATTTTTAATGGAATGGTAATAAAATATAAATTAGTGCATTGGAAAGAAATTACTTTTTAAATCATTGGAAGCATAATTATAGAAATAACATTTTTTAATTAAAATCACTCTTTTAGACTCATAAAAAGGGATTCAAAGCAATATGAACGCTTTATTATTATTCCAGGCTTAAAACATAGAGGCTTTTTTCACTTTTTAATGCCAAGGATAGTTAAAAGTTAATGTAAAGAAATACCCCTTAAATATATATATTTGACTATATTCTGAAGTGACACGAATTATATGTCATGTTTTGATCAGCATTCTATCTTCAACTTCTCTTATTTTTGCAATTTGTTAGCACTCTAAATATATATATTTATATCTACAAATAAGAAAAAAAGTGATGTTTTTGCTACGTGATTCATGGAAAGAAAAAGTAAAGTGAATAATGCAAAAAGGTGATATATCATATATCATAAAGTATCACTTCATTCATGGCTATTGGGGATTGAAAAGCATTTTAGAGAAAAGGAATTCATCCTTACAAATCGCAAAAATGTATCTTTGCATGGGCTTTCATCCATGACGTCATTGGCGAATCCTTTGATTGGACTCCGCTTATTCCACCTATTACTATTAATTGAATAAAGGGATTTATCATGCTAAAGGATGATTTTTTATATTGCTTAGTCATAATATATATATAATATATGGTATACACAGGAAATGATTATTATTTAACGACAATGAGTATTTCACAAAATTAATATGCATTTATTTTAAAATCATTTCTATTTTTTCTGACCTTTTTCAGTGATAATGCGGATCTCATCAAGTTCCTCGTCTCACGGGTGGGTCCAGACTATTCCCAGAACCCTCAGGTCTCCTTTTCCAAGATACATAGCCTCAATCACTCCTGGTGGACCTCGGAGCCAAAAGAAATCAAGGTATTCGTTCAAAGCTTCGTATTGAGCATCCTTTGCTCGGAGGACGAAAGCTTCATCGTCATTGGACTCAACAATGGGGACATTCAGATACGGGAGCTCTCCTACGACTCCGGATTTAAGATTATCAAAAACATTCCGTGCCATACGAAAGGTGATAATGACTTGGGAGCTAAAAGTCTTCTTCCAGATTAGAAAGCATAGTTTTTTATCAGATTAAATATCTACAGTTCAGAGCCGATATTTCAAGCACTTTTTAATGATGGTAGCCAATCGTTCATAATCATTTTTATGATTTTAAACCGTTTTGGAGGTTTTATTGTGCTTCAAAACCGCTCAGCTCAATTTTTTATTTGTCACAACCTGACATGGAAATTGTTTTTATAATTATTAGCAATCAATTGCAATGTGCGATATTATATCGCTATATGGCACTTTTGCAAAAGGTACTTATTGTTATATCGCAATAAAAAGTACGATCCGATCGTTTCCATTAAAAGTTAAATAAAAAACTGTATAAAGTATTTAATTTATTTCTCTTAAAAAATATTTTTTTACAATTTTTAAGCTACATCTCAATCCGCTATTATCATGGTCAAAATTTGACATTAGATTGACATCATAATCGATTTTTTATAAAGTTACATAATGTTCTATTTCAAAGTACTATACAATAACTCCACGTTTATAAGAAAAATGTTCTGACTGCAATTGAAGGGATCTAATCGCTGACGAATATAATCGCTATATCGATATATGCAGTTAAGATCATATCACATTCTTGGCTCACGACGATAAAATTTTCCATTTTATTCAATTAAAGCATTATCAATATTCAATCCATAAGATTTAAATGTCAAAATATATATCTTTGTGCGTTAAAGTTGGTCGAATGTGGATTTTTTAAGGGATCATATAGCAGGTATAGTTTCTAACAGTATACAAAACTGATGTCCCATCAATAAATAAAACAATGTTGATAAAGGGCATTCACATTTCATTAGCAATGGCTTATCAAATCATAAAATGATCAAACCTTAAAACATAAATACAATTAATTAATGTACTTCCGATAGAGGAAGGCCAATTCTGATCAACTTCATTGACAAAGAAGATCGACTGAAGTGAGGGCCAAATATCTTTGATTATAAAATTGAGTATAAGCTCAAAATTTTAAGGCTTGCTCAACTCGCAATGTTGAAGGTGCAGGTTCGACTTCCAAGAGGGGGTAGGTCAATTTTGGAGCTCGATAGCCGTGCGTGTTAAGGCGTGTTCAACTCTCAATGTTGGGGGTGCAGGTTCGAATACTCCGAGAGGGGATTCCGTTTTTTGGTCTACCTCATTGATAAGATCCTAGGTTCGATGACTAATTTTAATGCTATAATGCTTATTTATATCCAGTCGGATGCAATTCTGTCGAACCATATAGGCAAAAAAAAATTGGACAATCTCATTAATAAGAGTATCCTATGTTAGATAAACTAATTTACTCGCTATGATTTTAAGCATATTCATGCAGATGCGATTTAATCGAATCAAATTGTTAAAATAATATACAATATTTTATGGATAACTGAATATATTAGTCTAATGAGAGTAATACACACAAATAGTTGTAACACAGATACCCCAATGTGTGATTGTGTTCTTTACTTTAGTTTATGTATATTTGTAAATGTTTGTCTATTGTAAACAGTAATAAATTTCTAACTAACAAAAAAAAGAGTAACTAGAGGCATATATACACTCAGAGTGCAAACCTCCGCCGTCACGGGGTCCTTATGAGCCTTCCGAGGCGGATTTTTCACGACTAGGTGGCTTGGTGAATAGAGGGGGAGGAGTTCCCCTCGACGGAAATTGTCCAGAATACGACTGGATGACTCCTCTTTACAGCTCAGCGATTATATATGTTGTGGCAGACGTAGAGCTTTAACTATTGGACAAGTAGCTTTATTAGTATGATTAGCTCTTTTTGAAACATTTCATTATTATTAGTAGTATGCTCATTTTGCATGCAGAGATGCCAAATTTAATCACTTGTTTTTTTGGCATTTCCAACAACTCCACAAAGTTTCATTTGAATCCGTTCCGTACTTTTTGAGTTATCCTGCTGACAAACCAACAAACCAACGCCAGTGAAAAACAATACCTCCTTCGGCGGAGGTAATAAATACTTGAATATATGTACAAATGTAAAGTTGAACAAGAGACTTTAAAAATCAGTGATCAGAGCGAACACAGAGCTTTTTAGAGAAATAATGTGTGGCAGTATAAATAAACTGCAGTCATTGGCCACTATCGTAGCCATGTCTTTTTTTAATTTTTGATAGTTTGATAAACGTCCAATCGAAGCTAGAAATCGGCATTGAGTTGAAAATTTCTATTTTCACTGTTAAAAAAGCATAAAAATAAGTCAAAAAAAGTTTTTAAATTGTGACCCACAATTAAACGATTAAAAATATAAATATATAGATTGAAAACAAAAATTTGTTTTTATTTAGTATGATGTTTATAACTGTATTACAAAACATTAAAATACACAAACAACGAAAGTGAAGACCAAAAAATATATATATATTGAAACAAATGTAGTGTATGGGAACCAATTTCTCGACTTAAGCCAACAAAATGATATGTTTTTGCCAAATAAATAATTGATAATAAAAACATTAGCTCTTTACTTTATAGGTATGATCTTTTTATAACCTATTATTAACAAATTTACATTTTAATTATAAAATTATATTATTCTTAAATGCTAATAGCATATACCACTATCATGGCATATTTTAGAATGTATCACTTTCCTTCAGGTGTCAAAACCCTTGCCCGATGGATGAAGAAGTATGTCGTAACGGGCTCCTATGACGGAACCCTCAAGATATGGAGGGAAGAGGACTGGACGCTTCTCGAAAGCATCCGTCTCAAAAGTGACTCCGTATGGGACTGCCGATCCTGTGATCCATACCTCGCAGCCTGCTCCCTAGACGACACCATCTTCCTATTCCAGTATCAAGAAGAACGCGAGAACTCCTCTTTTAACGGAAATGAGAGTGAATCCCCCTTCCGACTCCTTCGTCGGATCGTGGACTATGGACGACAAATATCCTCCTTAGACCTCAACTACAGTTTGATCCTTCAGGGACGTGATGATGGGATTATCCTCGTACGGAGCATTGAAGGGTCCGAGATTCGATCCCTGGAGGGTCATACTCAGGGTGTAACGGGGATACGCTTCCTACCCCCAATCCGAGGGTTCCTTGGCCGTATCCGGGAGCTATGACAGCTATCTCCGCATATGGAACGTGAGCCACGGGATATGTCTAGCCATACTCCGAGGTCACTCAGACTTCATTCGGAGCCTGGCCATTAACGACTCCCGACTCGTATCCGGGGACTTTGGAGGCTTTGTCCGCGTCTGGGAGTTGAGTGACATCTTTAAGGAGATCAATGCATATCTGGATTCCCTTCTGAGCAAGCTACGTGGAAATCCACGAGCAGCACAGTCTGACTCAGCGCCCCTGGAGATATTTTCACATCGCTCTTTTTACCCGCATCGAGGCCATGTGACCTCCATTATCTGGAGCCCACGCTTCTCATTACAGGCTCACGGGAGAAGTCCGTGGCCTTCCTGGACTTTTGGGATACCTCTGGGCGGACCGGCGGGAAAAATACAATCTATTGATTTTTATTTTTTACGTAACAAAACGCTTGTTGTTATGATTTATGTTGAGAAAAAAAGAAGATGAAGATGTTGTTGAGATATTTAATTTATTACATAATTATGTAGTAGTTTTTATATGCATATTTGCTTAAGAATCTATTTAAGTAGGAAGGAAGAAAAAACAAAATATTTTATATAATTTATTCCAAAATATATCTACGACATATTATTTTATTAAAAAAGAGTGTTATTAATTAATATTTTGCATCTTTCCAATATCTATATAATAACACTATGTAACAAAATTAAGGTCTTTGTTTGCACCTGGGCTGAAATTTCTAATTGAGTCCCATTTTTTACGTAGATTCCAAAAATGCCACTCAAAATATCGTCCGAAAAAAGGTTTGGCCTTTATGACCTTTTTGAAAATCATGATTTTCATCATTTCTAATGGATCAGGCTCAGTTATCTTCGTGCAAAGTAAGAATAACCACAAATGTCAGTACTATTTATTTTTCTACTATATCTGTGCATTTCAAATCCGTTTTTATTTAATATATATATATCGTACTAATCGAAAAAATAAGCTTCATATTTCAAAAAGTTGATCATATTTTAGTGCTCTATTTAAGCGGTGATATATTTTTTGTTTCGAGTCTATTGACAATAATCATATGTAATATATTTTTTGTATATGTCAATGCATTTCAGAACAGTTTTTATAATTTCGATATCTGGAATGAAAGTAAAGAAAAGATCATTTAGTACGATGAAGTATTGATCATATTAAGTAACTACTTTTAGGTGAGTCATTGAGGTTACATTAAATATTATTGTGATTTGTTACGAAGAATAAAAACAGGTTTGCCTTTTATTTGCAAGTTCCTTAATAATTGATAACAATATTTGAATGCAATTTTCCAAATCACAGTAACTCTCTTAAAATAAAATTATTTTTGACACTTGTAAATAATTATATGTAGATAAAAGGCAAACCTTTTTTATTCTTCGTAACAAATCACAATAATATTTAATGCAACCTCAATAAATCACCTAAAAGTAGTACTTAATATGATCAATACTTCGTCCTACTAAATTGATATTTTCTTTACTTTCATGCCAGATATCGAAATTATAAAAACTGAATTGCATTGACATAACCAAAATATTACATATAGATTATAGTCAATAGACTCGAAACAAAAAAACTGCGGCTTAAATGAACACTAAAAATGATCAATTTTTGAAATATGAAGCCTATTTTTTCGAATAGTACGAAAGATATTGAAATATAAAACTAATTGGAAATGTATTGACATACTAGAAAAATAAATACTACTGACATTTGTGGTTATTCTTACTTACACGAAAATAACTGGGTCTAAATAACCATTAAAAATGATGAAAATCGTTGATTTAAAAAAAAAGAACATAAAGTCCAAACCTTTTTTCGACCGATATTTTGAGTGACATTTTTGGAATCTACGTAAAAAATGGTACTCAAATTAGAAATTTCAGCCCAGGGGCAAAATCCTGTTACATAGTGTAATTCACCAATCTCTGTCCGTCTGTATGTCCTGCACGCTATCTCCTCCCACATTTATGTTCAGATTTGAACTTTGAAGGTACCTTATGGATATTTGGTCCTAATAAAACTATTTGCATAGAAGGGGACCAGAATGAAGAAAAAAAATTCAGACCTTGTCTGATTTTACATTACCTACTTTTCAATATAAAGAGAGGAAAAAAAGAACAGGAGAGGAGGATTAGAGAAATAGAAAAAGAAAAAAGCATCTCATGTGACTTAAAACATATTCTTTGTACAAAGTCAAACTTTTAGGAGCAATGTTTGTACAAAACAGAAAATTATTTCTCTCTCTCTCTCTGTATATTCCTTAAGGTCTGTTTCACTCACAAACTAGCTCCAAAACCTACCCATACCCGAAGGTATATGCGTGTTTGTTTAATTTATATATGAGTGTACCATACTTATTGAGTTTCGGGCCAGAAAAACCTTAGATTTTCATCAAAATCTAAAAAACAGTTTACAAACAGAACCGTCTTCAGCTAGATGACATCGTGGCAGTGACCTTGGGCTTTTTGAGCTGGCCTTATATCATCTCCTTATGGTTTGCTCAATGGCAGCCGTGGCTTCCTCATACCTCCATAGAGTCAGGAAAGGTACAAACAAGGCTTTTTGTGGATCCCGTGGCTATCATACCGAGCTGTACGGGCATTGTTATCCTTTGTGTGAACCTATGATAGAGAACGTAACAGGACTACCACCCCCGGGCTTTACCCTCCGTGTATTTACCCCCC
>CP045907.1:8581310-8611461 GCA_013387185.1 Caligus rogercresseyi
TTCCTACAGGCTTATTACCCCCTTTTCTCTTGAAGAGAAAAAAAGCTTGATTATCTTTTTACATTTTACACCTCACGACGAATTTTAACACTCATAGCATGATGATTTCCATTTAAAGTTTATAATAGTTAAACAAAGAAGTGACCTTGCATTTAATATTACATCTTTTTGAACACCTGCTACTCGATTAGAAAAAGGTCTAGCCCACCATTCTATATAATGGGTACTCAACACCGATATACATTCAGTCAAATTAAAGATACATCATTACACATGCGGCTGTTCAGTTGTGAACATAACTCAAAAAAAAAATTTCTAAAAAAATATAAATTCATTTTGTGATGCGAGGAAATGTCATTTACGAATCCTCTCACTGAATACCTGAATAAAATTATTAATCAAAAGTTATTCCTCATGAAGGAAATGTATAAATGTTTATCTAGCGTCATCTTATCGCACGATAAATTGATTGCCATTCTGCCGATGAGGCTTAGAAAAGGAAAAAATACTTGAGTTACCAGCTGGAAAGCTATGATTATTGGTAAGGGATGCCCTAATGGCATTCTTAACCATTATTTATCCATAGCAATATAATCAGAGGCGACTATGTACAAAAAGAATAAATCTTTATAAAGTCTCTAAAATATTTTAGCGGAAAATGTTTTTATCTATTCATGTTTTATAAAAATAACATTTTTTTCTTGTCATAAATACGCATTCATTATTATTTAAATAAATTTAAAGAGACTTTAAATAAAACCTTCTGATTTCAAACGACATGGCAGCTTTTTTAGATCCTCTGACAAGAGCATTAAATAATATATTTGGCCACCAGGGGTAAATAAACATAAACTACTAGGAATCATATTTAAATGAACTTTTTTCTTGAACATGATTGGCTGAAAGAATAGAAGTGTGAAAAATAATAATAAAACAATTTCAATGCGTTGAGGCATGCTCAACTCTCAATGTTGAGGGCCGCAGGATCGAATCCCGAGAAATTAATCCTTTCAATAGACTATTCTTATGTGTTTGTTTATCAATATGTATAAATATTATAAAGCAACTCCTAACGTCAAAAAAGAATGACTTATGTTTCATCATAATTGACAATAAATAAATCATTAGTCTGACAACCTAAGAATAGAAAAGAATAATGACTACCAACTGAAGAAAAATATTTATTGGTGAGTTAGTGATTAAAAACGGATATTCTTACTCTTTTTCTCCCTTCTTCTATTTATTCCTTCACTTGTCTTCCAGGTACAAGATGTCATGTTGAGTCTTTGTCATTTTTGTTTGTTTGTTTGTTTTCATCTCTGAACTTGGCTATTGAGGAATGTAAATCCTCCTAGGCAAGTTTGAGTTAAGTCCTCTTGCATGATGGGTATTAACCCTATCACGAAAAGCTTTGTCGGCTGACAAGTTTTAAAAAGGTAGGACCTTGTGAGGATGGATCTTCAAGGTGGTATCTTAAAAATAAGGGATTCACTCTTAAATTAAAAAAAATATATATATGCGGATATAAGAACAATAAACACCAAATACACATTTAAAGATGGTGGAGTTATCCATCCCTAGCTGCACCTTCTTTAAAAGAATGTGGTGTTCTTTAGTACCATGGAGGACATTATTGCAGTTCTCGCAAACTCACCGATTAACATAATTTTTGCCGTTGAAAATTCGATATATATATATATATAATGGATTTATTTCCATTCGTAACGACCAAGTGGTTAAAAGACTAGATTTAGGATCGTCATTTGGGAACTCCGTAGATATCTTCACCCGTACGGGCTCATGACATATCTGATGTATTTTTGTTATGTTCGATTTTACCATATAAATATTTGGTACATATTCGATATTTGAAAGCAGTGTTTTTGACTTAATATTCTATGAGACTTTACTGCGAACAGGTGTATTAACAATAAATGCCCAATCGAGTCAATAAAAGGAAGGAAGAGCAGTAACTGAGTCGGCAACTGATGGACGCCATCTTAGGTCGCCTTTACGACAAAATATATAGTATGTTCTTAAACTCGTTAAAATAACGAAGAGAAGGAAGGAATGGTTTGTATCGGTAGAGGAGTCTAAAGTCCAAGTCTTAGGGAATTGAAAAAAGTAAGAAATTACAATAAACGCTCAGTTATGTCAATTTAACGAACGATTTAACGGTTTTTGAGGTAAATATAACTATTTATGGAATATTTGATAACAAATCATCACTTTAGAACCAAATAAACATGTAAAATTGAAACAAGTGTAGTTGTTGTTTTCGTTGATTAATGCAAACACCCAACCTCGCACCAAAACTACCTAAAAACACAAAACTACAACATAAAAGCAGAACAAAAGCGCCTTTAACGCTCTTTTTAATAGCTAACAACCACCAAAACACGTGAATTTGTTTTAAAAGTGGTTAGAAACGAGGTTTTTAAGGTTGTTTAAAAACATGTAAAATTGCTTAAAAGTGTAGTTATCGTTGTTTTTATGGCCCATGTTTTATGCAAACACACAACCTCTCAACAAAACCACCTAAAAATACAAAAATACACACCATAAAAGCAGTGCAAAAGCGCATTTAACACTCATTTAATGATGCACAACCACAAAAACACGTGAAGTTGATTTAAAAGTGGTTAGAAATGAAGCTTAAGAGACAACTCATATGGGGCATAACATAGGTTATGATTTGCAGAATATTATTCTTTCTATTTTCAAGATCAAACAATTGTTATCTATAAGCATGGCCGTCATTTCATATCACACTATACGTCATCAAAGAGTTCTTCAAGTCAATTTGTCTTCTCTCGTGAATTTCGAGTTATCATATAGGTTTGTGAATTATTTTTCACAATATCTATTTAAGTATCAAAGAAGACTAGAGTTAAGTTAAATATGAATACATCGTACATTGGACCCATGATTGTACCCCCTTCATTTGGCAAAACCATGTTTTTAAAATATATATCTTTAAAAACAACAACCATTTTCATCAAGGGAATAGAGTACACACCCACCCACAACGTAAACCGGTCAAGTGACCGGCGTGCCATAGTATATATATGATTCCTTCCTCTGCGTCCTCTTCTGAGGAAGGTAAAGTGGCGGCTTGGAAGTATAATGATCACACTCTGCGCCCCAGCAAGGGAACCTAAAGGTAAAAATACAATAAAAATAATCAGAAGAACGAAAGAAAAAGTTTTTTTCTTCTTTCTTCGCATCTCGTTTTAAGAGGTATCCAGTCAAAAAATAATAATAATAATATTACTTCTTTAGTCACCTTGGAGATAGGAGAAGAAGTGGTGTTTGCTTCTCCCCACCTAAATAAACACAATACACCATTCTTTAGTAGATTGCTTTTTGATACACACAACATTTATTCGGTGAGTTTTTTTCCTATTTAAAAATGGGATCCTTATCAAAAGGTGTTTCTGCGGCTTTGTTTTTGTTTTCAATTTATTCCTAATGAGACTTTCTCATGGCTTTTGCATTTGGAGCAATCACTATATTCAATTTTAAAAGGATATATATCAACGCACAACTTGCTTAGTGTTCCAGTATTAAGAAAACAGCTGTTTAACACGTGTCAATTGTTTTGGTTTTAACATATTGTAGGATTGTGACTGGGAAGCTCTTTTAAAAGATTTTAAACTATTTCAACACATAAAAAATCAAACTGCTTTGGTGTTAAGGACATATATCATTGTGTAAACATAAACCGATATATGCAACACCCATATACCTAGTAAAAGATATCATCCACTTCAGATCTTCTGTGTCAGAACAATGGTTTATATACATACTTTTTACCTGTGTTAAAAAAGCGAGAATATCTTCTCTGTCTTATGTTTTTTTTTTTAATTTTAATAAATAAGAAAATATGTTGCAAGATAGTTTAAATCACGGAAATTTAAATATATATTGAACGCTCCTTTGTGGATAAGTGATCTAGGTATTTAAATTTCATTGGTTTGAACGACCAAATACTTACTTAAAGATCTTGTCTTTTAAATGTGATCTAAAGTAACATTTGATATAAAACAAATAAAATTCTGGGCGATTGAAGGATGGTTTAAAAGATATATTCATAGGATTAACTAATTTATGGATTGCCACAAATATGGATATTGTGTGAAGAATAAAAATGTTTTAGTGTCGTAATAACGCCTTATTTGTTTTGTTACCCTTTAAGGTGATATAGATTAATAAAAACCAGATTTTCATGATTTATTGATTGCCTCTGTGGCTTCACCATTTGATAATTTGACACCCTGTCAAAAAACATTTTCAGTGTTTTTTCCTCGAAAAATTTTCACAATACTGACGTCATCTTGACTTAAATATAGTTATTTGAACCGCATTCCCCGTAATCTACAGCTGAGTATTAATTGAAGTATCAATTGGTAGGACCGCTGGCAGTATCCCTACCGAGGCCAGTATCCTAATGGATGCAAATATTTTCTTTTAATATATATATTTTAACGGTTGCTTTGGGTTTTATGTATATAGTCTATTATTTATTTACATATGATTATGCTATAAAAAAGGCTTAATAGTTTACTGACAAAACAAATTTGTACGCTATTTAAATGCTCAATTTATTTTGATGCCTACAACTCATTATTTTTTGATTATTTGCCAATCAAATTGATGTTCTAGCAGCTGTTGTAGGAAGTGGGGGGGGGGGGGAAGAGGCGGGAAAGCTGGTCAAAGGCCGGGCAGGCCTTCAAGGACAGTAAAAGCATTCGTTCTCAATATAGGAGAAGACTGTAATATTGTGTATTGAGATACAAAATGTATATCCTTAAGGGCTCTTCTTCATTTTCATCCTTTAGTTTTTGTGTCTTGTGTCACTAAGGACTCTAAATGAAGTTAATTAATTTTCTCTTCTGATCATTTTCTATTATCATTGTTAAAGGAAGAGGAGAAGAAATAATCAAAAATGTCCGCGGAGGAGAGGCGAGAGAGCCTTTCTGAAAAGATGACAAAGGCCATTTCATCAGTCAAAGAGGAGCGTCAGTTCCAAATCATGGAAAAGGATATCGATGAGGCTCTGGAAGAGACGAAGCTCATTCACACACATCATACCGCCGTGGACAAAAAGAACTTCTCAGAGGAGATTCGGGGCTCAAAGGACATCCAAGGCTTCTTCGCTAACAACGACACATCTGAGGTCCTCCTGGATATACCCGAGACGGACTGTGGTTCTATAGTGAGCCGATTACTCTCTGCAATGATACAAGGGTCATCAGAGAGTATCACAGAGGCAGAACTAAGCTCTATTGTGTTTGCAAATGAGGCGCAGACTCTTCTCAGTGAGTCCATTCAGGGGTACTTCAGCAATCGCAGTTCGGGATTGCGCTACGATTGGGAGCAGTCCTGGATTTGTGTATCTGTGAATGTGCCGACGCTGAAGCGACGACGCATCGGAATGGCCCGGCTAAGGCATGCTGTAAATTTAGGGATTCAGGCCGAGGAGATTCGTCTATTTGTTCTCATATTGTGCCCCTCGGAGGTGAAGGGAACTAAAAACGCGCTGGAAACGGGGAGGTCCTTCTCAACACTTTTGAGTGATATACAGCTTCGGCATGATTTGCTACATGCCTCCACCGTGGAGGAGTTTAACGGGGCCATCAAGAAGACCTCAGAGAACTTTGCACATCATCAGAGTATCAAGACAGAGGTTGAACTACAGGCTCGCGAGGAAGCCTGTCGTGAGAACGGAGGAGGGGACTTTAAGTGGTATCATGTGGGCCATGGACTCTTGGCAGATCTTAAGAATCGGATACCATTTTACATTGACGACTATATCGACGGCGTCAAGGGGAAAAACACAGTTCAAAAAACCTTGTCTACAACCATGTTTTTATACTTAGTCTTCTCCTCCCCTCGGTTGCTCTGGGGGTTCTGAATTCTGAGAATACGCACAATGAAATTGCAGTACGAGAAGTGATCCTTGGACAAACCATTGGCGGGCTCATTTTCGTACTCTTTTGCGGACAGCCACTTGTTGTGGTCATGACCACGGCTCCCCTCGCCATCTTCATCAAAATAATTTACTCCATCGCTTTTCAGTTGGACGTGAACTTTCTATCATTTTACGCTGCTGTCGGCCTTTGGAACATGTTTTCCTCTGCATCTACAGCTTTTTCAACCTCTCACTCTTAATGAAATACTGCTCTCGATCAACAGAGGAAATATTCGGGAATTTTATTACTATTGCTCTCACGACAGACGCCCTGAAGCACGTCACCTTCTACTTTCAAGAGAACTATACTCCCTGTGGAGACAATAGCAGCCCCTATGCGGCGGATCCCAGTATTGATGCCCTAAGTAATGGGAGTCATCCTTTAGTGACTCGAAGCGTGCCGGAGATGTCTGAGGCAGAATGTCATCCTGAGCGAAGCTTTTTAGCCCTCATTTTGACACTTGGAACCGTTGCACTGGGTCTAACACTCTTTAACTTCACAAAAACGCCCTACCTGAGTGCCAAAAAGAGGGAATTCCTCTCAGACTACGCTCTTCCCGTGGCTGTCGTCATATTTAGCATCATCGGATCCTCTTTCACAAAAGTGGATGTGAAAGTATTTGCATATCCCTCAGACGGCCTCACGATGAACGTTGTGGATTTCACACAGCTTGGCCCTGGCTCGGTTTTTGTTGCCATGGCCCTTGGTTTCTCCCTTTCCCTCCTTTTCTTCATGGACCAGAACATATCCGCCTCCATGGTCAACTCTCCAGACAACAAGCTCGAGAAGGGCACCTCCTACCACTGGGACCTTCTCGTCATCGGGCTCATCAACGGCCTCCTCTGCATCTTCGGCCTTCCCTTCATCCATGCCGTGCTCCCACATTCCCCCTGCATGTCAAGTGCCTTGCCGATACCGAGGAACGTGTAGAAAGCGGCTATGTCCGCGACATCATCGTCCGAGTACGAGAGACCCGCCTCACGAACCTTTTCGCAAACATCCTCATCGGTATATCCATGTTGTTCCTCAGCCACGTCCTGGCCTACATCCCTTCCTCCGTTCTGGACGGGCTCTTCATATACATCGCTCTCACGGCGCTCTACGGGAATCAGATGTTTGAGCGGATACTCCTACTCTTCATGGAGCAGTCGGCCTATCCCCCAACCACTATATTCGCCGCGTTCCCCAAAGAAAGATCCATACCTTCACGGTATGTCAAGTCGTACAGCTCGGAGTCCTCTGCATCTTTGGATTTACGCCCTGGCCCTATATCAAAATGATTTTCCCCCTCATTATTTTGGCGTTCCTACCTACGAGGAGACTATTAATACCCAGAATCATTGAAAAGAAGTACCTGGACGTATTGGATAGCTAAACAAAGTGGTAAAAACTAAAGGTCTCACAGGGAAAGGGTGAACACGAACATCATATGAAAAACATAGGGATATAAATATATATTTGGAGCTTCTACCAAGGTGGCTATAATGCAATCGTGTAAAAAATGATATCATTATGAAAGAGAACAAACAAATAAGAAGCCGTGATAGGGAAAAATGCATAATTAAACTTGTTTAATGATAAAAAATTATGACATTGAAGAGAGTCATCATGCCATATACCCAATATCTTGGCCCTTCAAAATTCGTCTATAGCATGTTCACAACTATATATGATTAGTTTCTGTTTCCCAACCGATATCGATCAGCATTTATTTCTACTTCCAACACGTATTGCATTGCTCATTTATTTCTACCCTCTCTGAATGACGTCACTTTTTAGGCATAGCCCGATTGAGTTAAAGTTACACCTGTATACATATAGTCCTCTTGGTTCTTAGCCAATGCTTAAAAAGGAAATAATAAACAGCCCATAACAAGCTGAGTGGATCAAAGTAACAGTTTATTCATGAACCAAAAAAAGATTTTCCTTTTTTCATTATTGAGTTAATATACTCGCACTAATTAGCAAATTTTTAATTTTTTAATGGTTGAATATACAATATGTTTTTTATCCTCTCAACATAGCTGACAAACTGCACTTTCTTCCTTTTATAGTAGGTAAGCGGCCTATATATTTATATTTTTATAATAAAAACAGAAATCTTTCACAATCTGTATCGCTTACAATTTGATAATAGGTCAATACCTAGAATTCTTATAGGGAGTTGTAAGAAAGTAAGAAATCTGAAGTGACGTTTGTCTTTCTCATAAATATAATTTATTAAAACTCAACAACATCATTGAATATCCATGTTTCTTTTTTCTCTTCTCTCCTCGTAATTAGAGGGTAGGTACAATCATATACAAGATAAATAAAACGCTTGCCAACTGCAAAAGGAGGTGGATATCCTTTTTACTGCTTTGAAGCCAAAATAATTAGTGTTCAACCACTACAGCTTATTAAATACATAATATTTGTTTTTGTTTTTTTCAATTTGTACAACATTTTTCGACATTTTTAAATAGCATTGGCTCATATTATAATATGAAGGTTTTCAATGTTTTGATTCCTTATTTTCCTTTTACATAGTTGTAAATATCAACTTACAAGCGCTCAATATAGATGTTTGCATGCCAAAACTTGTCGTCCGTGTTATAATCATAGATATATAAAGATATAAAGAGCTTATTCCCTTCAATAGCAGAGAAACATTGTTCAACTGTCGCCATTTCCCAATATAAACAAAGAAATTTGACCTACGTCATCTTAAGCTGATCATAGAGATAGAAATATTTGTTTTATTTGGGCAAAAAAACGTATTCCTCTGAAGAATCCAATAACATGTCTATATCTCTATGGGTTGGATAGCGAAAATGGAGTGACGAAGCAGCATATGATGGTATCGCTGAAATTTGTGACGCTGTCTTTCATTGAGATCATAACCAATGCGTCGATATTCAAGTCTAGCATTTAAGGCTTAGGCCATAAATTTTCTCTATTTTTGAATTCTCCTTTTTCGCATAATTTATTTTTAAATAAGTCATTCCTTTATTGATCCCTCCTTCCCTACAAGACCTTTAGGATAAACAAAGCAGACAACGCTTACCCATTTTAGTGACGTAGATGAGATGAGCTGGGAGTGTTTGTTGAGGACGTAGGCCGGAGAGTCTGAAGAAGATTCCAGGATGCTCCAGAAGAGGAGAAGGAATGGGGGTGTGGAGACTCTCATTTACATCTCTAAATATGCAACAAAGAAAAAACCCGGGAAAACATGGTTTAGTTCTTATTAAAAAATTATATGTATGACGCATGAACATTACATAGATATTGTTTGTTTGTTTTTAATAGAATTTGTGTGTTTTGTGTAACGTGTTTTTTTAATCTCTTCTCTCAATTGTTTTGAAATATATTCACCTTTCATCGTATTTGTAACAAATCGGGGGCTCGAAGCTTTTAAATTGACGAAATTGCTGATTCCAATATCGCAAAAGGCTTCAAAGTTATATCAAAATATTGCATAAACTCACAAAAAGGTAGCGAATCGATCTTTTTTATTGGAACTTACAAGATCAAACAGAATAAAAGGGCTTCCATAAGTTATTTCCTTACTAAAATAGGCCACTAATAAGCTTAATCTCAATACACTTAAATTTTAGTCGATTGATCCCTTAAATATTTATATTGCATAGTCTTATGGTATTCTAATGCAACAATAATAATTTACAATGTATAAGTTCTTTGTCAATTCGTTTTGATTGCAATTTAATTGAGTACTCATTGCAATCGGCTATAATCGTTATTTTTTATGTCGCATTTTTTTCATCTGATCCCTCTGAAGCCTGATTTAGAAATAAATCAATTAGGAGGAATATATGTTCAGGAAGTATTGATGACAGAGCCCTTAAAAAGTCACTTTGTGTGGTGTTTTGGTATGTGTGTGATATGGTTTTTTATTTACTCGAGAAAATGAATCTACATAAGTCATTTGCTTAGTTACCTCCGCCGAAGGAGGTATTGTTTTCACTGGTGTTGTTTGTTGGTTTTTTTGTCAGCAGGATAACTCAAAAAGTACGGAACGGATTCGGATGAAACTTTGTGGAGTTGTTGGAAATGCCAAAAGGAACAAGTAATTAAATTTTGGCATCTCTGAGTGCAGAATTAAGGTGCAAAATGAGCTAAATACTAATAAATATTTCAAGTCAGCCTACTCTGCCAATAGATGTCGCTGTGCTGTGAAATCGGGTGCCGGGAGCGTCTTCCTCTCGGAATTTCCGCCAGGGGAACCCTCCCCCGTCCCTCTACGCCCCCCCAGTCGTGAAAAATCCGCCTCGGAAGGCTCATAAGGACCCCGTGACGGCGGAGGTTTGCACTCTCTGAGTGTATATATGCCTCTAGTTTTAAACTTTACTTTCATTGTCTCAATCTCATTTTTTATGTACAGCCAGAACTCTATACTAGCTAGTTTATACTAGCTTTCTAGTTGAAGGATTAGATCCCTTTAAGAATGGGGATATCAGAGCCTAAATGCATTTCCATCTCATTGAGTCCAAGTCACTGGCATACTCTCCTCAATGATTTGCAAAAGTCTTAAAGTGCTTTCTTACGAGTTCACTCTTTTGAAGGAAGTGGGGGAAATCCTTGATTGGATCTTGGTCACCAAATGCATTTAATATATATACATGATTTTTCGGGACCATTGGAGACCAATCATAGTTGAAGTTTTTTTTTTGCCACTATTCACGTCATATTACATTCGTGATTTGATAAGTGAGTGTAGAGTAACTACCCAGGAACATATTATGTCGGAGGAATTTAAGTCTGCAAATGGCTCCAAAACGGAAAACAATATTCAGTAGTATGGAGATTTTTTTGAAAATACCCACTAAAAAGAGTTAATTTTTATTGGTAAATGTAAGCCAACATAAATTAAAATGCTATAATTTTTTTAATTTTTGTGTTTATGTTCATTTAAATATGTTAAAGAAAAAATACCATTATTAGATATTTAATATGATTATATATATATATATATTAGGGTGATTTTTATTTCACATTTTCGGATTTGAGAGTCAGTCTCCCCCTAGGATTTTACTTTAGTGCATAGAGATCATCTTGTGAAAGTTTGAACGAAATCGAATAATAGGAAGTGTCCGCTCAACGGGCCACAAAAGTGAATTATTAAACTTATGTTGTAATTATTTTTCACCATTCGATTGCCTCTAATGTCCTTATTTCAATGCTATTTTCAAACAATTTGCCGCAAAATGCTCACAAGGATTCCAAAAAAGTTTTTATTTTTATGTACATCAAAAGTTCATCGAGAATTTTAAGTTTTGAAATAGTCATTTTAATTGAAAATACCCCAAAAATGAACATTTTGAAACTATATTATCTCATTTGATTTTGGATGTACATAAAAATAAATAAGATGAGATAAAAAAACATTTTTCTCCTTCGTTTAATAGGAGCTACTTTATTCATTTATTATTAGTAGGTGTAATAGAAGCAATCCAATCAATGAATCCGTTATTTACATGGATGTAAGTTAATTATGAAGAAACATTAGTACTTTTAAGGATAATATTATTCTCTCTGTATTGATGCACATACGTAGCTACAAGGTAAAGAATAATTGCCTGCATAGGTAATGCAGGCTATATTTTTTCCCTTTAATTCTCTTTCAAACAATCACTTTTCGAAAAAACACCACTCATTTATCCTTAGGTAATAACATATAATTCAAAAAAGTCCCTTGAGACAAAATCCTAAAGTGGTATATATAATGTTAAATTCTAATTATATATGTAATAATTCTGAACAAACAAAGATTTGAAAATCCGAATTATAATTGTGTTTAAGTCGAATTTCAAAGTACATGAATTCTGAGAGCGGATCGACTGGATGAAATCATTGGGATGGCTTGTCTAGCATACAATTGTTCAGCTAAGCCGTAAAAACTACGAAATATTAAATCCTTTTGTAATTTAATGGCTATAGAACGATGTGTGGGTCTGAAATCGAACTACAGTTCGCCATTTAGGAATATATATATATATATATATATATACTAGCGAATGTTACCCGGCGCTGCCCGGGATTTTCCAACTTGACAATAGTCTGGATGAGAAAAAAACCTCACCAATAATTTTAGTGATGTCATCGCGTGTGATTTTTTATATTAAAATAAATTCTTTAAAAAGTCGTCATAAGGTCTTCATTGCCTTTTTCCGTTTTGTATTCCTAAAAGCTGGGTATTTAAATCATAAAAAGAAAAATCACACGAATAGTTTCAATGATGTCATCGCATGTGACTTTCATATATTAAAATCAGTTCCTTAAAAAGTTGACATTGGGTATTCATTGCCATTTTTTCCGTTTTTTATACCTTACGGCTGAGTATTAATCATCGTAAAAAATAAAAAAACACACGAATAATTTCAGTGATGTCATCGCAAGTGACTTTTCATTTTAAAAGTTTATTAAAAAGTTATCATTGGGTTTTCATTGCCATTTTTTCCATTTTGTATTCATTAGGCTGGTATTTCAACATCGTAAAAAGAAGAAATCACACAATATTTTCAGTGATGTCATCGCATGTGACTTTCATATAAAAATAAGTTCCTTCAACAGTGTCATTGGGTCTTCCTTGCCATTTTTTCCGTTTTGTATCCTTAAGGCTGGGTATTTAAACATCGTAAAATGATGAAATCACACGAATAATTTCAGTGATGTCATCGCTTTTCTTTTCATATTAAAATCAGTTCCTTCAACAGTTGTCTTTGGGTCTTCCTTGCCATTTTTTCGTTTTGTATTCCTTACGGTTGGGTATTTAAATATCACACAAAGAAGGAATCACACAAATAATTCAGTGAAATCATCGCATGTGACTTTTCATATTCAAAACAGCTCCTTAAAAAGTTGTCATAGCTCTTCATTGCCATTTTTTCCGTTTTGTAGTCCTTAAGGCTGGGTATTTAAACATCGTAAAAAGAAGATGAATAATTTTAGTGATGTCATCACATGTGATTTTCATATTCAAATCAGTTCCTTAAAAGTTGTCCTTGGGTCTTGATTGCCATTTTTTCCGTTTTTTTGTTCCTTAAGGCTGGGAATTTAAACATCGTAAAAAGAAGTATTTTTAAGTCGTTTCATAGAGTGCCCATGTTATTTTCTTATGAGAAGTAGTTCCTTAAAAAGTCGTCATTGCATCGCATTGCCATTTTTTCCGTTTTGTATTCCTTAAGGCTGGGTATTGACATCCCTCTCCATCTCTAGGCATTATTGAAATTTGATTAGCACGATGTTGCAATATAAAAAAGTGTTGTTATTTTCCACAAAACTAAATTTGGGGGGGCATACAGGAACAGAAAGAAAATATTTTTAAGTAATCATGTAGAAAACGAATTTCCGGGAAACACTCAATAAAACAAAACACGTCTTAGAACCTCAGTCTTATCCACAGAAAATTGGGCAAAATCTAACTTGTAAATTTTAAAAATCGGCAAAAAACGTTTTGGCGAATAAAATAAGCATGTCGATGACGAATTTTCCGGCAGTTGACAACCCCACTAAAACACTCCCTGAGCTCTAAAACTATTCACTGAAAATTTCGTCAAGATCTAATGAACCGTTCGGGAGATACAGGGAAACGAACGAACGAACGGAATTCTTTTTTTATAAGTATACTAGCGAATATTACCCGGCGCTGCCCGGGATTTTCCAACTTGACAATAGTCTGGATGGAAAAAAAATCACACCAATAATTTAGTGATGTCATTGCGTGTGATTTTTCATATTAAAATAAATTCTATAAAAAGTCGTCATAGGGTCTCCATTGCCATTTTTTAGTGTTTGTATTCCTTAAGGCTGGGTATTTAAACATCATAAAAAGATGAAATCACACGAATAGTTTCAGAGATGTCATCACATGTGACATTTCATATTAAAATCAGTTCCTTCAACATGTTGTCATTGGGTCTTCATTGCCATTTTTTCCGTTTTGCATTCCATACGGCTGGGTATTTAAACATCGCACAAAGAAGAAATCACACTAATAATTGCAGTGAAATCATCGCATGTGACTTTTCATATTCAAACCAGTTCCTTAAAAAGTTGTAATTGAGTCTCCATTGCCATTTTTTCCGTTTTGTATTTCTTAAGGCAGGGAATTTTAAACATCGTAAAAAGAAGAAATCACACGAATAATTTCAGTGATGTCTTCGCATGTGACTTTTCATATTAAAATCAGTTCCTTCAACAGTTGTCATTGTGTCTTCATTGCCATTTTTTCCGTTTTTTAAACCTTACGGCTTAGTATTTAATCATCGTAAAAAGAAGATGAATAATTTAATGATGTCATCACATGTGATTTTTCATTTTCAAATCAGTTCCTTAAAAAGTTGTCCTTGGGTCTTGATTGCCATTTTTTCCGTTTTTTTGTTCCTTAAGGCTGGGAATTTAAACATCGTAAAAAAAGAAGTTATTTTAAGTGGTTTCATAGAGTGCCTATATTATTTTTTTATGAGAAGTAGTTCCTTAAAAAGTCGTCATTGCATCGTCATTGCCATTTTTCCGTTTTGTATTCCTTAAGCTGGGTATTGACATCCCTCTCCATCTCTAGGCATTATTGAAATTTGATTAGCACGATGTTGCAATTAAAAAAGTGTTGTTATTTTCCACAAAACTTAAACTTGGGGGACATACAGGAACAGAAAGAAAAATATTTTTAAGTAATCATGTAGAAACGAATTTTCCGGGAAACACTCAATAAAACAAAACACGTCTTAGTACCTCAGTCTTATCCACAGAAAATTGGGCAAAATCTAACTTGTAAATTTTAAAAAATCGGCAAAAAAACGTTTTGCGAATAAAATAAGCATGTCGATGACGAATTTTCCGGGAGTTGACAACCTCACTAAAACACTCCCTGAGCTCACAAACTATTCACTGAAAATTTCATCAAGATCTAATGAACCGTTCGGGAGATACGGGAAACGAACGAACGCACAAACGAACGCACAAACGAACGAACGAACGAACGGAATTCTTTTTTTATAAGTATAGATATATATATATATACAGAGCTGCGACTACCGAATGTAAATCGATATTCGATACTACCGACGGTAGATTTCAAGTATCGAACCGATTATACGACATTCGGTAGAAAATACTGAATACCGTACCGATTGACAATCGGTACGGTATATAGGTATGAAAGTATGACTTTTGTAGCATTCAAATAGAGACATAAAGATATAGAGAGCTTATTCCCTTCAATAGCAGAGAAATATTGTTCAACAGTAAAAGCAGATACATAAATAAATTTATCTCTCTTTCTAATCTACCGTACCGATATCGATCGATACTGTAGATATATAATAACAATCTACCGAATACGATATCATTGATATTCGGTATATACCGAATATCGAACCGGCGGTAGATTTATCTACCGAATCCTAGCTCTGATATATATATATATATGTATATATCACTGCTTTACTTATATATACACGAACCCTGCTTTAAACTATCATATGTTTATACATTTTCATAAGTCGGTATTAAATAAATGCATGTGTCATTATTTGAACATGGAATTCAAAGATAATTTTTGATCTTTTTTAGGGAACTCATCGAACTAGTTTGATAGTTCAAATATAAATTATACAACAAAAAATCTTGTCAGGGGCTAAATAGGGCCATGAATATAGGTTATTAATGTGCTTGTTTTTTATTTTATTTTTTAAAATATGAGATGGATATCACTACAACTTATTTTTATCAGTAAACGGAAGAAAGGGTAAAGTAATTCGGAATAATAATCATGGATAACCAATGAAATAATTTTTCTTTCATAATTACAATTTTAACAACTCAGAGCTATTATAGAGCTTGAAAAACAAATTGATATTCCGCTCTGTCATTAAACTCCCATGATACCATGATTCTTCGTGGACGAAGACAGGAGACCGGATAAGATTTATTTCCTTTTTCTTCTCCCCAATACTTCAGGCTCAGCAAATGGACCATTAGGAGACAACAAAGGTTTTATTTTGTATTCAAAATATTTTTGTTCGTAAATTTCAGAAGATTTGTTTTAGTTTTTTTGAATTTATATATATAGAATGGAAATTGGGAGCTTAGCCTTGGTGCTTACAAATTCTATGACTGTTTTTGGCCGTAAAAAGAGAGAAGGGTAAAGAGAGGGATAGAAGGAAAGAGAGAGGGAGAGAGAGAGAAGTTTCTCTCTTTTCACGGCCAAAACAGTCATAGAATCTGTAAGCACCAAGGCTAAGCTCCAGATTTCTATTCCTAGTAATTATTGGTATAGATACTTTTAATTTAACATATTGTCTTTAGATTATTTTTATTATGGCTAAGTGTATTTTTAGCACTTTATTTGTTAGCAAAATAAACTTATTATCTCAAAAAATTATATATTCTGATAAAGGATCGTACGTATTTTTATTATATTTATGAACTCTACAATAATGAGTGGCCCTTTCCTACTCCTTGACTACTATTATTCCACACTAACTTAAGAAACTACCTGCTTAAAGTGGCAACGGATATGCGTCCTTGCATAATGAGCCCATATAGTTTATGAATGCATTTAATCAATGGGTCCTAATGACTATATGCAATAGTATGTGTGTATGCATATCAGGTAGGTTCAATTCGCATTCAGAAGCATGGTGAATTCAAAAGATCTATGCAAAAATAGAAAAGAAAACAGATTTTACGCAAAGCTGTTGAAGAGTCGTTACTTTGTGTGTTATATAAAATATTTTTCTACAATATTTCTGATATAATGTGTCACGTAGTAAGATGCTAAGAATTGACATTGAAATGAAAATAACACACGTGGTTTGCTATGTATGTTTCTTGCCAAGACAATACTGAGTGCTGCTAGGTGCAATCTGACATTTTACCTCCGCCGAAGGAGGATTGTTTTCACTGGCGTTGGTTTTGTTGGTTGGTTGGTTGGTTTGTTTGTAAGCATTAGAACTCAAAAAGTACCGAACGGATTCGGATGAAACATTGTGGAGTTGTTAGAAGTGCCAAAAGGAACAAGTGATAAAATTTTGGCATCTCTGAGTACAGAATTAAGATGCAAAAGAACTAAATACTAATAAATATTTCAAGTTAGCCTACTCTGCCAATAGATGTCGCTGTGCTGTGAATCGGGTGCCGGGAGCGTCTTCCTCTCGGAATTTCCGTCGGGGGGAACCCTCCCCCGTCCCTCTACGCCGCCCCAGTCGTGAAAAATCCGCCTCGGAAGGCTCATAAGGACCCCGTGACGGCGGAGGTTTGCACTCTCTGAGTGTATATATGCCTCTAGTTAATTTTAAGTTTGACATTTTTAGCATAAGCGTATGTTTAAAGTTTTGACGTACGATTATCATTTTTGATGTGTACAGTGACATAAAATTTTTTTGAAAGGCCAGAAATATAAAAATATATATTAGTCGCTCTCTAAGATATTTTGAGAAGATCAATTTTTTACAAACATCGTCATTTTCTATTATACACATCAGTAGAAAGTATAAGTTATGAACTAAAAAAACATTTTTACCCCTGAAAATAAAAATAGCTTAATCAAACCACCAAAAACTCAATTTGATTTTCCATCAGGATCAGAAGAAACATTGATTAATTGATTAATCCCCTAGAAAAATGTCTGAGATCCAAATCTGTTTGATGTACCAATGTGTAAACTTGACATAAGGCATCTTTTTGTTGGTGCAAATTGTATTTATCCTCTTAATATCATTTCTTAGAATTAAGATTTAAAATTAAATACAGATGAGGAAATACCACTGATTTATATAATATGAATACACAATAACAAATAAAAACATCAATGTCCGAGTCAGCAATTGATGAAACAAAGAAGGATCTTATCGATGAAGTTGACCAAATTGGCATTCTCACCCTCCCCTCGGAAGTCGATTTTTTTAAAAGTTGTTTACTTTTATGCAAAAATATACTTGTATTTGAACGAATAAATCTATAAATAATGATATAATATATATATATATATATAAATATATATTATATCTATATATATAATATATATCAGGAAACGTCAGAACACCTTTTTTCGCTGGGACCCGGGCCAGGACTTTTTCAAGCCGGGCCGGGCCAAAACCTGGCCGGGACTTAATATATATTTTCGTTCCTTCGACAATCGAAGGTGACGACGTTTTTTTTCTCTCTAAAACAAAGTGAAGACTTTTTTAGAAAAGAATCTCCAAAAAGTAAAAAAATTATCAGAAAAAGTGAGGACTTTTTTTTGAAAAGAATATTTCAAAATTCCTCTCTAAAAAACTTTATGAATGAGAAAAGAAAAGTCCTGACACACGGTGTCTAAAAAAACCTGGACACCAGGCCGGGCCGGGACGCTAAAAAAATTGCCGGGACCCGGATATATATTATATATAAATTTTCCTTGCTCGTGAAAATAGCTTACTTCTCTAGCATTTCTCTTACGTTTACAGGCTTTATTTATACTTCATTAAAAATAACTTTAAAAGAGCTTTCATATGATAGCCCTTAAGTTGATGTGAGACTTCATGTTGGCCTGAAGGTCAGGATGAAGTTCATATTGATATTAACTAGTTTTTAAATTAATTGGATACTGCGCCAACATTCTTTAACCAATCAAAGTGAAAGTTTGGCCAATTATGGATAGCTATTGGTAGTATTGATCGCACCTTATTGTCCCATGAGTATGGACATCAAGGACATTAAGGCCAAAAATATCCTTTTTTTCTTGTTTTCTAAAACAAGTTTTTGATTGGTTGAATAGAGAAAAAATAAAATTATTCCTTGATTACAGTAACCATTAAAACACAGCTAAGGAGCTATTTTGAGTCCAAATAAGAGTATTTTGAGCTGAGATATTGAGCAAAATGGAAATTAAACGAGAGCGTGTGGCAGCTCTCCTGGCCGCTGGACAAAAAGTCCAGACATCTGCAAGGCTGAGAATGAGGGCAAACCCCTTGTGTACAAGGTAAATACCCTTGTTAAGAATGGAACAGACCTCAACCGCAAGTCTGGGTCTGGACGACATGCCAATATGGAGCAAGGGCAGCGATTGTGGCCACAGTTAAGGAGACACACCCACTTGGCCAAGGCCCTGAGGATGTCAAAAACGACAGTCTAGTTGGCTGTGAGGATGCTAATCTGAAGTTTTATGTTCCTCGGCGCCGGTAGCTACTTTCGGCGGCCTCCAAGACTCTAGGGTCATGAAGGGCAAGAAAATATTGTCATGAATGAAGAAAAATCCACGTGTTGTGCGCGTTTTCAGCGATGAAAAATTCTTTGTTGTGGGTCCATCCAGGAAACTGCAAAATGACCGATATGTGTTGCCAGTTTATCCACCACAAGTCCCTCCCCACCTTCATACCAGCATCCAGCTGGTGCCATGACCCTGGCGTCGTGGCCAGCGACGGAAAGTCCCTGCCCCTTCAATGGTTCCCCAATGGCCTCAAAACTGGCACAGATCAGTATCTGGAGTCATGAAGGATGTTGTCAAGCCTTGTTGGACTCTACTTACCCTGATGGCAATTATGAATGGCAACAGGACTCCGCACCTGCCCATAAAGCCAAGAAAACTCAGGAGTTGTGTAAGGGCAAATTGAGAGATTTTTTGGCCATGGCAAATGTGGCCGCCCTCCTTCCAAGAACTGGCCCCCTGGACTATGGAATATAGGGCGATCTAGAGAAGAGGTATGCAGAAACCGCCATCCAAATGTTGAAGCCATGAAGGATGCGGTCAATGAGCAGTGGGCCGCCACATCCGAGGGCCACCATCATCAGGGTCTGTGCCGCCTTCTGCCCCCGTTTGGAGCGTATGTTGGCCGCGAGGGGTGGACATTTGAAAATTAATAGCTATTTTCTATATTTATAACCTCAGAAAATTTCTCAAGATATTTCACCTTCAATTTGGACCTTAATTTTTCTACGTTTTTTTTTTAACGCACTGTATGGGTATATTATATATATATATATATATATATATATATATATATATATATATATATATATATATCTATATATATATATATATATATATCTATATATATATATATATATATATTATATCTGTCTGCTTGTCTCTATATCTCCCTCTTTCTCTGTCTCTTTAACACAGTATATGGTCTTTTCCTAATAAATGTTTACGCAACCTCCAATGGCTACCATATTTAATAAGTGCCAGTTGAAATATCTATAATAAAATATGAATCATTCTCAGATATTCATTAATGTTTATGGAACTCAACTTTAATCATATAAAACAATGCGTAGATTCAATGCATGTGAATAAGCAAAATGAATATGTAATCTCAATTAAACTTAACATGAAGATTCCTTTGGAAGTCATCTGGTAAAATGACGATCGCAGATCTTTCGCAATCTTTAGGCCAATCCTGTCGGATCTTCTGCATATTGCGATCCACAGACGTTGGATACAGATATTCTTCTTCAGAAATGCAAAATATTTGCATCGTGGCGATTAGATCAAGAACAAATGGCAAACTCGATTACTTCCTAAGAAGTGCAGCACTTGACGTCACAACCGACATAGTCAGCATTCGCACTCCAATTTGCGTACGTCGATTCCACTGCCCTCATCTTATTTATATTCTCCTTGGAGCAGAGGGACAAAGAGAAGGATTGCTGTCCTCATCAAACGAAGCTTTTTAGCTTTTTTATATACCTTTTCTTTACACTTTTTGTTATGTGGTCAACATTGGATATACCACCTATATTTCATTATATTTACATTCAAACAGAAGGTGTTATATACTGTTAGCTGCACTCTGCTGAACATGTTGTTTTGAGGCTACATGTACGTCTTATATTTCCTACATGTTACATTTAACCACTTCTTTTTCTTCTTTTAAGTTTTTTATTACACAGGGCAACAAATAATATAAAAAAAAGTTTCTGGGGAATTTCAACTGATTTGAATACCTAGGGTCCCTGATAACTAAATAAAAAACATTTTGCTCAATCAGGTCAGAATTTTTAGAATTTTGAGTTTTATGTTTTCGATTTTTGACTTTTTGACAAAATCACAACTTTTTTTTTATTGAGCTACACAAATGTTATGGGTGTTTTTGGAAATGGCATGGTCATATTATGTGGGTGGGAGACTAGTTTTGAGTTGAAAAAATTATCAGAGATGCCAAAAAAATGAAATTTAGTTTTAATAAAATAACGAAGTTTTGCATATTTTCAGTATTCATATTATGTATATTAAGAATACAAAAGTAAAACGAAATAGTTTTTAAGCTTTTTTATTTCTTATTATACAAAAAAAGATATTTATATTTAAATGCATGGAATACTAATTACTGGCAGGTATAAAACTTCTCTTTGACGATCTTCTCTTGTGCTGTAAATTGGATTGTCACGAACTATGTTCCAACAGTAGTCAGCCATCATGTTTTTAAATATTTTTAAAAATACTAAGAATTATTTTCTTTAAAAAAAGTCTTCACTTTCAGAATGACGAACGAACGAAAATATTTAAGTCCCGAAAATATATAAGTAAATATTTAAATATATATATATATATATATATATATTTTTTTTGCACACGAACTATCCCTAAAAAATTGATCTTTTTGATATGAGATTACCACTTGCCACTTGTAACGGCTGTTAGTGTACCTGAATAGAAAGATAAGGGAGAGAGTATTTTGCCTCTCTTCTCTCCCCTTCTTTTTTTCTTTCTATCCAGGTAATACTAACAGCCGTTACCAAGTGGCAATTGTATATTCTCATATCAAAAGATCAATTTTTTAGGGATAGTTCGTGCAAAATGTATTTGCTTATATCTCTTAAAGTATAGCGATTTTTAGAACACCAAACATATCAAATGAAAGCTTGGTACACCAGCTTTAATATTTTGGTATACTAAATCATGTCAATTTAATAAGTAGAGAGTTATATGTACATTAAAAAAAAGCATATCTCGCGTACAAAATGACGCATATAATGGATTATAAATGCGTCAGAGACAAAGTAAAATTTTGAGAGGTTACCTTGACGCAAATCTAAGAAACACATTATTATTGATTTTTTCATAATCGATTTTTTTTTTTGCCTATATGGATCGATAGAATTGCATCCGATAGAATATAAATAAGCATTATAGCGTTAAAATTAGTCTATCGAACCTAGGATCTTATCAATGAGGTAGACCAAAAATGGTCATCCCCTCTCGGGATTCGAACCTGCGCCCCCAACATTGAGAGTTGAACACGCCTTAACACGCACGGCTATCGAGCTCCCTTCTTCTCGATTTCTTATAGGTCAATACAGTCTCCGAATCATATGAATGTAAACTCAGATTGTACTGAATTCTGACTTGATAGAATGCAACCAAGGTCATTTTTGGATTTATCATCTAAAGGTTTACTAAACTTAAAAATTACTATTTTACTCTGAAGCGAACAAGTCATCTTCTACAGGCAAGTGAAGTTAATTGATACAAAAAAGCTATGAATATGCTAACATTACATTCCATTTTTTCTTTGTTTTTTACTGAAAACTTTGTTTTATTAAAAAACATCAAACATACGTCTATTGTAAATTAATTTTTCAAATTAATAATTATTATTGAAGTGTGTAACGTCCATTATTTTCAAGAAATTTGCGGAAAACTATATTTTTACTATATTTTTAAAACTTTGACCTCGTGGTGCGACCTCGTAATGTTGACCGATTTTGTTCAAACTTTGTATGTCGTCTTCTTTTATCACCAAGAAACAGAAATCCACAATGTTGCTAACATTTCAAACATTTGAAAAATAAGAACAACCCTAATATAAATATATATATATATATATATATTGTTTTTCATATTCTTTTCTATCCATAAATATAGTCTACAAATAATAATTGTCTCTAACATTTTCTTATGTTTGAATCGATCAAGGATTGTAATTACTTAAGCTTTTATAATTATAAGCTGCGGCATAAAGGAGAAATATATGTACAATATATAACTATTATAAAGAGTTAAATGTCAAAATAAAGTGATTCATCTTGACTTGAGAATTATAATGTTTTAAATAAACCCTTAATAAACACTCACACAATATCACTCATTTAACACACAAAAGTCTGACATTTAGTTTCTTTCATAATAATTTTATTCTAAATCATTCTTTTTTTTGCTCTGAAATGTCCTTGGACTTTAAGCTATCTTACTATTTTAAATATATATAAAAAAACATATCACATGACTGAAGAAAGTTTTCATATTTTATTCTATTTTATGTTACCCATTGTTGTATTCTTTTACATTGTTTATAGCTGCAAAATTTAGAATTTTATAACCAAGAAAAGGTGAGTTGGCAGGGAGTCTAAAGGAAGAGAAGTTGATGACGTCACTGAGGAGTCAATCTGCGTTCATTTGGAATAGTTTTAATGGTTGAATCAACAACGTATATAATAACTGAATAAACCAATAAATGTAGGGAATAAAAATTCAACAAATCAATGATGAGAAATATCTTGTTTGCATGAAAATCAATAAACATCGATGATTTTTGGAAAAAACTGTATATACAATATATTAATTCCATACCTGACTTTATATTAATGATACAGAGAGTATCATACGAAGGTTAATCAACCTCATACCCCTTGACTACACTCTTAAAAAATCATCCTCATTTTTCCAAAAAAAAACTGTATATTCGTACAGATCAAACCTTGACTCCTAAGGACTTGTCATTTAGACTTGGATTTCTCAAGTATTAAGAGCAATAATTCCTTTCTTTGACCTCAAGAACAATCCGTAGCTTAACAATCAAAACCTAAAAAGCTTTGACAATTCGGGACAAAGTTTTTCTCTCAGCTGTACATCGCTTGAGTCCAGTAAAGCTCTTCTGATTCCAATGCTCAAATAAATGAGTTAAGGACTATCCCCCCCCCCGACAATCGCCCCCCCCCCGAGCATTTCCCCCCAGCCCCCCCCCCATTACTAATATTATATCTCTTAAAGTGCACTTGAAGTTAACTATGCTTTCTTTATGACAAAATTGAATTAGTGTTTAAAACCTATGTTCCTAATATCGGTCATATGTTTTATATGACCGATATTAGGAACATAGTTTCAGACACAAATGCAAAAGAAAACATGGTTGCTAACTTCATAAGTGGACTGTAAGAGATAATAAATATTAGTAACGAGGGGTAAATGGCAGAGGGGGGGAATAGCACGGGGGTAATTGCCAAGGGGGTGATTGTCGGAGGTTTATAGTCCTGTTATGTAATAAACAGAACTGGGATTCGGTAGAAACATCTACCGCCGGTTCGATATTCGATATATACCTTCTACCGATCGATATCGGTATTCGGTAGATTTATTATATATCAACAGTATCGATCGATATTCGGTACAGTAGATTAGAAAGAGAGAGAAATTTATTTATGTATCTGCTTTTACTTCTTCATATGCATTTCATATCGGACAGTTTATAACAAAGGACAATTAAATACATCATTTGTTATAATGTATTAGAAATTATTTGAAATTCAATACATACTAATCTTATATAAATTATATATGTACTTGTATGCTGTAGGAAATGGAAGGCTATAGATTTTTTTATTTAATGTCCTTATTGTCCGATATTAAATGCACTTTCAGGTACTCTAGTATTCAATGCATAGAATAAGCTTATATTGAATGTCTATTTATGTATCTGCTCTATAATACTATAAGTTATAGCTGTTTATTTATTTTGCGAAGTTCAAGTTCTTCACACAAGGGAGCGCTTGGGCAAAGCGACAGTTAAACGATGTTTCTCTCTATTGAAGGGAATAAGCTCTCTATATTTATGTCTCTATGTGAACGCTACAAAAGTCATACTTTCAAATATACCGTACCGACTGTCAATCGGTACGGTATTCGGTAGTTTCCACCGAATATCGTATAATCGGTTCGATATTTGAAATCTACCGTCGGTAGTATCGAATACCGATTTACATTCGGTAGTCGCAGCTCTGGTAATAAATGATGTAAAACATGATATAATCTTAAAATTGAGCGATAGCTTACATGATTGTTTATTAATAAAAAGCTCAAAAAAGGAGTAGAAAAAACTACCATTGTCAAAAAAAAATGCCTAGATACGTCGTCGTTAGTATGGAATTAGCAAAATAATATATTTAAAAACAAATACAGAGAGACCTAACTGGTCATTTATTGCATGCTTTTCAATTCTAAAGAGCTAACTTTATGCACACACATTTTAGATATGGCTATACGTCATCAAACAACAGCTGCAAAAGTGAGCATTTTTCTCTCCTCTATTGAGTGTCCAATTATTGGTGGTTTGAATACAAAACATCTTCAAACGGATAAACTAGTTAATTTTTTTTGTTCGTTTTCAGAATATATGTATATAAGACGAGGAAAAACAAGGCCCAGGTGGATTTAGAATTGTGTCAAGAGGAAAGATTAGAGGTCTAAAGCGATTAAATGCTTCCGTATAAAGGTCTCAAAGGAAAACAATGTATGTTAGACAAACGATGTTATTTTTTAGATAAAATAATAAATAGAGATTGGGAAAGTAGATATAAGGACAAAGGAATACATTAAATAACTAATAAATCAATTGACAAGATAAAACGGGGGATTTTTACAGATTTGTAAGGCTTGCCCTTTTATTATCATTACGTTCACTTAAGCTTACCGTTATTGAATGGACGTTCAATTTAGCGTACATTCTATTTTGCGTTTGCCCTCAAAACTAATATTTAAGATTCGCTCTTTTGAAGTGCCTTCTCACACCATCCTCATAAATATTGATGTTAGCATCATGTTTAAGATTTCCATTCACGTACTAATTGTTTTGGCTTGAGCTATTAACAATGATCAAAGATCAGAAATGCTTATAAACATTGTAAATATACACTAATTTACTGGAATAACGGACGGGATGTACCTTGCAATGAAAACGCTGCAATCGCCATTCTTCGGAGAAATAATAATTAAAAAGTGCCAATTCCTCAATAACCGTTTGTTCAAGTAAATCTTTAATATTATTATTTAAAGATAGTAAAGGGTGGTCGTTTGGAACCTGATTGGTTGAAAGAAAAGGAGAGGGAATAATTTAAAAGAAGTTGGCATACTGCTAAAAAGTATGACGTCACTCGCGGCTGTTGAGGATGTGAACATCAATTCAGAGAGAAGAGATTCTTAAAAATACCCTTTGTCTCCTTTTCAGTGGCCTACATCCATGACGTCATTGTCGAATCCTTTGAATATACTCTTCAAACTATTCCACTTATGAATATTAATTCGACAACTATTCATACTCAAATGAATGTATATTTTGTTATCTCACATCTGCTGATAAATGGATCATTACTCCAACTATCGAACGTAGAAAAATACAGAAAACAGTGTACCAATGAAAAAATCATGTTTCTTTGTGAGTTTGCGAAAACAACATTTTCTCTATCTCTAGCTATATTAAGCTTTTATGATAAACAAACAGATTTTTCCAATCCAGTTATCATTGAAAGCAAAAGTTTCTCACCACAAGTATTATTTTTAAATAACTAACCTAGAATCAGCTTTCAAAATTATCCCATAAGATAAGAAGAAATATTACTATTCTATTTACAAGGATAATAATCGACCAATATTATATGTTTTCTCATACACTCAAACACTAATCAAAAGAAGTACTTTCCAATCCTTCTCATGATATAAGATGCAATATGACATTAATTGACAAGATATTATAAGTTTTCCTTATTGATCCAAAACCTAGCCCTATTAAGTACTTTCCAAATTCTTCACTTGAGCATACTAATGTATGTTCCTTGCATTGAATATATAATACGTGATAGAAAAAACTATGGATTATATTTCAATATTCTTTTTAAGTAGAAAAAAATGAGGAAACAGAGAATGTCTGCATGAAAAAAGTGTGGGAAAAGTAAGAGAAAGATTGCTCTCTCTTTATGTATGTTCTCAGTTCATTATTTACAACAGAAAAAGAATGAATGAATAACTTCAATTACGTCAATCCAAGTATTTTTTGGTGTGAAAAAACGCTTTACTTAAATGCATTGAAAGAAGAATTATTAGAGAAAAAATGTAGAGCAAAAGTTTCATAACTAAAGGGTCGACGGAGTACCGGCGTCGATAATAAATATTATCGGCGTGTGTAAAATATATATATTTAATATATATGCAAAAATTACTTGCAAAATACTCTTTGTTACATTCGGTTTAATATAAGTTAAGTTTCAAATAAATGCATTTTATCAAATAAAAAAACAATAAACATATTTTCTTCTCAGAGAGCATTATAGAGCCCTACGAACTTAGTATTCATTTTGTGTTACAAATAAAGACAAACATGTTGTTTTATATTATATAAAAAATCATTATTATATTTAAACTAGTTTTTGACTCCGTTTTTTTAAAAATAATTAAAAGAGTTGCTTATCGCCTAATAATCTTTTTGTTCTTCAAAAACTATGGGCAATATATCGGTACTAAGAATCTATTATCGGTCGACCTTTAAAAATAATGTCAAAGTTAATTCTAAGTACTTGGAGTGAACATATTTCATTGGCTGGATAGATACATTGGGATGGCTTGTCTCACATGCTATGGATAAGGTTAACTGGTACTGTAGAACTATAAATATGTCCCCATTAGCAAAGAAGCATCACTATGTTGTTCATTGTGTTTTATTTGAAACGTGTAGCTTGTTCTTTTTTTTTGTTTATGTACATTCTATAAAAATGAAACTAATCATTAAAAACATCAGTTCAAAAAATAAACAATAAAAAATCCTTAATGATTTAAAAGTTATTTGTAGGGGATGATATTAGGTCCGCCTTTATGGAACCCTCGTTGTATAATGTGTAAGAATATTAAAACTATATATTACGGGATGCACTATATATGTATGTAGCTATTTACCGCGGCGTCAAAGATAATGTGGATATATCATCTTTTTTTGAACGGTGGGAGTAATTTATTGACTGATTTAATATATTTTAACAGAGTAAACATTGAGTTTAGAAAAAAAAAATAAGAAAAAACACCGCGGTGTTATGGTCAAAGCCGCCCGGTGAGAACTGTGCATCCCGAAAACAGCAGCCTGGAAATGGAAAGTTTTAGCTCAGTCATATGGTATAAAGTAGATAAAAGGTTGAAAGGTAGGGCTAATTTTATTGATAGCAAATGTAACTTGTAGCTGCTTAGCGGCTAGATTAATACATACTGCAAACACTGGAACTGGTCCGTTTCCACGTTGTAGTACCCAGGTATTTTAATTATTAATGATGTTACTTAAGAATACGATAAATGCTATAGCGATCGGCCAGTAAGTCGCAATCAATTGGTATGGTACCCCTGTTTTACAGTGTATACGCATTAGTTTAAGCTTGCAATAAAAAGATAAAGAAAAAAACCCTGCCCTGGTCCAAATTCAAATAGATAAAAAGCAGCTGTTGTTTCGAAGAAGGCGATGTTTAGAAATAAACAAAATCTACAAAAACAGAATTTTTCATTTGATAATTATGTCTCGTTTTATTGTACGAACGATGTCCCATTTACCACAAATATGATGAAAACATTCATGGTTTACCCGGGTATGATAACTTTCTTTATTTAATGAATATAACATGTGATATTTAAGTTGCCCATTCAAAGGATTCGACAATGACGTCATGGATGAATTGATGTTCCGTCTTTAACGGCTACGAGTGAAGTAACATTATAACATAATGCCAATGTTTGTTGTTATTTTCTTTCTCTTCTTTAACCAATCATATCTGTTAAAAAGCACAACTTGTACTTTATCTAGTTATGTTACTGCATACAACTTATTGGGGGGGGGATACTATCATTGGGAAGTGTGGGGACATATCATAGTATATATAAAATCAACAGACTAATATATATAATATAGATTTATATATATATATATATATATATATATATATATATATCATATTATATCTATGATATATATATATATATTATATATATATATATATCTAATTATATATATATAGTAGTATATATGTATATATTACTCTCACCAAAAAGCCCTCATTTAATCTTAAACTTAAGCCGCAGCTACCACAATTATTTATTGTGAAAAGCTCAAAAAGAATAAAAGTTTCATTTATACTGAATATGCATTTGTATATAGGTTAATACTCTTTTTTTTGCTTACTGGCATCCGTTTCAAGCAGTCATAAAATAAAATAGTTTCAAACGAATGTGGACAGTAATCAGATTTACGCCTCTGGGGGTCTCATTTATTTTTATTATGCTAAAATATCAAAACAAATAATAACAATTAAAACAATAATAATAATAAATGATGAAAATCATGTCAATGCCTGGCCCATGAAGAGGGGAATTTTGAGCCAATTATAAATGAATGGGTGTTAGGAGGTAACTCTATACATATGAGCTGTGCAGTTGCATTATATAATTAATCCTGTATAGTTTTATAGTGGATCATGAGGTCGATAGAGGCAGTATCGTCGCTTTTCCTTCCAGTTCTACTTCTCTCATTTTTTTCATATTTCATTTTTACAGAATGTACCAGGGGGGGGGGGGGGGCAGAACTCATGTAAACAAGAAGGATATTTCCAATTAAAAAAAATGTGACGTATCACAGCTACGATTTGCCTATGTATCTAATACCTCTCGGACAACAAAGCTAAGAACGTAAAAGGCTCTCAAAGGAATAAGTCCGGAGGCTCCTCGCCACGAGCACCCGGGGAACGCACAGCGTCAGCATCAGGGAGGAAGTGGAAGTCTGAACACCGCACGGGGACTTGAGTTTTTGGCTGTAGCCGCAGCATCTAGGAGCTCCGAGCAACGTGGCCGTCCTCTGCAGCTCCGCTCCGCCGGAGAGCTACCGGGTTTCAAATTTTTATTTCCTTTTGAAATTAATCACTGTTTTAAATCTACCTTGATTTTATTAATAACAAATAGTACTGTGACCGTCAGTGGACGTTTCAGTTTTCTTTTCTAATCAGAGGAATCTAAACATTGCGTTCTGCGCAGCTTGTATTATCTATTATCTTTGAGATTGTACCAAAATATCCATGCGTTCAAATGGAAACATTTCCTCCTTTTTCAACTGTGACAATAAAGTAACCTTCAAGTCATGACCCTCTCACCGTGTATTCTTTAATATTCGTTCCTGCCG
>CP045907.1:8611561-8631557 GCA_013387185.1 Caligus rogercresseyi
GGGTATATCCTTAAACATGTTTATGTTAAAATTGCATTGTTTATTAAGTATTTGAGCGCTTATCTAGTGCACAAAAGTGAAGGCGTGAAAAAATGTGTGGATTGTTTGGTGGCTGACTAAAATTGGGGGATATTATCTTATTTGCATCACTGGAATCCTCTTGCCGGTTTTTTAGGACGGAGCCATTGAAAATTAGATCTTATGATTTAATGTCCTAAATTATATTTGATATTTTTTTTTACAAAACTATGAATAGCAATAAGAGTTTTTCAATAAAAAAACCAGTTTTTCTTATTGATACCTATGTTGTAAGGTCGTAACCGGACAACCCACCCCCAGACAATCACCCTGACTAGACCCCGTGCCAATCACCCCACGGGCATTTACTAGTAATATTTAGTAAATATTTTTATCTCTTAAAGTCCACTTATGAAGTTAAACTATGTTTTCAGCTATTAATACAGGTGACGTCAATGGTAACTCACTTTTGATCTCCTTTTCCGCTGCTTGCGAAGACTAATTCTTAATTATCTTAAAAAAAGTACTGGAACACGTTTTCAGGTGTGAAGAAATGAAAATAATAAATTGAGAATAAAATTTATATGTCAACTTATTTGAAGTTGATGAGTTTTGATTTTCAATAGTCACTTTCTCCAATGATCATAGTCTTCGATTTAGACAAGTGGTTCCTTGATGAAATCTTAGAAAATAGTTAGACCTATATGAGATAAATAAAATATCTAGAGTTGATTGGTTACAAAACTCTATGATTGTTTAGTTTGTTACATAGATAGCCCAGATATAGGTCTAAGACACGAAATTTGCAAATTTCACGTTTAATTATACAGATTCCAATTCTAAAGATTTGGGACTGCGTGCTAACCAGTGACGTCACCTTTATTAATAGCTGGAAAACTTAGTTAACTTCATAAAGGGACTATGAGAGATAAGAAATAATTACTAACGGGGGGTAAATGCCCGGGGGGTGATTGGCACGGGGGTTCTAGTCCAGGGGGTGATTGTCGGGGGGTGATTGCCCAGGATCGTTTTAAGTACATAAAATGTGTATATACCCCGATTTACTACATCATTACTAGATAACATGCAAATTCATAAACAAAGTGGGTTTTTGTAAAAATATTAATTATACTCGACTTTTGAATAATATTATCTTTTTCAAATTTCATTTGAATTCTTATATCATGATTTCATGATGTAACACAACTTTAACTGCCGAAGATGGCCCTTATGACAGGAGTAGAGGGATTTTAAAAAAAATCTCCGATTATTTAAGCCTTTAAGAATCAGAAACCCACAATCACAATTTGATGTTATCTAAAAGAAAAGAGTTAGATTTGAATGAAGTTTAGAACGGATGTTTGCATGCTTAGAGGGTCAACACATTTTGTATATCGGTCATAAATTTAGAGCGTATAGATTATTTCATTATTTTTTTGATGCGACTTAAACCCATAAAAAACTTTAATAAAGTATTCTAGGTAATAATAATAATCCTCTCGACATGACAATCTCAATTGACAGTCACTACAGTTGTAGCTGATAAGTACCATAGAGAATATATAGTTCCGAGGTCAGGACTGGTAGCGCTGAAAAAATATGAAGTCTTATTCTCTCTTTCCTTCTTTCAGTGTCTGTCTTTCCCCAGCTGTGGAGAACATAATAAATACCCCGAGTTTCACAGCTGCCAGTCATGACCTAGGGACTTTATATTCTCCATGTAGGTATGTTAAAACGAAGGTGCTGCAACATGGGTCTTTTCTCTCTAGATATTTAAATTTGAATTTCCGGTTTGTTGTTTTGAAGGTTTCTCGACGATTCTTTGATGTTTAAAAAAAATTGGCATAATAATCTATGACGGACAAGCTAAATAATATTCTACATAGTTTTGATGATATTATTATTTTACCATTTTTCTTTGATTTTTTTTGGTTGCTCTTATTTATTGTTTATCAGTTACCACTCAAATTTAATACATGTCCATCAAATTGAATCATTTTATTACCCTCTGCATTTGATAATGAACTAGCCTTTAGAAAAATTATTTGAAAATATCATAAAAAGACAAACTATTTTCATAGTATAATGTTTAGATGTATGATGGCGTAATTGACAAAAATCCTTAAATTAAAGGTGTTATGTCCCTGACGTCACGTTGCAAACCCTGGTGTCAGGCTGTGGGATTTTAATACCGACTTGACATAGAAAGAGAAAAAAACTGAAAACATAGAGACAATCTCTCTGGCCTCTTTTATTATAGTATTAAACCTCACAAACCTCTCCCTTTTTCATAACATATTTTTACTAATTATTTTATTATTTTTTACATTTATTACAACAAAATTCAATACATTTTGATGCGTTGTTTATTTTATCTTCTAGATGAATTATGAGGGGCGGTCTTACTGTCTTCCTCCTTCACTTTCGTCGTTTATCGGCCAGAAAAAATGTTAAGAGAATTAATAAGCTTTGAGAGGAAGCCTAGAGAGCCTTCCGTGACGAGGGAGGCATTGAACTACTTACCATCAGAACAAGTCAGTCCCGACAAGAGACGATGGAGTTTCCTCTCGTCCAGACTCCGGACACAGGGGGGAACTCCGTATCAAGGTTCCTCCTCTAGAGTTAAATAAACCAAGCTGTTTAATGTAACGCAATAATTAAAATAACAGTTTTTTAGTGAAAAAGGGAGAGGTTTGTGAGGTTTAATTACTATAATAAAAGAGAGGCCAGAGAGATGTCTCTATGTTTGAGTTTTTTTCTCTTTCTATGTCAAGTCGGTATTAAAATCATCCACAGCCCTGGTGTCATGTCTTCTGTGCCTCACTCTTTCCTCCTTCGTGTATATATTTCCTTCTTTTTCCTACTGTGATAATAAATCAGTCTTCAAATCATGACTAAGAATGGAAATCTGGAGCTTCGCCTCGGTGCTTACAGATTATAGAAAGAAACGAGAGAGAAAGAGGAGGAAAGAGAGAGAGAGAAAGAGGAGGAAAGAGAGGGAGAAAGAAAAAGTGAGAGATAAACTTCTCTCTCCTCTTTTCCTTCTATCCCTCTCTTTCACCTCTCTCTTTTTCACAGCCAAAAACAGTCAGTGAATCTGAACACACCAAGGCTAAGCTCCAGATTTCCATTCCTAGTCATGACCCTTTCACACGTGTCGTTCTTTAATATTCGTGCCTGCCGTGCAACCTAATTGGTGACGACTCAAGTATATTGATATACTAATCATATATTCTTATTAAGGTATCCCAACAAACATCTGGCTGACCAGGATGGCAAAATTGTTACCCAAACCACTACTAGTTGCGGCATGGAATTAAATGACGCGGAAGAATCTCTTCAAAGGTAACGGAAGCCTGAACTCGTTGTACTCCTTCGTCAACAAATCGAGTCGTGTGGGTGTGACCAGGGGCGGAGTAGGAAGAATTTATCCACTGGGACAATTTTTACCCTAGCCGGCTTATGCTGGCCCCAATATGTGCACACTGTAAACTGTAATAATTTTGTGGCCTTTGAAAGGTTCTTTATAATAGATTATACGTCTTTTATCTATTTACTTTTTATAAAAATGTATTATTCAAGTTTTTAGAGCACTATTATGTTCTATTTATTTAAACTGTCGTCATTTGCATTATCGTACTCCATCTTTTCATGCAATTCATAAATAATAACGTGAAAAAATGACTTCACATTTGTCACTAATTTACTTTACAGAAAGTAAAGGCTTCAGGTTTGCACACAATACATTGTGGGATTTTTGTCCAACCAATTCAGGGTGAAAAGCTTATGCGTAAAAACTTATAAATAAATATGTAATGTATTTTTTTTGCTCTGAGGTAGAACCAAAGACATATAATATATAGAGAACTTATTCCTCCAATTAGCGGAGAAGCATCGTTCAGTTGTATTTAGGACACAATGACGTATTTATCTGAAAACCCCATCCTCAACATAGCAGAGAACATCGTTCAACTGTATTCTGGACACAATGACGTATTTCTCTGAAGAATCCAATAAGCTCTCTATATCTTATATCTCTATGGGTTGAACACATATATATCATTTAAAAAATCATACTTTATTTCTTGCTACGAAATAACTATAAATAATTCCGAAACATATATATGAAAAATTTTAAATGAAATATAAAACAACACTAAAAGTTGCTCTGATGAGTGTTTGGTGTTGAGGGAAAGTCTTGGAAAATATTTTATGATCCTTCCGACAGATGTCACGTTCCTCTTTCTTCCGCAAGGGAATTTTAAGGATAATCCTTCGTTTACTCCATGTTGAAGGAATTATCACTCATTGGTCTGAAACATAGAGGCTCGGTAGTTAATACAATTATAACAATGGCATAGGATAATGAATTGTCGGAACTAAAATAGTAGAAATGCTTACCGCTGGTGTCTGACAATGAAGATAAGTCGAAGTATCAAGGGGCTTTTTAATCCAACCAGATATTTGTATAATGTTGAATAAGTAATGCCATATCTTGAGGGTCCGTGTAGATGGAAACTCTTTAATGCTGTTACTGTAGGAAAATCAGTTGGAAATGAAAGGTTCTTAAAAGCAAATACAAGGTGTAAAGCATGGTATAGTCGGCAAATGCGTAAGTAAGTTTATTCAATAAAAATCCGCAATTCATGCAAGGATTATGAAATATTATAAGGATCCTGAAATTTGTAATTGGCTTGTAAATTTTGAACTATCAACAAAAAGTCAACATTTCTAATGTTTGGAATCCCTCAGAAGAGAATTAAAGTGTCGGAAAGTAAATTCGTTTAAATATTTATTTATCATCTAAATAATATTGAATTTATTTCTGTATTATAATTAATAAATTGTTAATGAAATTTATTTTGCCATCTAATATAAATTACTTACTTTTATGAACTTTTAAAGTGTAGGAACAGTAAATTCGTTTAAGTTGATGCAAATTATTTTTTTCCATGAAGAGGAAAGGTCCAGCAAACTTAAGTAGGACTCTGATATAGATCTCACTCCATCTTCCTACCACTTTTTTTTTTTGCCTTTATGGTTCGACAGAATTGCATCCGACTGGATATAAATAAACATTATACGGTTCATAGAAATTATCAAGGATATAAGATGCATTAGTATTAACACCCCTTCCTAATGAGTAAAGCTCTCAATCGTTATACATATCTGTGACATTGTTGTTGCGAATTTTGCAGAAAAATATTTGCCTTCATCCGTATTTGACCAAGTGGCAAAATAACTGAAGCCCCTTGACAAATTCGAAAAATGAACTGAAGACATATCCGAAAAGGATCCTGAATTTCATCGAAAATTATCTTTAACGACAAAGACCATTTTTTGGCTCAACGGTTTTGTTAACACGCAAAATATACAAACTTTATGACCGGCATAAACCCCACACCTGGTTCATGAGACGCCAATACATTTTTTTTTGTTGGTTTGCATGCTGCTAATGTCATTGGGCCGTAATTTTTCATCGACGATGACGATCGTAAAGTACTGTAAATGGAAATCGCAATTGCACCATGATACCAATCGATTTGGCCTAAATTGAAGATATGGACTTGAAACGAGATGTGGTTTCAACAAAACCATTTCACACAGAGCTAATTGATATATTGAAGAGTTAATTTGGTGAGCGTGCATATCAAAAAAGAATCAGTAAATTGGTAGCCTCTTAAATACAATTCTCAGTCTAAGACAAAGTATTTGGGTCTTTTCTAATAAAGTAAAAATACTTATCGTACCCAATTTTTGGGACATATTTAATATAGGATAGCTTATGATATTTTTTATGTTTTCGGTCTTTCATATATTACAACACATGAGTCTTTGTACAATTTATTAATATATTTCTCCAATATTTATGAAACCAAGCAGGGACGGTAAATGGTACTATATATATATATATATATATATATATATATATATATATATATATATATATATATATATATATATATATATATATATATACCATTTACTGTCCCTGATCGGTTTCATAAATATTGGAGAAATATGTAGTATTTTTTTTCGCCAGTCGATCGCCTCAAATGTCCCTAATTCATGTTATTTCAAATAATTTGCCACAAATGCAAAAATCGCTATACTTTAAGAGATATAAGCAAATACGTATTGTCCCCCAAAAATTGTCTTTTGATATGAGAATATACGATTACCATCTGGTAATAATGTTAGTGTTACCTGGATAGAAAGAGAAAGAGAAGGGAGGGGGGTGTTTTTCTCTCCTTCTTTTTCTTGCTATCAGGCAACACTAACTGGCGTTGCCAAATGGTAATCGTATATTCTCATATCAAAAGATCAATTTTTTGAGTACGTATTTGCTTATTCTTATAGTATGCGATTTTTAGAACACCAACATATCAAATGAAAGCTTGGTTAACCAGCTTTAATATTTTGGTATACTAAATCATGGGAGTTTAATAAGTAGAGAGTTATATGTACATTAAAAAAAGCCTATTTGCGTACAAAATGACGCATATAATGGATTATGTATGCGTCAGAGACAAAGTAAAATTTTGAGAGGATACCTTGACGCAAATCTAAGAAACACATTATTATTTATTTTTTTCATAATCGATTTCTTATAGGTCAATACAGGCTCTGAATCATATGATGTAAACTCAGATTGTACTGAATTCTGAACTGATAGAATGCAACCAAGGTCATTTTTGGATTTATCATCTAAAGTTTTACTAAACTAAAAGTACTATTTTACTCTGAAGCGAACAAGTCATCTTCTACAGGCGAGTGAAGTTAATTGAAACAAAAAAGCTATGAAATAAGCTAACAATACTCACTCCCTTTCTTGCTTTGTTTTTACTGAAAACTTTGTTTTATTAAAAAACATCAAACATACGTCTGGTAGTAAATTAGATTTCCTTTAAATTAATAATAATTATTGAAGTCTGTAACGTCCACCATTTTGAAGAAATTGGCGGAAAACTATATTTTTACTAAATTTTTAAAACTTTGACCTCTTTGCGCGACCTCGTAATGTTGACCGATTTTGTTCAAACTTTGTATGTCGTCTTCTTTTATCACCAAGAAACAGAAAATCAACTAAATGCTAACATTTCAAACATTTGAAAAATAAGAACAACCCTATAATATATATATATATATATATATATATATATATATATATATATATATATATATATATATATATATATATATATATATATATATATATATATATATATATATATATATATATATATATATATACATAAGTATAAAGTGTCCGATAATTGAAGCAATCGCGCAAATGAATACCGCGCAAACGAGCCTCGCTCAAATGAAAATCGCTCCAAAAATCTTGCCCAATAGAAACTCGCTCTATCTCAACTCGCGCAAATGATAGGGTGCCATATATATATAGGTATTAGGGGGTATTATAGAAACCTAATATTAGGATATCAAATTTATCCCCCCGTGAAAGTTGGTCATAAGAAACTAAGTGATCGTAGAAAAATGGATTTTGGTTTGACCCCCCCCTTTACCCCCCCCCCCAAATTGCGTTCAAAGGTTTCATTATGAAGCAAAACTTTTTGTTATAACTTATTTTGAAAAATTTAGTTTTACAAATTTAGCTATGACCAATTTATGGCTTGTTATTTTTTGCAAATTTTCGTCAAATAATATTTAGAGCAATAAATGAACATAAGTGCTGACGCACCAACCATTTTTAAATAACAACTCCTACTAGGGTTCTTTTATAGTTTCAAGAAGGAAAAGAAAAAGAGGTACTCATGTTGATGTTTTTAAGTTATTTTTTGAATACGTTTGCTTTTCACATCTTAACTTTCATACAGTAACTCCCTCACATGGTTGAGAATATAAATCTATGACGTTGATTATATCCGTAAACTTTTGCAGATGCCTCCGTTACTAGTTTTACAGCTCTTTCCACTGATTGTGAATGGCAAGGATACTTATTAATTTTAAACGATGTTCTTTTGCTTTTATAAGAAAAAAAAGTTATGAACGCAAAAAAGAGTTTTGCGTTCAGCGTTCAATTTTTTTAAACATTTTAATGTAGTTTTGATTAAGTATTTTTCTTTGGGATATAAAAAAAGGGGATGAAATATTATGCAAAGAGCTTATAAACTACTCTCCCCAGAACTCTCTATAGAATAGTAAAGCACTTTTTTTATTTACCCCAAGTGAAAAAAAATTACACACAATTAAATGACCTTTTATTCATTCATTCTTATTACAAAATAAACAACTTATTTAGTATTTAGGTATGCAACTATTGTTGAAACAAGTTGAAATTAAGTCTGACTACGGGATATTCATCTGGGCTGCGGACTCGGAATCATGAATTTGCTCATTTTGATGGACTCGGATTCGTAGACTCGATAACTTAAATATTAGGACTCGGATAGGAGGGCTCGAGAGTTAAAATCCTAGGAATCGGATACGAGGACTGGAAACAGTATTAATTTTGTCAGGATTTTTCATTTCGTCATGGAGCACAAATGACAGTCTACGAGCAAAAAAAATATATTTCAAGGTTAGTCCCTATACGATCTTAGTAACTAATTAGCATAGTTTGTTAAACATTTTATACTCGCATGTCACAATTGTATATGGATGTTTGATGACTATAGATGATAATGTAGAAAATGGTTAATTCAATATAATATTAAATATGTTTTATATTGTAAAGATGATTAAAAAATATATCCTGTAAAATAAGATGCATCTTATAATATTGTTTTATAATATTAATTGTAAATATAGCTTTGATCTCTTATTGACTTTGGTTAAAGGAGCGGCGCTGCCTATAGATGGAAGTGAATAATGTATGTATTTTTTGTAAAGTGTAAAAATATCTTGATGGTCCCACTCCTGCCCCCCGTTCTTATACCTTTAACATTAATATGGACATAAAAGTAATATCTGCCAATGCAAACTCTGTTCTTAATAAGAAAAAGAGAAAAATGTTTATAGAAAATTTAATGTCATACAATCCTGACATAATTTCTATTTGTGACTCTAGAATAAGAAACATGAATAAAGATAATTGCGTCTCCGATGGTTTTGACACCTTCCTGGTTCCTGCAGTGAATGTGAAGGCTAGGCACCCTTCCAGAGGAATACTCCTTTTTATTAAAAGTGCATTAAAGGCCAAAGTTAAATATTGTGACGGAGGGGGTGACTACTTGGTACTTACTGTAAACTGGAGAGGCAGATCAATTAATTTAATATCTGTTTATGGGCCAAATAAGGACGTCCCTGATTATTATAATTTAGTTGAAGAAAATTTTATTAGAGAAATAATTTCAAATAACGAAGACCTTATTTTATTAGGTGATTTTAATATAGCATTAGAACAGAAACGTGATACCTGGAATTACAGTAATTTTAACAACCCTAAAGCTAGGAATGTTTTAAGAAATATTTTATCCCAACACAATCTTTCAGATTCAGCAGCCGTATTCAGTCAAAAGCCAGAACATACCTTTTTTGTTAAAGAAAGAACTTCAGTTATCAAAAGTGCCCGATTAGATTATTTTTTTGTATCTGAAAATATACTAAAGCTGGTTACGGATTATAGTACTATCCCATGTTTCATGTCTGACCACAAGCCGATCATGTTGACCCTGACGTTTCCTAAGGTTCAATCCAAGGAAACTTGGAAATTGAACATATCTCTGCTTGAGGACAAATATACCAAATTGTTGATTGAGGGTCTAATTGAAGAGGTTTTAGAGAAACTTAGACTTGGAACAATAAGTTCCCCTGCTTCCGCTCTAAAAATAATTTTAGACAAATCAAGGAAATTATACATCAAATTAGGTATCAAATTAAGTTTGGAGAGGAAAAATAAATTCATAAAATTAGCCAACAAGAAAGAATTAGGATATACAGATTGGAAGGAAAACGAAGAACTAATTAATATTGAAAATTTCTATAATCAAGGTCATTTGATTAGGTCTGGTTTTCGAAACATTCCTAAAGATCAGGTTATTTTCAACAAAGTAAAACAAAGAGAACGTTTTAGCAGGGGAAAAATACAATTAAAGCTCTGTTCGACGAGAGGGGTGAAATAGAAAAAGATATTTTAATATAGAACGTGTTATTACAAAATTTTATGAAAATTATATTCATGTAGGGATTGTATAGATCACAAGAATAGGATGTGTCTAAAATGTACTTTTAATACAACAAAATACCTTAGATTTACAAAAAATTATCTAATCTGAAAGTTCCTCATTTAGATGTACAAAAAAAAAGATTTTAGAAAAGGAGATTGATAATGCAGAAATAGCAAATTACATAAAATCTTACAAGAAAAAGAACAAATCACCTGGCCCAGATGGGTTCCCCATGGAGTTTTATATGGCTTTTAATGATCTTTTGGTTCCTCTTTTGGGTCAAGTTTTTAACGAAGCTCACTCGAATGGGTACTTTGAGGACTTCATATCTACGGGTAAACTGGTGTTGATACCTAAAATGGGAAAGGATTCAAGAGTCGTGGAAAATCTACGCCCCTTAACTCTGCTCAACACAGTTTTTAAAATACACAGAGGAGTTTTAACAGAGAGGCTGAAAGTATATTTAAAGGATATAATAAGCCCAGTTCAAAAAGGATTTGTGCCCGGTAGACTGATGGAGGATGTAGGTAGGAGCATTAAGGATGCCCTTGCTCAAATTAAAGATACTGGAACAAAGATAGCAATTATGGGAGTAGATTTAAAAAAAGCTTTTGACAGCATTTCCCACAAGTGGATTTTAGATTGTTTAAAGTGCCATGGGTTAGGTGATTCTTTTATTAACATGATAGGGGTAGGTCTTTGTGGTCTTTTAACATTTTATGGACACTATAGTAATGTTTTTAGAGTTGAGAGGGGATGTCGACAAGGTGACCCTATTTCTCCAATTTTATTTGTTTTAGCAATTAACCCGTTGATAGAAGAAATAAGGAAATGTAAAGGTATACGTGGTATAAGGATTGGGAAAAATATTACAAATGTTCTGGCTTTTGCGGATGATATGACCACTGTTTTTTCTGGAACTAGTGATGATATTTCAATTTCCATAAATAGTACATTAGATATTTTAGATAACTATAAAAAGCATTCTGGGCTTGAAATCAATGTAAATAAAACACAAATTATGTGTAATTTAGATTCTCCTCTGGTACAAAAAGGTTTAAAATCCACGAGTCGAATGAAAATTCTAGGAACTTATATATCGCTAGACGAACAAGATTTTTTAGATAATTGTGACCTCATTCAGGATAAAATTACTAAAGCTACAAGTATGTACTCCAACTTTTAAAAAATAATGTGGTAGCTAGGATTTTTATCTGGAACACTTTAATTTTATCTAAAGTTATTCATATTTTAAGGTTAACTCCTATTTCCAAAGTTTTATGCAGTAAGATTAATGATATATGCGAAGCATTTTTATTTCCAAAAGGACGTCCCAGGAATATATCCTGGAGTCGTATCATCACTCCTTTAAGATTTGGTGGGTTGGGCCTATTAAGTATAGATTGTTTTTGGAAAGTCTTGCTCTTCAAATGGTTTAAGAGACTGATTGAAAAAAATTCGCTATGGGCGGGAGTGTTAGAAGTTTTATATATTGAGAAAATGAAACAATCGCTGGAAGAAGAAAAGGGCAGCGGACCAGACAAATGTTTAGAAGTTGCTGCTAATATAAGCTCATTTTGGAGTAAGAATGTAAAACTTTATAGTGAGCTAGCAAATAATGTGCTAGCGAAGATGGAATGGCAGGAACCCATAATGGGCAACAAAAGAATAGATTTTTAAAAAAATACCTCGCTAAGAAAGAAAATACTTTTCGTGGGAGAGATTTTTAACATCAATAATAATTTTACGACGAATGAACTGCTGGAGAGAGAGAGAGTTTTACGATTTGTTGATTTTAGAACAAGGGAATTTGGCCCAAGGAATTGTTTTTTAATTTTTTAAAGTTAATTACTAACGAAAGTGTAAGAAATATTTTAGTAGAAAATAAGTATAAAAACCTTTTTTTAAATCAAATACAAAGGAGAATGGAAGGTTATAGTTTAAAATCTTCCGTTTTTGAAGTTTTAAGGGGTTTGAAATCAAATAAATTGAGTCACTCTCTGTTTTGGTTTAAGTACAGGGTGGTCACTAACACTTTGACACTAGGAAGCATCTATGGGAGGTCGCCAAATGATAGACTTTGCTTTTTCTGCCGGAACTCGTTGGAGACGTCAAGACATTTCATTTTAGAATGCCCTTATGTCTCAGATGTTTTAGACTATTTAAAAATAGTTTTTAACGAGAAATTAAATATTCAATTATGTAGAGTGGAATTTGCCTATTTTTATACAGGACATCACCAAGACACTATTAATTTTATTACCACGAAAGCACAATATTTTTTATATAAGTTAAGATCGGAAAAAGTAACTCCACCTGTATGTTTTGGAGACATCATAGATGGCATTGTGAGGACTGCACACTTTTTATAAAATAATATTGATAATCTATAGTTAACCCTTTGTTTTATGTTTTTATGCATACTGTTTTCTGTGTTTTATATTTTGTGATATAGATTTTATATCGAGTTTCGTTTCAACTTATTGTGTTTGTTTTTATGATTGAGTGAAATAAATTGTGAGAAAAAAAACTTTTTAGTATTAGGTATGCAACTATTGTTGAAACAAGTTGAAATTAAGTCTGACTACGGGATATTCATCTGGGCTGTGGACTCGGAATCATGAATTTGCTCATTTTGATGGACTCGGATTCGTAGACTCGATAACTTAAATATTAGGACTCGGATAGGAGGGCTCGAGAGTTAAAATCCTAGGAATCGGATACGAGGACTGGAAACAGTATTAATTTCGTCAGGCTTTTTCATTTCGTCATCTGCCAACCGCCAACTCTGGCTAGGTATAAAAGGAGTCCTTACTTTCAATATCATACACCCAAAGCCCTCGGGTCCCGCCTGCCGTTATAGGCTATTATTTAGGATTGAAACCCACCGCCAACTTTGGTTAGGTATAAAAGAAGTCGTTACTTTCAATCTCATACACCCAAGCCCTCGGGTCCCACCGGTAAATGGGTAACTATCAACATTGTCGATAGAATCATTTGGACTGAGGAGAAGCTCTTTAGCCCCCATCAAAAACACACTGAAAATACGAAGAACTGGGGACAAATGAGAATCCTCGAAATATATGCGAAACAAATGATAGGAATTATTTTAATGTAATGATCTTCGTTGCCATTATCAATGGAATGACAAGAATGTCCTTTCTTTAGGTTGGAAGGGGCATTTCCAGGAGCAACTTTTGTGAGGCTTCAGAAGATCTGCTTCTCACAATATAGGCCAATAAATGCTTAATAATCACAAAAATTCATTCTATTCCTTTTAAATCATGTATCAAAGAGGGAATTGACGTATTTTAAGTACTTCGTATTCGCAATTTATAAATTACATTTCTGATGAAACACTATATGTGTTGGGTCGTTTGAAGTTCAATATCAGTCAATAATATGATCGACTAAACAGGCAATATAAAAACATAAAAACCTCAGAACAAGTATGCCATTAGACTCAAAAAGGCCCTTCAGATTTTGGTTATCCAGATTTGGCACATACAGTCAAGCCCAACACATCCCAAACCCTCCCCCCTCTCTCTGTATGTCAACATTTTTTTAATATTTAAAAAAAAAATGTTGATCTTCTCCCCCAGTAAAGACATAGGACTTGTGGGACTAAAGCTTTAACGCTTAGAGGACTACCAATATTTTTTTCCCCATGAGCAGACATAGAAAAGCAAGGGATATTTGGGCGTGTGAAAGGGAGAATGTGTGAATGGTGCAATTGAGTCCAGGCTCTTGTTATCACTATTTTCTTTCCTCTCTTGAGGAATATTTATTTCATTTATGAAGCAGGCCAAGTTGGCCGGAACGGGAGGTATTTATTTATTATTTGAATCTCTGTTTTTGCTTCTGTTCTGTATACCTGTAGGAACTCAAAAGAGGAAAGAGAATAGTGATAACAAGAGGTTGAACTCAATTGCACCATTCACACATTCTCCCTTTCACACGCCCAAAATATCCCTTGCTTTTCTATGTCTGCCCATGATTAAGAAATGGGCAGTATGAAATGAAAACAAACTTCTTAAAATAGTACAGATAATATGAAATGCAGGACCAGACAGATATAGGTATATGATCAAGGAATACTAGAAGCTAAGTTAGTTTCTAGTATTCCTTGTATATGATACATAAAATTAGGGTCCCAATAATGCCTTACTAGGTTGGCAATAGAGTTTGCACCCAAAAGAATAGCCTAAATCGGTGGGCGGGCCTGCAGGCTTAAGACCTACTTTCTTTTTTGTTTGGTACCTCATATACACAAAAGGGGTTTGCGTTGGGTTTGGTCCTAAAGGAATCCCCTGCCTTAGAAGGCGAGGACTAAGGGGTTTGGATTAATGAGAGTGATAAATACGGATTTTATCCCAAGTCAGGCTTAGGTAAAAATTTGCAAATATTAATAGGGTCCCTCTCATTCCTAATAAAGGTTGGCGGTAGGTTTCGACACCCAAAAATAGACTAAGTCGACAGGTGGACACGAGGACTTGGGCTGAATTTGAATAAAAAATAGGGTCCTTAATAGGGTTTGGCGGTGGGTTTTAACCCTAAATAAAAGCCTATATCAACAGGCGGGACCCGAGGGCTTGGGGTGTATGATATTGAAAATAAGGACTCCTTTTATACCTAACCAGAGTTGGCGGTGGGTTTCAACCCTAAATAAAAGCCTATGTCAATAGGCGGGACCCGAGGGCTTGGGGTATATGAGATTGAAAGTAAGGACTCCTTTTATACCTAAAGAGAGTTGGCGATGGGTTTCAACCCTAAATAAAAGCCCATAACGGCAGGCGGGACCCGAGGGCTTGGGGTGTATGAGATTGAAAGTAAGGACTCCTTTATACCTAGCCGGAGTTGGCGGTGGGTTTCAACCCTAAATAAAAGCTTATATCAGCAGGCGGGACCCGAGGGCTTGGGGTATATGAGATTGAAAGTAAGGACTCCTTTTATACCTAACCAGAGTTGGCGGTGGGTTTCAACCCTAAATAAAAGCCTATATCAACAGGCGGGACCCGAGGGCTTGGGTTGGATAATTAAGCCTATGCCTCTCATAATTTAAGAAGTCAGTTTTTTAGTCTTTGAATTCACCCACTTTATCATGTTTGAGCCATGTGCTCACTTTATAATATTATAATATCATATATAGGATTATTATAAAAATACAAACTAGGTTTGGTGAGGATTTTTACAAATCCTGTTTGAATTGCCTTTACTTATTGTTTCGGAATGCTCAAAAAAGTAGTATAATAACTAATATTGAAAAAAGATATTACTACCCAGTAAAAAGTAGTATATTACTTACTACTTTCAAAGTAATATTCGACCAACTCTGTTAATATGTAATTTCAACACATAATAATTTAGTATTGAAATTATTAGTAACTATTCTTAAAGTATAATTTCTGTTATAATCAATGTTAATGAGTTCAGGTTTTCTCGACCCCTTCCATAAAGAATAAACATCATTGTAATATTCTAAGCCACTGGTACTATTTATTAAAAATTGATTCAGACATCTCAGTATAATATAAAAGAAAAAAATATTAAACTCAAATATTTATCTACTAATATATTTGGGCATTTTTTGGGACATAATTATTTTACTGTTTTATCTTTGCCTATTTTTCTGGACCAATTCTTCCTGGCCCATTTTTATTGGGCCATTTCTTCTTAGGTGGTAAATGTATCAGCTATTTCTACCTAATTTAATATATTATCATATGTAATGTAAATTATAAAATAATGCATGATTAAGTAAATTATGTTTTTTGCATATAAATTTGTAGAAGATTCGTTCTCCATTAAAGACTAGAGAGTTTAAAAATATTGAAACAGATAGTAAAATGATTTTTTTTTATATTTCAGTTCTAAAAGAATTCCAAAGTAAATACGTTAAAAACAAAACATAAATAGACATTGTAGTCTAAAATTATTACTTCGGGGAAGAACAACACCAATTTTAACAATGATTGAACATAATCAAATAATAAAATAACTATAAAAATGCACAGAATATACTTAAAAACGATAATCAATTATTATAAAAACATCATTTGAAGTTTAAGAATGCGACGTAAAATCTTTAAATGAGATAGTGAACTTGAGGGGAAAAACTTGATCTCCTAAATTTAATGATTAAATTTATAGTACAGACATGTTTAAAAAATGGTTGTCGATAGATAACAGAGTAATAAATGATACAAAAATAAAAAGCAAAGAAAAAATATGAAAAATATGAAAATCATCAAAATTTTGTAGTCCCCCTGACAAATGTTAGAAATGATTAGCTTTAGAGATTTTGGATGCCTCTAGTGATGAGACTACTCCATTTGATACCATCAACTCGGCTCCAGTCACTAGGGAAGTTTCTTCAATAGCGGTTGATGTACCTCTTGCGGGGGTTTCTAGTGGGTCACCTATTGAAATTGTAAAATCCTCAGACCTCAACCAACTGGATCAGGAGATTTCTTCAACAACGGTCGTTTCATCAATTGCTGCCTCTGAGAGGTCCCCCACTATAAATGTAAATTCTTCTCATCTTAACCCACCGAGTGTTACTGTGTCAGATGGACAACAATAAGTCTATCCCTCTTGTACCTGAAACGTCACCTTCTCTTACATTAGCTGAGGAGAATGCCTCTCTTCATAATGAAAAGCCAATTGACAAGACAAAAAAAAACCATTGAAACCGCGCCACGAAATCCAGCAGATCTTGTCCTCAAGGACTCGTTCTCAGTCGGGTGGTAAAAGAAATCGCTCTGATTCTATTTTATCCCCTGAGAGAGTAAAGAACACGGGTAAAAGAGCCAATTGTCTAGAGTAATTGTCGTTTCTGCTGTGTATAAATATGTGTTTATATTCCCCTCATGATCTCTTTAAAAAATGTGACTTCCTTTAGGGACAGTGAGTCTCAGTTGAAGATTACCTCATGTTTACCATCCAAGTCCTTAAATCACACTGATACTAGAGGACACGTGTGCATAAATAAAATAATTTTATTAAATAAGGGGGTGGCAGATCTCGTCATCCCCGTCATGCGATGATGAAACATCTTTTGTTAATGAAGCCTGATTTATTATGTTTGCAAGATGTCAAATCCAAAGTATCTTCTTCTTGTATAAATACATGTACTTTTTGTCATCCACAAAGTTATTATAATTTTTTACTGGTTCGGAAAATTCCAGACTTTTATCTCCAAAAATTTAATATTCCATCCTGCACAAGAGAACACTTCGGTGTCAGTGATTGGCATCAAATTTTAATAAGTTATGATGGTTTTCATTTTTCTTTAATTAACGCCTATGGGCTTAATCAAAAGTCATTTCCGTGTTTTCAATCTATAATGAATGAGAATAAAGCTCGTAGTTACCCTATTATGATTTTAGGTGATCTAAATGTCGACCTAGATTTCCCAAAAAGATATGCAAATAGTCCTATACTTCATAATCTTATCCTCAGTCTGAACTTGGTTGACACACTGAACGTCTTGAATAATGAGGACAATATTTCTTGATGCAGTGGGAATCGTTCATCACGTATTGACTACGCTCTTCACTCCCCTCTTCTATTATCGAAGTTAAAAAGTGATCAATATCTTCCAGAACCATCTTCGGACCCCCGAATCATTGAGCTTTTATTTCATCATGCTTCCTCGCCAAATAAGTTTTATTTACCTAAGTGGATTTTACATGAACCTGAGTTTTCTTGCTCGTTGAATTCTAATCTAGTCCTTTTTTATAAAATATTTTAGTGCAAATAAGACAGCTCTCGCCCTCTTATTTGTGTACGTCAATCAACAAAGAAGTTCGTTAGGCGTCATAGAAGGAGAGCTTGCGAATTTAGACGAATATGTTTGAAATATTTAAAATGGTTCTTTATTCTGGAGAGAATATATTGCAGACAGTGTAAATTCGTATCGGCTATCTGATATTATAGAGGAAGAATTTGAGAGGAAAAAAGCAGTAGAAAAATTACCGCTCCATCGCTTTAAAAGTACAAATAATAATCGACAAGGACCAAATGCCAAATTGAGTAGAATTTTTATAAAGGTAGGTGCATCACTAATATCCATAAGATTTTATCTTGTTTTCGTGAGGACTTCAGGCCACTGATAAAGACTCTCGACCAAATTTTCCCCATAAACTTCGCCACTATCCTTCTTCTTCCCTGTTCTCCATTGAGTCTTTAACTAAGTATATAAAGGATAAATTTAAAAACAACAAGGCCTATGGCCCTGATGGTTTTGGTGGAAAATTGTTCACACATTTTCATGAGGGAATTGTCCCTTTTTTAGTAAATATAGGTAAATCCCTGGAAGAGAAAGGTGTTTTACCAAGTCTTATAACTAAAGGAAAGATTGTTTTAATCCCAAAGAAAGGCAATGGCACTGATATTAGCCACTGGCGTCCCTTAACTAATTTAAATGAGTCCTACCGCATTCGAGCTGGCGTCGTGGCAGTGAATTTAGAACCTGTTCTGAATAAGAAAATTGGCCCTCATCAAAAGGGATTCCTAAAGGGAATAAAAGCTAGTGACATTGCTAGAAAAATTTGTTGTGCCATGGACTGTATTGCCTCCAGACAATCGTTTGGGGCCATTATAGCGATTGACTTTCGAAAAGCCTTTGACACGGTATCACATCTCCATATTTTAAAAATGGCAAAGAAAAATCTTCCAAAACATCTTTTCAATCCAATAAGGATTCTTCTTCCATTTCTATTAACGGTATAGTAAGTTCTCCTATACGACTCGATAAGAGCTGCCGACAAGGTTGCCCCGCGGCGCCCCTTCTTTTTGTAATAGCAATAGAAGACTTGGCTCTCTCTATTAAAAGGAAATATTGGTTTTTTGGAGTTTTATTCGGCAACTCACGGCATATTATTGATTTATACGCAGATGATGTAACTTTATATATAGAAGCCAAGTCAGAGGCTCAACTTTTAAAGAGGATTGAAGTCATTTTAGCATATTTTACTAAACTTGGTAAACGTTCAGGTCTACTTTTAAACGGAAACAAAACCACAATTTTACCCCTTGGCTCCTGGTCTCCAGTAAAGGATTTTAGAGTTGCCGACTGTCCAGTGGAGGGAAGGAATAAAATTATGGGAGTTGATTATGATAAAAATGTCGTAACAGTTGAAAATTGGAACTCAGTGAGGACGTGTGTTTTTAAAGAATTTTATCGTGGAAAAAATTGAATCTTCGGTCTAGAATCGATAATTATAATAATTTTATTGTTCCTTCGATTTTATACAAGGCATCTCCTTTACCTATTTTAGCTGATAAAGTCATCAAAGAGGAGAAGATTTTGATTAACACTCTTTTTCAAAAGACATCTATTGAAGCACTTAAAGACCAAGGACACTTTAGGTGGTGGCCTAGTTCTTCTCACCAAAGTATTACCAAAAGTGTTCGTAAAAGTTTTAATTGACCTTACTAAAAGACCAGATCTCGAATGGAGGTCTTTTGTGTCAAATTCTCCATTGTACACTCTTCTTATGATGAGTTCCGTATCTTCAAACGACCTACTCTTAATATCGCCTAGTTGTGCGGCAGTTCAGCGAGTAATTTGGAATTTTGATCCGGTTTGTGACTCCTCTTCAACTGTCGATATAATTACTCAAAATAAGAGTAAGAAGGCTTTCTTCAAATCAACTAAGGAGCCAAAAAAAATTGGAGCGTGAAGCCTTGGAAAAAGGAATCTTTACTTCTCACGATCTGGTTATTCATGAAGACTCGGCATTGAGCTGTGGTAAATTTCGTTTTCCTTTAAAAGAGCTTGCTCAATATATACTACCCCTCGTCCATGGCATCTAAAGCTTGAGCTCCCTCCTATAAGGGAA
>CP045907.1:8631657-8673979 GCA_013387185.1 Caligus rogercresseyi
ATGATGATGAAGGGCAGTTCATGTATCAAACCTAATATATTTTAAAGCATGGAAGTATCCCTTAATAGATATAATAATAGATATAGATGAATCCTTCATTCAAGACGTTGAAGAATGATGCTTCTCCCACTTATTAGATTCAGCTTTGGAAAATAAAGAGGGATCAATGACACATCGTAAGTCAATAAAATCATACATTGTAATTGAATACTAGGGAATAGAAGAAATACAATAAATACCATTGACGTCAGGTTGTGTGGATTATTTAGATAAAAAACCTTTTATGTTTATTTGATTCCCATGACGTCATTGAATATTTTTTGGCAATTTTCCCTTTCAGCTACTCCATTATTTAGATTGTTGAAGGGATAATTATAAGTATTCCAAATAGAGATATAAAGACATAGAGGGCTTATTGGATTCTTCAGATAAATACTACGTCATTGTGCCTAATATAAACAAATCTTTCTATCTCCATGATCAGCTTACGATGACGTAGTACAATGTACTTTCTTTAGTTTGGGCACAGGCGACAGCTGAACGATGTTTCTCTGCTATTGAAGGGAATAAGCTCTCTATATCTTTATATTTCTATGGTCCAACCGTGTTCAACTCTCAAAGTTGAGGGCGCAGCTTCGACTCCGGAGAGGGAACGGTCAATATTGATGTACCTCATTGACAAGAGTATCTTAGGTTCGATAGACTAATTTACACGCTAGTGTATGCTTATTTATATCCGCCGGAGGCTGCAATTCTATCGAACCAAATAGGCATAAAAACTAAATAAAAACGAAGTAAGAACCCAATTTCATGTTCGTTATATTCAAATCAACGCAAGAAATGTTAAACATTGGAAAAGCTTTGTATTGATTAAAAAGTTTTTGTTGTATAAATAGTATTGAATAATATATCATTTACATAATATATAACTACAAATAAATAAATAATTATTAATATCATAATAATGAAAAATTTCATTTTCAAAGAATGACAAAATAAATTAACATCATTTTTTTTAAACATCGAAGCGGAAATTAGATTATACGCTGATTATTATTCTGGTCTAAGCATTCTGACCAATATTTATGCATCAATTGGCTTATGCAACTGTTAAGCTTTTGTCGATTGTTGTTAATTTTTATATCGAACCATATGTTGATGTTTCCTACGCCGGACATGTTTGATTTTGCTTTAAGATCATTCAAAATGTTTTATATATTGTTATTGGGATATAATGTTTAATAACAAAATAAACTTTTGTTTTGCATATCTTATATCAACCAACAGGAAGCCTATGCTTCGATCCTATATTTTTGTTTCTTGCCATATAAGGGCTCGTTTCAAATTCCATTTAATAAATAATTTACAAATCTATCCATTATTAATGTTATTATTATTAGTTAAATGGTAAATGGCATGTTAGTTGTTAAAGGATATTCATTGTAATTGATTTAGAACGTCAATTAATATTAAATATAGCAGATGAATAAAGTGTTTATATATGTTTCGAATGCGCTATTTGCTCTTTTGAATCATGTATTTATTAGGACTGAGATTTCGTTATCGATTCCGTTTCAGATAATATACTAGCTTATTTGACCAGATTTTTTTAACGAATCAAGAATCAGATTTCTGGTTGACTTTTACAAGCCAACAAGGAATTTTAAAGCTTTTTACACTGGTAATATGGAGGCTGTCATAAATGGAAATATCATCAAAACCCAACAAATTTGATATGCCAACAAAGTTCCAATGACCACTACATTTTCTGGCGTTTCCAACATTGTAACCCTCCATCTTCGTGTTTTACAAAAGAGTTTTCATTTTACAAAGAAATGTTTTTGATTATTTTTTTACTATATTCATGCTCATTGGACTTTTGAGCTGTTGTTTGACTCCTGTTTTAAGTGCTTAACTGTTATGACCTCATTTTTATTTCTATATATATCCTTAAAGAACTCAATAAAGTATCGCCTTATGGCCCAAAAAAATATTTGTTATATTTTTCTAATTTTGTTTCAAATTTATTCTCCGAATAGGAATTAGTTATTATGTAACCAAAACTGCCTTTGAGCAATATCATAGTTAATATTCTATTTAAATTGAATTTAATTAACTTGTAATTAGTTTATTTCAACCAATCATATCGCTCCCGTGCATAAAATATGTCTCTTTATAGGTCCGTTCATCCGGCGGTCGCCGTCCCTCAACTCCGTGGTATCAGGGTTCATCAATGACTCCTCTCTGTTCATATGCCGGCACATCCTCGGAGGCAGCCGCTATGAACCCGGCGTCCTCACCTGGGAGTCCTGCATCGGTCTCTCACACCCCAAGGGTCCCTCCAAAAACGCCATCTATGAGGTCCTTGTCAACACCGAGGGAGCTTCCCGCATAGAATGGGCCAACTGGACCCGAACCAAGGACTCACAACTACCCCTCGGAGCCGTAAGCATCTCCGGAAAAGAACTCTTTGCGGCCCGATCCCACGATCACGACTTTGGAAGCCTACTCTTCAAGGACTCCCTGCGCATGGCCACCTACATCACCACACTCAAAAACAACTACCTACAAATCGGACAAGTTCTCGTTGAACACACCGCAACATACTTTGAGATACGTAACTTCCGACGGGGTCCTCTGCGATCCATTCATCGGGATCACGTTGTTCTCCCCGTTCCTTTGCACGTTGTGCATGGGGATGAGGATCTGGAAAGTAAAGGAGAGGTCTACGACTATGAATCTCACAACTATCTATACTTTGGATCCTCTGGACATGGCATTCCCCGTGGATCCTCCATTCGAATATATTTGAACGGGGTGAAGGAAGGGAATAGCAGCTCCAAAGGGTTTTCTTGGGGCTCTCCCCTTAATTTAACTAGGAAGCACAAGCTGAGACTCAGCTATCGAGTACCTCCCTACACAAAGCTTCGTGTGGACGTAAAGGCGGTCAAGCTTGTTAAGAAAATTGATTTTTCCGCAACGGTCGTCTCTCATTTCCGGGATGGAGCCATTATGATGCGAGGCATTCGAGGCGTATACAAACATGTTAAATTCCTTCGCTTTCGGCCCATATTTGGCCAGCCCATTCAGCTGCCCAATGTTCCTCAGAGCGGATACAGTGCCGCAGCCGCCGATGACGACAAGGAGTCCACAACTACCCCAAAGATTCCCCTCCTCCACCCACCAAAGCACAGCGCCACATCTGGATGTCTCACCAACAGTATTCATATTCTCCTTATACTTAGTCATTTTAAAATCTTTGTACATCTTTTTATTCAGTGAAAATCTATAAAAATATAACATAATTTTGAGTTGTCTTTGTCTCTCAAGCATTATTATAAATATCTATATACATAAAAGCAACGAATTTGACAGGGTGTCTGATGTATTTACAGGCTGGTGTTGGATGACGATCTCCTTATCCTCTTCACTGCTGGGCACAATGTGATCGTTTCCCATGCTTCTTTCTATAACATAAATAAATAGGTGTTTAATGATTCAGCAGAGGCTTATAAAAAGCTATATGTACATAGCGATGACTTAAGGATGTAAAATATAAGGAAAAAAGGCCAATGAAAATGCAAGGGGTAGACGGTCACAAAAACAAAGAGAGTTGAAGCTGAGCCAGGTCAGAAAGGATGCGGATGAGCAGTGATGTAAATGCAGACAATAGTCAGATGAATGGATTTTCCTCCCTTGTCTTTAAAAGTAGTCTCGAATACTTATTTATTGTGTCTAAGTATAATACATATATATGGTATAATAAAATGGACTTTCGTCATTATGAAAGTTTTATTTTTAAAATTCCCGCGTAATCTAAAATCAAAATGGCGATTCACAGGCAAGGTTCAAACTTTTCAGAGGAATATCCAGTCTTTTTTGGAGGTTTATTTTATATTTACTGCCTTATGTTTCACTGCGGAACCTCGATATCTATTTGTATTTTAAAAGCTATTTACTGTAATGATAATGGTTATGTGAAAAATTAGAAACTCTTAGCTCCATTTTTCCTGCATATCAATAGATCTATGATGTCAGACTAAAAAACCTAATCTTGTGAACAAGCCCAGTACTTTCTTGAATATAGGTATATAACTTGGAGTGTAATGAAAGTGTGTCCAAGGCATAAGCTAGATACTAGCAACTTAGCTTGTTTATCACACTTATGGATCAATTGAGGTCCATTTTTGTATCGATGGTGAATATTTACATTTCTAAAAATAATGGGCTCCTAGCATGATGCATCCTGATTATTACATCCCAGATCTTTGTCCGCCTTTACATCACCGATATTTACAAAAATATCCTTATATATCTTAGGTCCCATTAAGCATTCCTGGATAGAAATCTTTTTCAAACCCGGCCCAGGGACTCTAACAACCCAATTAATTTACTATGATTGCTTGAAGTATTAGAAGAACTAAGTAGAATCCCAGAACAGGGTCCGGATTTACGCACGTTGGAGCTGCTTTGCTCTCGTTTTCTTGATGTGATGAGGCCATGGCATGAGAATCCGAGGTGACTGAGGAGTATGAGACACTGGAGGTAGATGAAGCCTTGGATAAACCCGTCGGAATGACTTCTTCCCGTTTCCTACAAATGAGAAGATGATTCAATCTCATGGATGTTTTGAAACATCGAAACAGAGTCCCTCCCCCTCAAAACTCGTACATATATATAAGTCCTGATATTAGAAAGAAATGGCCGAGGAGGAAATACGGCCTAGGTAGAAATGACCGGAGAAGAAATGAACCAAGATAGAAAAGAAAATGATGGCGCATGGAAAAAATGGCACAAATAAATCCCATCAAATAACAACAGCAACCAAAAAATCATCTACCCATAATGTCAAAAATATTTTTTGCCATTACCCTCATAATTTATATGATAAATAGTATTTGAACATTACAAAGTTGTATCCACTCAAATACTTGCCTACCTATGTATTTGGTCCATTTCTTCCATGAGTCATCATTTACCTTTTCTATCTAGGACCATTTCTTCCTGGTCCATTTTTTCTTGAATCTTTTCTTCCTAGGCCGTATTTCCCTGGTCCATTTCTTCTAGACGCTGTTAGTTCACTATATTCACTTAGCTAATGCATTGATCCTGTCTCGGTTTGTTTTTCAGACGGATATTTATTTAATGCTTAAATGATACTCACAAAAAACCACAAGTTGAAAATGGCGTTATTATTGTGCTTGAGGAATTTCTGATTATATTTAAATTGATATTAATTAGCAATATAGGAGAAGTCCTCTTAAGGGAATTGTAAATGATCTAGGCTTATGAGAACAAAAACTCTTAATTATAATCTCAAATATTTCGTTTGGTCCATAGATAATATATAGTTCCGAAGTAACGTAGGGTAGCACTGAAATTCGGTGTATTTGTTTGCTCTGCATTGTTGTTTAAAAAAAACTAAACAAAAAGTGAAACTTCATATATCTAATATTTTTTATCTATGAAATGTGCAATGACGTCACATCAATCTCCATATTTCATGATAAATAAATATTTAGTCTCACTCCCTCTTTATTTCTTTTTATCACCGTCTTTCCCCAAAGGTGAAGAGTACATAAATACTCCGAATTTCAGTTTGTCACTCTATATTCTCTATGATTCGATAATCAGACTTTATTACAGATCCTTTTCCTTAAAGCAATCACATTCTAGAGGGGGTGGGGAAGTCCCCACTCGGATTCCTTACGAACGAGAACCTCCCTTTTTCCCGCTCAATTTCAAACATTTTCTTTCCCTCCCTCCCTCCCTCGCCCTCCAATTATCATAAACAACACAAATAAAACAACTTGTTGGATCTAAATATTTTATTCATAAATAATTGTTTCTAATTAAATGTTGTATTATTTAATTTCTGAAGGGATGTAAGAGGATATAGAGGCGGGGAGGATTCGTTGTTTGAACGAAAGGAGGCAATAAGTATGTAAGTAAGTCAGCAGAGGGAGTAAAGCTTGGTCCATAAGAGGTGGTTTAAAAATAATACTACTACAAAAAACAATAAAGAATAATAAGACAGAAATGGTCTCTTCACAGAACAGCGACAAAAAAGTGAGAAAAAACTTTTTGAAAAAGTTACAAGACATATAAAGCTGGGGCTTTTTTTTTAGGTGAGAGCTACTATGGTGACGGGGTTGGAAAAAGTAAGAAATATAAGAATAAAAGTTTTCAAATAAATAACCATTACAAATATATTTTTGCGCATGCATTTATCTCCTGCACAAGGTGTTTATTTCTCAGGGTACTCTAGTTCTTTTTCATTATTATATTTGACGTTGAAAGTCATGCTATGTATGTATGTACTTTTTATTGCTTATTTTGAAATAGATTTATGGCTAGGGATAGAGAAAAAGGATGTTCACCCAAAGTCATTCAGGAACATAACTTTTTCAATGTCCGATAATAGGAGGGAAGGTCCATTTATCAGCATATATGAGGAAGTTAAATAAGCATTCTTTTTTGTCTTGAGTATGAGCAGTTACTTTATACAATTAATGTCAATAGATGGAATATGAGGAGTCCATTCAAAGGATTCGACAATGACACGAATGGAAACCCATGAAAGAAGAGACAATAAGTACTTTTAAAGATAATATTCTTATCTCTGAAAAACTGATGTCCACTCTTGTTCAACAGCCGCGAGTGAAGCGACACTTTATAGCATAAAGCCAAATATTTTTATTGTTATTCACTTTCCTTTTATTTCAACCAATCACGTTTGAAAAATAAACACCACTTTTCTCTATCTCTATCAATGGCATAAATACATACATAATCACTGGCGTGCAGTGAGGCTGTGGAAGGAGTGACCGAATTACAGACATATGCCCGTCAGTCCGAGTGTTCAATCCATAAAGATATAAATATATAGAGAACTTATTCCTTTCAATAGCAGAAAAAACATCGTTCAGCTGTCGCCTGTGCCCAATCTAAACAAGTAATTTGTACTACGTCATGGTAAGTTGATCATAGAGAATTAAATATTTGTTTATATTGGACACACAATGACGTAGTATTTCTCTGAAGAATCCTGTAAATCATATTGATGACGTCATTACAATGCCTCACTGCACCACGTCACTGTATATAATTTACATGCTACAAAAACGGAATCCTTCAACACATATTTTTTTACTAGTCTTAACTACAAAATTATTCATCGTTTTAGATATTTCAACTATTACATATTGTTTAGATTTTAGACGCAAAATAATAATAATTAGCAAATCGAGACAAAGTTGCAATATCAATATATAATTATTTATTGCTTTGATTTTCTTTGCTTCAAAACATCAGCTGACAGCCGTATGTTTTCTTTTAATGGGTGGTAGGCGCTCTATGTATTTACAAATACATATGATAAAGAACTCTTTTATGCTGATAACAGGAAATAAATAAATATGTAAGACACTGGAAGAGGTTTTCTTTATGTGTTTTTTTACCCAATATATTGACCTAACTCATAGATCCATTTGTGGACTGCTTAAGGATTTAATGGGTTTGCCTTTTATTTGGTCGAGGACTTACATACACAATTATATGTAAATAAAAAATGTCTAATAATAAGTTAATACGTATTTTTATTGGGAGAGTAGAAGGTGAACTATGGATGGTATAAAGCTAAAGGGGAAGGTTTTCGACGAGTCTAGAGTGGGATTCTTTTTGAGAAATCGACATTTTGTCAGAGGAACAAAATAGAACTTAGAACTTTAAATGTTCCTATCCCGAACAAAATTGTTGTGTCGTAATATATATTAAACCTTATATTATTAGTATATAAAAATCATGAATTTGATTTACGTTTGTAGTTTTCTTTTGATAATATTGGCATACAGAAAAATACCAGCATAAAGTTGCTTTCACCATCCAGGCATAATAAAAGGCTTATATGTTACATTCTGTTACTTTAACAAACATTTCAGGGGAAGTAGTTTTTTAATCTGTGACATATTTTACTTATAAATTTATTCTCAGTCCCTGAGTTTTACAACCATCTTTGTGTAATTACAGCTCTGGTAATACGTCTGGAGAGATAATTATCGTTCCGGAACTATTTGTTAAATGGCATTTGAATGGCAAGTTGTTTGATAGGCAGTGCCTTTGATTTCTTTTGGGTTCATGAATAAGAAGATATTACAACAAGGGACAGCTAAAAGAGAGTTTTAGAGATATTCGAGTGCTATAATATTTATTTCATCCATCTTTTATTTGCTACATCATAATCTTTTACTCTTATGATAGCTCCTAGATTGATGGCTTCTAGGTGCGTCTTATAGTGCATTAAACACATTAATAATTTAAATTGCAAATATATGTGTTAAATATCCAAATATCGCAATGTTTTGTGGTGATAAATATTTTACTCCTTATTAATACAGAATTATTTAGTTCTTTTGCACTATTAAAAATTGTGATTTTTTATAAATAACTAGCGTATGTTACCCAGCGCTGCCGGGATTTTCCAACTTGACATAGTCTTTGGAATAGAAAAAGATCATACGAATAATTTTAGTGATGTCATCACATGTGATTTTTCTTATTAAAATAAGTTCCTTATAAAGTCGTCATTGGATCTTCATTGCCATTTTTTCTGTTTCTTAAGGCTGGGTATTTAGACATCTTAAAAAGAAGAAATCACACGAATAATTTCAGTGATGTCATCGCATGTGACTTTTCATATTTAAATCAGTTCCTTTAACAGTTGTCATTGGGTCTTTATCGCCATTTTTTCTGTTTTGTATTCCTTACGGCTGGGTATTTAAACATCGCATAAAGAAGAAATCACACGAATAATTTTCAGTGAAATCATGTATGTGACTTTTCATATTAAACCAGTTCCTTCAACAGTTGTCATTGGGTCTTCATTGCCATTTTTCCGTTTTGTATTCCTTACGGCTGATTATTTAAACATCGTAAAAAGAAGAAATCACACGAATAATTTCAGTGGTGTCATCGCATGTTACTTTTCATTTTAAAATCAGTTTCTTAAAAAGTTATCATTGGGTCGTCGTTGCCATTTTTCCGTTTTGTATTCATTAAGGATGGTATTTAACTTCATAAAAAGAAGTAATTTTTTGAATCATTTTACAAGAAACATAGAGTGCCGAATATATGTATGGTAGCGCTGAATATCAGAGTATTTGTTTGATCTCCGTTGATGGGGGAAAACAGCAAAAACCTAAGAGACTTCATATATTTATCAAGAAAAGTTGAGAGTGGTCGACATCACTCTCTATATCTAGCATTATTAAAATTTGATTAGCGCGATATCTCTTTATAAAAAGTTGTTATTTTCCACAAAACTTAAATTTCAGGAAAAAACAGGGAAAGAAAATAACTAATTTTTAAGAAATCATGTAGAAAACGAATTTTCCGGTATATACTGAATACAACAAAAACATGTCTTACTACCTTACAATCATCCACAGAAAATTTTGTCAAAATCTAACTTGGCAATTTAAAATAAATGACAAAAAACGTTTTGGTGAATAAAATAAGCATGTCGATGACGAATTTTCCGGTAATTAGCAAACCCACTAAAACACTTCCTGAGCTCTCAAAACTATTCACTGAAAATTTCGTCAAGATCTAATGACCCGTTTGGGAGATACAGGGAAACGAACGAACGGACGAACGGAATTCTTTTTTTATTAGTATAGATAAAAAAATTGTACTGCTCTTAAAGCGAGTAGAGATGCAGTTATTAAAGTGCAACTCTACTCACTTTGATCAAACAAAGATATAAATATGACTGTTTCTATGTAGAGCTTTCGTTCCCCATCTTATACATAAATTGCTACACATCCATTGGAAGAGTAAAATAATGCGATGGAATAAAGGAAGTTTGGACCCTGTGCTAATGCTTAGTCGTAATTTTCCGTGCCTCCGGTACTCTTAGTACCGTCTTTATTATACAAATAATATAAAAGTAGTTCATATTTATTGTAAATGTGGTGATTAAAACGATATCGAGTTCATTTTTTGATAAGTTATCAGAGTTTTTTGTTGTTTCTTCAATGTCATGCGTATTTATTGGTTTAAAGAAATACGCCTAATAATATTCATTTGTAAGTGACTGCACTACAATTTGAACTAAATGTAAAAACGGAATGGACATATAATAGAACTAAAAATATATGTTTTTAATTTAAAAAACTACTAATCATTCATCTTATACATTTCACTACAATTTGAATCAAGTATTAACTAACAGTAATAAAACTAAATGTCAAATACGACCTAAAATAAATTGAAGAGTATGTTACATTTGTTCTCAACTGATCAATTATCGTAATATTTGAAAATATCATCGTTACGGCTCTACAATTTGAATTAAGTTTGAAATAAAGGTATACAACTAGTTATATATATATTATACATTTGAAAATATCAAGATAGCACTAATGAAAGTTTTATATTACCTTATTTATGTAACTAAATTTCGAATATTCTTCAGATGCGAGAACACAGTTAGTCCTACTACACCCATAATTATTTAATAAATTATATCTTAAATGATGGTGAAATGATTTGAATAAATTGAGATTTAATAATGTTGTCAAAATATTATGTGCTATAAATATTTTACGGTTCGTGTATGTGATTTAAAGATCCGTAATGATATGTCACTCATCCTTTAAATCAGTGGTTCCCAAAGTTTTTCTGATGGGCCCCCCTTTAGTACATAATAAATTTTTGCGCCCCCCCCCCCCCTAAAAAAAGGATATACACACATTTTGTTCTCAGAGTCCATTACAGCTTATTTCACACATTGTAATTAATACAACCTCAACTTTTTTTGTCCATTTTCTAGCAGTGTTATTTAGTCTACAGTATTTATATTTTCATTCATTCATTTTCCCGCGCCCCCCATGCAATTGCTCTGCGCCCCCCACTTTGGGAACCACTGCTTTAAATTAACAAAAAAATATTTTCCTTAACTGTTCGATCAAGACTTGGAACAAATCAAAATTTTCCTCCAATTTAGCTTTAATTTGAGGTATATTTAAATAAAAAGTAATTAAGAAGTGATTGAATGAAATATATAAATGTACTATGAATATTAGTTCGGAATACTTCTTTTAAATTGGGAACATCATGTAACAATGGAATAAGGGCCTATTTAGATTATTTAAAACTCTAGATAAAATGGGTTTGTGATTTGTAAATCTCCAACAAAAGGAAAAGTATATTTTAATTTAAAAAAGACCTTATCATGATAAATATTCGATTTGTTAATAATATGAAATACTCTGCAAAAAAAAAAACTCACTGCGATCTGTAAGTTAGCTGTGTAAATTATTTATGCGGGAAATAATCTTACTCTATGCTATGAATGAAAACATATTTAAAACGCTGGGCTTTTTCGCGGGAAATGTTCAATTTGTTCAAAATAATACAATACTTTGTTTTCAAAGGAAGTTTTTTGTGCCTTGATAATGAATATGATTTAGGCAGTAAATATTTCATTATCAAAACAATAGTCTTATTAATGTCACCTCAGAAAAGAATCCCACTCAACGTAATGAACCTCTATCTATATATCTTATGCATACGTGTTATTGTTGGGCGAATCGAATTCCTCCATTTGGTCTTCAGCCTCGTCAATGTACTCTTCCTCGAGGAATTCAGGCTCCAGAAGAAGGGAGTTTCTCTTAGGCTCTGCTTCTTCAGCTGGAACTTCCTCATAGGAATCCTGGCTGCGACCAGCATTGAGAGAGAGGGTGCTTCCCCCTCGGATTCGTGACTCAAAGGGTCGCGTGGAGGGAGGTCGAGAGCCGCGGAGGGCAGAGGGAGGTCGCTCGTTGGGGTTTCGCTCTGTGATATTCCCTTCTTCGTCCTCAATATACCAGTCGTACTCATCGATCTCCTCCTGAAGCCGAACTGCGAGTGTTGTTTGCTCCTGAAGGCGGGTCAGAAGCTCGTTAACCTTGCCTTCATGTTCTTCTTCGCGGAGCGCGATGTAGGAGTTCAACTCCTCCAGCTCGCCTCCTTGTCTCTCAGCGACGGCTCGTCTCTGTGATTCAGATTCTGACAACTTCAATCTCAGTTCTTCCACTTTGGCACTCTCTTTCTCTACTTCACCCATGTACATATCACGAAGAGTCTCCATCTTCTCTGCAAACTCTACTTCAACGTCTTCACGGACTTTGAATATGGAGTCAAGTCTCTGACCGTCCGAGGCCCGAAGTCGAGACTCTAGATCATTGATTCGCCTCTGAAAGTCTGCTTTCGTCCGACTCAATTCTGTTTGATGGCTTGTCTTAGCTCTCAATGACCTTAGTGCTCTTTTCCTGTAGCAGGGCTAGGCTAACATTCCCCTCTCGCTCAATGTTTTCCATCTCTTTCTTCACGGAGGCAGTGGCTCGAGATATTTCGTTGGGCATATCATCTACCCGTCGCTTAAGAGCACGAACCTCTCTCTCCAACTTAGTCCGCTCCTCGCCAAAGCTTTGCTCCAAGGATCGTTTTTCACGGCCAAACTCCACTTTGGCTTGGGCATAAACGGACTCCTTATCACGATGACTTTGTTCCTCATAAGATGTCTTCAGAGAGAGTCGCTCAGCTTTGAGCTTCTCTTCCAAGTCTCGATGAAGGTCAATGGACATTTTTGTAAAGGTTTCATCCTTGCCCCGGTTATAACTGTCATTAGCAGCCCTGATCTGTGACTCAGAGTCTGATTTAAGCTCTTCTAGCTTGGAACGATGCTCTCGTTCGATTTCTCTGAGCTTCCATTCGAAGTCGTCCATAAGCCTCTGCTCGATGGCAAGTGCAATATCCTTTTCGTTTTGGATTTCATCACCGGCCGCTAGTAAGATTTCTTCCCTCTCTGTCAAAGCCTGCTCCAAGGCTTCCTCAAGCTGCTAATTTTCTCCCGTGCCTCTCCCTCCTTCCGAGCCAGGAGCCCCTCCGACTCCAAGAGTCGACACTTCACTTCTTCCCCTCTGGTACTCATTTGTTCTAACTCTTTATTCATCTCTTCTATTCGATGCTCCAACTTAGACTGAAGTTCCTCTATCCTTTCCTCTGCATCTCTTTTGTTTTCCTCAATTTCCTTCTGGCAGTCTTCCAAGGTTGATTCCTTTATTTCCCTACAAGCAGTCTCGGATTCGTCTTGGAGTGCTGAAAGCTCTGCTCGGAGGCTCATAATTTCCTCATCGCGCTCCTGCATCTGCACAGAGCTCCTCTCGGAAGATGCCCTCAACTCCTGAGCAAGGCTATTGGCAGAGGCAAGGCTCTCCTGTAGATCCCGGATTTCCTTCTCAAAAAACTTTTTGGAGTCCAGGAGAGTCGTCTCGTGCTGAGTCTGTAGTTCCCTTGCAACTCTCTCGGCTATTTCATTTTGAGGAGGGGCCTCATTTGTGATGCGAAGGATCTCTTCGTTCAAGTCTGAGACGCGTTCTTTCTCCGCCTCGAGGCTCTCTTCAAGTTCACCGATGAGATTTTTCTGATCATCTATAGTGACTCTCATCTGATCCTGTATTAGAGTCCCTTCCTCAAGCTGGGAGGCTAAATTGTTCTTATCTGCTGAGAACTCTTCCAGCCGGCGTAGAAGATCCTCTGAACCACTCTTCTCACGATATGATAGCTCGACTCGGGCTGCAGAAAGTTCTAAGTTCATGGACGAAAGGCTCTCGCCCAGGTCCTGTATCTCCTTGGTTAGAGCCTCTCGTTCCAATTTGAGACTCTCTGCCAGAACGTCCTTCCGGTCCAACTTTCGAATGAGATCCCCCTTTTCCTTGTTCAGTTGATTTATCTGTAAAAATAGTGGTTTAGAAATAAGTAATGCATTGTATTCAACTTTAAAAAAATATCAGATATTTGATTGGCTTTTGAGTCCTACGAGAAACGAAGAGACACATTATAATATTTTGACATTAACAATTTTAACAATATGTTATTAAAAAAAAGAAATACGTATACAATTTGTTAACTGAACATTATATTTCTTTCAGGCATTGTATGTGTCTTCCTTTAGAAACATACACATACTTAGGAAATTAAGTAAGTAACGGAAGTAACGGTTTAGAAGAGTCCGTTAATAATGGTGAGGCTCAAATGAAACTATGTATGCAAATTGAAAGGTTTTTTCTGAATAAAAGAGGTCATCCTTTTATCAGATATGATTTGATTAGTAGGAAATAAAGACCTAAAATTCGATCACAGCCAATTGGTTTTGGTTGAGTGTCAAACTGAAAAAAGGTTGCGCATATATGGCCTTCTAATTTAAAAAAGTGCATTAATACGATGAAACAGGTGACAATGAACAACGTAGATATAAGCCTCAATATCAAAATACCAAACAAACACAGCTCCGCTGTGAAAAAGCGTATTTCATTTGCTAATAAGTACACAATTATAATGTCTAAAAAGTAAAGAAAAACATTTATTTAGCAAAACTGTCATTTAGTTTAATCTTATGGACTTTACACATTAAAAACTTTGATATATATTAATCCAATGTTAAAAATGGTTTTTTATAACTTATGTTTTCGTTTATAACTATATGAAAGTAATACTTTATCACAAGGTTTTACAAAGTAAGAGTGTCGATTTTTTGTGCAAACTTGGTTATTGATACGTCTACCAAATAATGTAATTTATCCAACACAAAATATTGACCTTTGACATTACAAATGAATTTTGAAGATAAAGAAACAAGAAAAAGGATTAATTCATTTCTACTCGTGATATCCCTTAGTAACCATAGAGATATAAAGATATAGAGAGCTGATTTCCCAATTGCAGAGAAACAGCGTTCTATTGTTTCTGTGTGTTCAAAATAAACAAAGTAATTTATATTACGTCATCGTAAGCTGATCATAGAGATAGAATCTATCTCTATGATCAGCTTACGCTGACGTAGTATAAATTACTTTGTTTATATTGGACACAGAATACAGCTGAACGACGATGTTTCTCTGCTATTGAAGGGAATCAGCTCTCTATATCTTTATATCTCTATGCTAGTAACACACTGTAAAAATTGTTCAGAAAATTAACCTTTAGGATTATAGGATGGAGAAACGTTTCATCAAATATTAGAGCATTTATATCATGCATCCTCCACCTGGGAAGATACATTGACGTCAGGCTCTATCACAAATGGCATACAATCTTTGTATATTTAAAGTTGCGTGTTTACTATTTCTCATTAGTAGTGCATAGGATTATTCCTTTGTGTCTGAATTGCGTTTTTCAAATAAAAATTAACATTTGCGCAAAATATTTGTATTTGAAAAAAGGAGGGTAAATAAAGGCGGGAAAACTTTGACCTTGAGGCTTTCTAGGTTCTTAGTGTTTCCCTTTGTGTGTGTGAAAGAGAGAGACAAATAGACTCTATTTAATCAATGAAAACGGAACAAAGAAGATAGATTTTTAAATATTTGGTATTTGTGCACAATGTACCTTCATAACGATATGACGTTAAATTTGAGTAAGATTTGATGGCAATAGATTGATCAAAGAAGGGAAAATACTATTAAACAGAGATTCTTTAACTAAATCAACTTACGGATACACCTTAAATATGTTTCGATTTAATCCAAACTTTGCAGGGCTCATTTTTTAAATGAAATTATATTCAGGTTCCATTTTGAAAATCAAAAAGTATATATAGGATTTTATATATATATATATATATATATATATATATATATGTCGCAGAAGAGATGGAGATCCAGTAGAGTCGTTAACTCTCCTGGTAGAGATCACGATCGTATCCTTTCCTAAGAGTGACTACGATCGTGATCCATAACAGAAGAATCAGCGACTCTGCTAGAAAAGATTATGAGAGTTATCTCTTATAGGAGGGATGACGACTTAAATATGGAGATGGTAACACGATGTTATTCAAACTATTTTAATCAAGTCTTAATTCTTATCAGTTGAGTATCAAATTATTGATTTGCTTCCTTAAACACAAAAATGAAATCGTTTACACCAAAATATAATGGAAAATGTAATAAATATTTTGTACAACATCGTAAAAGTCTCCATAGCTAAGTCATCTTTCCTAGAAGAGATGAGGATCGTAATCTCTACCAGGAGGAGTCAACGATTATACTGGATCTCCATCTCTGTTGTGACATATATATATATATATATATATATATATATATATATATTATACATATATTATGATGGCATTACTTAGGATAAGAAACAAGTAACTATAAATTACGCGGTTCTACTCGATTACAGTTTGGTATTAAGTTTTAAACCACAGAATTTTACATTGAAAGACCCCAACAAAAAATGTACGAGAGCAACATTATATAAAATGATATGTAGGTGCTTGAAATAATATTCCCTAAACAAATTGTAGACCATAAAATACAATGATATACTTATAAATGAGAACCCCCTACCCACCACTACATGCAGATACATCATAATTGAATAGGTAGCGCACAAGGTCCAATCGGCACATATTTTTATAACCATAATATGACATAATTACAGAGCTGGGACTAACCATTGATAATATTACTGGCAGTAGTTTTTTCCTATGGCTGTGGATATTTTTATTATTTGATAATATTATCGAATACTATCCATTGCATTTAGCCTCAGCTTTCATTCCTATTCCAACTATACATGCATGTATGAATGTACAATATTTAACCTTCTCAATAAGCATGGACTCCTCATGGCCTCCTCTTCCTCCTCCTCCGTTCAAATGCTCCCATTGGTCATTTGACTGTTGTTGAGACTCTCAATCATCTGACGATTCTCCTCTTCCCGTTCGGCATTTGGCTTCCATGTCTTAAGGCTGTTTCGGGCCCGGTTAAGTTCCTTTTTAAGGCTCTCATTGGAGGATAGTAGCTCTGGATCAGAGGGCTGAAATGAAGAAAATAATATTTAAGCAAGGTTCTTTTAAAATGTAAGAATATATATATCACTGTAGAGATCACGATCGTATCCTCTCCTAGAGTGACTAGAATCGTGATCTATATCAGAAAAATCAACGACTCTACTAGAAGAGATCAGGAGTGTTATCTTTTATAGGAGAGATGGTGACTTAAATATGGAGATGATGGGATGACGATGTTATTCAAACTCTTTTATCTGATTTCTTCTCAGATGAGTATTAAATTAATATTATATATAGGTCAGCGATATAGATACAATGTTAGTAAAATATTGCGTCGCATTTGCTTCTTTGAACACAAAAATGAAATAATTTCCACCAAAATATGAAATAGAAGTTGCAGAGGAAATCAATAGTTTTTATAGCATCGTAAAATATTATCTTATTGTTTAAGTCGTCATCTCCCCTAGAAGAGACAAGAATCTACCTGGAGAGACAACGATTCATCTGGATCTCCATCTCTGCTACGACATATATAAATGAGATATCCTATGGTCGTTTGTACATAGTTTCTTTCCTTTATATTATATTCATTTATATTATTGGTATTGATACGAAAATAGTTTATTCTTTAGCGCTTAAAACATAAAAGGAAACTTCATTTTATTATCAGAAAATATTTTGAAAACCCGCCTGATGTATGGAACTATTCAACTTGCTTAATATCTAATATGTTGATCAAAGAGAGACTCTTTGACAGTAAGCGTTTGTGTACAAAGCAATTGCAAGTTACAATTGCTATATATAATATTCTATTTGAGGATATAATATGTGAAATAAAGGAATTGTTATTTCATTGGGTTTGTGGTCACCTATTTATTTTTGTTTGCCCTCCCTTATTTTAGACTTTATGTAAGACAAAGACTGTCAAATATTTGTACATAGACATTTGAGTTGTATAAATAACTTCATTTTTGACAAGGGGGGATTTACTCTACGAGTGTATAGTATCTACTTTGAGAGATTATTTTGTAATGCTAAAGGTAGATATAGGCGGTTTGAGCATTTTAAACATTTTGGAGATGGGAATGTAACTTATTTTGGTTCAGGATTTAGTGCCCCCCCCCCCTCAATAACGGCAAACAAATTGAGGCATTGCAATTGAAATACCATTGCAAATAACAGTTGTAACGTTTGGAATGAAATGGAGGAGGCCATTCAATATGTTTCGGATATTTTTAGTTCCTAGCGACACGAAACCTTGATCCGAAGCCGAAGCGAATTGATTTGATGGATGATTCTGGAAAGTAGTACAGTATAACCTGTGTTAGCAGTCACTCGACCATATCAAATTCTCACCGCTGAAGATAAAAATAGCACTAAAACTTTTTTGTGTATAGCTATCACCTGTCTCAAGTGGGCAATTTTTGGGTTCCTTTGAGTGACTGCCAGGCCCGGCAGCAGGCCCAGGCTTTTTTTTTTTTGGGGGGGGGGGCCTACAGTTTTTATGGGGGGGGGCACAGTTGGCACACTCATAAAAAAATCGGGTCCACGTCATTCAGTGGGTGGGCGGGCCTGGCCCCCCTCAGGCCCGTCCATCCTGCCGGGCCTGGTGACCGCTATAGATAAGTTAGACTATATGTGTATATTTTATCATTATTGCTATGTCTAAAAGGTAGGAAGTATGCCAATTCATTCCCGAAAATATTATAATCAATAATAATAATAATTAGGAATGGAAATCTGAGCTTAGCCTTGGTGCTTACAGATTCTATGACTGTTTTTGGCCGTGAAAAAGAGAGAGGGGTAAAGAAAGTGATAGAAGGAAAGAGAGAGGGAGAAAGAAAAAGTTAGAGAGAAACTTATCTCTCTCCCTCTCTCTTTCCTTCCATCCCTCGCTTACCCCTCTCTCTTTTCCAGTGCCAAAAACAGTCACAGAATCTGTAAGCACCAAGGCTAAGCTCCATATTTCCATTCCTAATAATAATAATCTATCCTAAAACAATAATCTAAGAATACAAAGTGGATTATATTTGACGAATTAAGCTTCTGGGGAGTCTGGTTCAAAAATGAACTTTAAAAACCCAATGCAAAATCACATAGTGACATTTTGCTGTTGATTCTTGTTCGGAGGAATATTCAAAAATATATTAGTTGTTTGGCATTTCTTAATAAAATTGGATAATTCTTATGACACATGAATGTAATAGCTTCGTTTGATTATACTAATGGTTTGTTTTACCCTGGAGATACAAATCTTAGACTACAGTGCTTATTTATATAGATATATGGTTAACGTATTTGCTGTCGGGCTTTTATGCATTTATCATGTGTATTTAAAAGATCTGCACAATAATGAGGCAATGAAAGAATAAACTTTGCATTTTTGTTGAATGCCAAATATATTACTAAATAAAATATTCTTTTCTTAAGCCTCATTTGATTTTTTCAAAAAAGTTTGTTATTTTATTATATATATAATAAGTGTTAGTTTTAGGATTAGAAAAATATGAACTCAGTAATTACGTATATCAGGGGCTAATGGTGAATCACAACTGCATGGCGCCACTATTAATAAGTATGACAGTACACTTAGACAATATATACTTTTTAAATTATAAGCATGACGTAAAACTGAGGCAAAAAGCAGTGCTTTTCACCACATATTCCTAATTATTTTGCCTAAGTAAACAGATCCTATTGAATGAAATATAGCTGCCAAAATTCAAAATAATGAATATACTAAAATCACTTGAAATCCATGGATTTTCACTCATTTTTGAATAATCCTTTAAAATTTCTGTAAGTTCAAAATGGTAACATAAAGCTTAGATACTTGGATTAAAACCTAGGCTACTTTCTCACGCATATTTTACTAATTATACAGATCTAATGATAGAAGAAGCATTGAACATAACAATAAAATAGAAGAAAAAATCAGTTTGAGTCTATAATATATAGTACTTATAATATGGGGATTCTTTGCTTGTATCCCTATATTTAAACGTCCCTTCGACAGTTTACTGCTTATATTCAAGTATAAGTAGTTTCAAAGAATTATTTTAATGCAAATTAACAACATTTAGTAATATATTCAAAGTTAATATAGAGTTTTTATACAGTCTTGTTGTCAGGTAAGATGATATTTATATTGAAACATTTAAACTTACAATTATCTAGAAATCAGAAATTTTAGCTGAATATATATATATATATATATATATATATATACAACATCAAAATACCGGTAAAATTCCCCTTAAATGATCAATTGGTGTGGCTAGTTGATCCACATCGTTAAAATATGTCATAAAACAATTATACTTTTTCATACATTTTTCATATAAGTAAGGAAACGATTTAGTTGTATTGAAATAGATATATATATATATTACTTTTCAAAGTATTTATAGTACATAAATGTACAAAGAAATAATAAGGTCGAAAAAAATATATATACAAAGTCTCAGTATTTAAAAAAAACTTAATACTTTGATGGACCACAATGAAGGAAATATATTTTTATCTTTGTCATACATATTTATTCCTCATTCAAACAAAGGTTAACACCTCCTCAAGCCCTCTATTAGCTAAATCGGAGGAAGTGGAAAGTAATTGAACTCAATGACAAAAAAGCAGAGGAATGTGAAAGAAAAAATGTTGCTTTTTATTCAAGGTTGATCTTATACAAATATTATATAGTTATATATGTTTCGTTAATGCTTATAACTAAATATAAATTCAATTAACATAGTTTTGATCCCAGTATTTTTAAGATGGTGTAGGCCGCCCACCTAACTAATAACTGGATACATAGAAAGAAGAATTTAGTCTACTCTTTAAAGACTAAGATGACTGCATACTTGGGGAAAATTTAGTTGTCTTGGGAATAGAAAAATAAAATCTGTAGATCCCGTGATGTCACTTAAAACGATGTGGCAAGTTTTTATGACGTAAGAGGGGTAAAGGATGATGTCATAATAAAAGTGCACTGTTAGTGATCAAATGAAGATATGTTTTAATGCATACATTTTCCATTCTCATCATCCGGGCCAATCCTCTTCCTCTCGTCAAACTGGCAGAGCTGCGACTACCGATGTAAATCGGTATTCGATACTACCGACGGTAGATTTTAAATATCGAACCGATTGTACGATATTCGGTAGAAACTACCGAATACCGTACAATTGAAAATCGGTACGGTATATTTGGAAATATGATTTTTGTAGCATTCACATAGAGACATAAAGATATAGAGAGCCTATTCCCTTTAATGGCAGAGAAACATCGTTCAACTGTCGCTTTGCCCAAGCGCTCCCTTGTGTGAAGAACTATAACTTTGAAAATAAATAAGCAACTACAACTTATAGTATTATTGAGCAGATACATAAATAGACATTCAATATAGCGTATGCTATGCATTGAATACTAGAGTACCTGAAAGTGCAGTTCATATCGGACAATAGAGACACTAATGAAAAAAATGCTATAGCCTTCCATTTCCTACAAATCCAAGTACATATATAATTTATATAAGATTAATATTAATTAAATTTCCAATAATATCTAATAAATTATAACAAATGATGTATTTAATTGTCCTTTGTTATAACTGTCCGATATTAATGCATATGAAGAAGTAAAAGCAGATACATAAATAAATGTATCTCTCTTTCTAATCTACCGTACCGAATATCGATCGATACTGTCGGTATATAATAAAATCTACCGATATCGATCGGTATTCGGTATATACCGATATCGAACCGGCGTAGATTTTTCTAACAAATCCCAGCTCTGCAAAACTGGTGACCCCGGCGTCACTGGTATTTATTGTATTATTCTAACTTTTCACTCTGAAGACTTGTTATTGAGTCCTTCTCTGTTTTTTTTTCATCAGCTGCTGACTCGGACATTGATATTCCCTATTTTTATTCAGTTTATTGTGTGTCCAGTCATTATAATGGTCGGAGGTAAAGGCATAAGTAAGGATATAAACTATATGAAAAAAGATTAATGACTCCTTGCCTGTTGGATTAAATGCAGTCTCTGTAAATGTGAATTCAGAGACAACTACTACCCATAGAGATATAAAGATATAGAAAGTAATAGCAGATAAACATCGTTCAGCTGTCCCATGTGCCCAATATAAACAAAGTAATATGATCTGCGTCATCGTAAGCTGATTATATAGAAAGATTTGTTTATATTGGACACCATGACGTACTTCTCTGAATAATCCAATAAGCTCTCTATGTCTTTACATCACTGTCTTACTACCGTATAACATATGGTTATCTACTCAAAATATCGCAACATTGGTCATCAATTCACAAAACCTTTAACTTGTTGTAACATGGAGTTAATGTATTTATTTCATTAAATCGTAAATAAGCATTGCTTTGAGCATTTTATATCCAGAAACTTCCTTGGAAGGGAAAGGACAATTACTCATGTGAACATCAGTATATTTTTGGGTGGAAAGTGAAAATATATTATTATTATATTTATTTATTAAATATATTTTAAGCACTTGGTTGAAACAACTGATGGGTAAGCATTTTATATCATATGTGACGTTATTTACGGACTCCTACTTAAGCAAAAAAAAAGTTTAAGGTAGATTAATTTCAAATCTAAGCTGTCATTCTCCATTCATTTATTTGTTTTAGGTGACTTGTTTAAGATTTATGAGAAAATTGAACATGAAATGTAAATGTGAAGAAAATAGTGCCTTAGAAAAATATAGTGCAATTGTTGATTGTGCAAGTTCACTTTGTGCAGAGATATTTCTTTTTGCGTAACAGGACTACCAAACTCCAACAATCACCCCCCGACAATTACCCCCTGAGCTTTTACCCCCGTGCCATTCACTTAGTTACTAATATTTTTTATCCCTGTAACTTATGAAGTTAACTATGTTTTCTTATGACAAAATTGTATTAGTGTTTGAAACCTATTATTCTAATATCGGTCTTATAAAATATCTTTATTTGATTGATTTCCATTCATACTATTCAAGTAATGTCATTCTTTTCGTTTCCTTTGCATTATAACTTTGCAAATTTATTCCTTAGAGTCTTTTTATGAAAATGAAATAAAAATATTCTTTATGACCGATATTAGGAACATAGATTTCAAACATAATCCAATTCTGTCATAAAGAAAACATAGTTTACTTCATAAGTGGACTTACAGGATAAAAAATATTAGTAACGGGGGTGAACGGCACGGGGGTAAAAGCTCAGGGGTAATTGTCAGGGGGTGGTAGTTCTAAGGTCTCTTTTTGGTACCCCTCATAGAATAGAGTATCTTTGATCCCTTGATGATTTACTTCATAAGAAAAATGAAAAAAAATATTTTTTTTAAATCTGTATAGATTTATGTTTTATATATTTAGCTTTATCTATTTATTACATTCTCATAATTCATATACTTAAATTAAATAGCAATACTCACTGACAGTTTAACTGTTGTCTTGTTTGTTTTTTATAGCCGAACTATTTAATATCTGAATGCACAATAGATTTAGAAAAAGATAGGAGGAAGATCCATGCTTGATGGAACCATAACAAGCCGTGAAATGTGATATGAGGAAAAAATGGCCGAGGAAAATACGTCCTAGCAAGAAATGACCCATGAAAAAATGGCCCAGGAAAAAATGACCCAAGTTAAAAAAGGGAAAATACTAACGCATGGAAAAATGACCCATTTAAATCTAATAACAACAAGAAACCATTAAGCTATAATTGCTGAAATAAAATTGTTTTTATCCTTATTTACTCCATTTATATGTGAAATTGTATTTGTACAACACGACGATAATCTTGCACACACATATATTTGGCCCATTTTTCCATAAGTCATCCTTTTTCTTTCTATCTGGGGTCATTTCTTTTGAACTCAGTGAAATATATATATTCTTAAAGTCAATAAACCGCCAAAGAGAAGGAAGACGATACTTGTTATTCCTTGAGCGGTAATTTTTAAATACTTAGTCTTGAGGAATAGATAACAAAGAAATGTAAAATAAATACCCAGTGACGTTGTTTAAGAGACTACTTTTGTATGAAATATCAAAGAGTTGACAACCCGAGGCTCTAGAGCCTCATGCAGCCCATTAGAGCTGCCTTTGTGGCTCCCTGGAGCTTTTTCAAAACCGTTAGAAAATGAGGAAAACATGGGATAGGAAAATATATAGGACCAAAATGTGAGCCGTATGAAGGTTATATAAGGAATGAAATTTTTGCGGCTCCGCACACATTTTTGTAATTTTTTTGGTCCGTTATGATTCTTTCACATTTGGGTTGCCAACCCCTGACATAGAGCAACATGAATGGACATATTGGTAGGATTTTTTACTTTCTATTACTCCCTAGACCAGTGGTGCCATGGTGACGGCCCGCGGGCCGGAACCGGCTCGAATGGACATCTCATTTGACCAGTTACGTCAGTGGTTGAGAAGTGTTTTTATTAATAAATAATACTATGATACAATATCAACACATTTAAATCTACTTTTGTTGTTTGTTTAGTGTTGCCAGGCCAAAAATGTACCGGTAATTTGGCCCCTGAGGTTCCACTTGAAAATACTCAGGCCGATTTCACCCTGGCATCCCTGCCCTAGACTATTAAAGTGTTCCATCAAATGGGCAGCCATTTTAGGTTCCATGACCGTCATCAAAAGACTCCTTTAGTCGATATTTCCCCCCTTTTTCTGTTGAGTATGTAGTTATTATATAAGTCCTTAGTTTTGAAATATTACACTTACTAAAACTCAATAAAACAAGTGTATTTTGAAGAACTAAACAATATCTAAATATTAATTAGCAATCTCTAAGAAATATATGCTTTTTGTTATATTTTTTCCCTCAAACTAAAACACATATAATTCATTTTTATATATTTTAGAGCTGTGAATAGCTTTAAACATGATGAATAAACAGTTTCTTTTCAAAAACGTATTTCCATATAATATATGAGTATGTAGAAAGAAAAATTACGTATGTAAAGTAAATAAGTTTCGACTCACGGAAATTCTATGACATACTTAAGTCGTAATAAATAGTATATGATAACTTTGACCTAAGCGCATTAAGAAAAGAAAAAATCCTTTGTGTCATTTAGTGTGACGTATGTACCTAAACGTTGCGTCAGGGAATTCAAAGGATCTCACGTTGTAGCCTTAGAAATACTCAAAAAGTCTAAAGGTTTGAAAAAATGATCGTTGTTATTTAAGTATTTATTATTTTTACAGCACGAGGATTCGGGAGCTTTAATAAAGACTTAAATAAAATATTGCAGGTTGAATCAGTTGGTCGTTGGGGGTCAAAATCGTTTTATTTCCCAAATAAATATTCTTTATAATTTGAAGAAATGTTTTATTCATATAATATTATGTGTGATATCGAAGGAGTTTATCTCAATGATTCGTAAATGGCGTGGATCGAAGCTCATGAGATAAGAAAATGGACGCTCTTACACCTCAACAACCAGGACTGAAGTGATGTCTGATTTCATTGGCTCAATCACTTTTTAAATATTGCGCGTCTTTCTTTCAAGCAATCAAACTTTTCCTTCTTTTTGTTAATCAACACAGACTAATTAAATGTTGAGATTCAAGAAGAAGTTGGAATGAATATTTCAATCAAATCATTAATTATTTGTGAATACTCCACCGAAACTAATGGAGCACACTTTGCTACCAATATCGGTGCTATTATTTTCTACTAAACTCCAGCTCTGGTTGCTAGGAATAAAAAAACTTGGTTGAAGAAGTCCTTTCTGGACTTCAAAGTGTGTTGATTAAAAGCCCCACAAGCAAGCCTGCTTAACTCCCATGGTAACAATCCCTTCTCCTGTGAATTATCGGTGTTAAGTGTTATGTTTTTCATACAAATTAGATTGCCATAAGTCATGGAGGATATAACAACTTGATCCTATCCATATAATGAAAATTCAGAGCAAGGTCTTTGAATATTCTGATGATGACTTAAGCCCCACTTGATCTAGATACCCAGTTTAATTTCCTTCTTTAGGAACTCCGTTCTTTTTCTTCTTTACTTGACATTTACCAAATGGTTATTGTCTATATATATATATATATATATATATATATAGTATTCGACTTATATAAACTCGAAGAAGCTTTTACCGTTCCAAGAAAGGATGTCGGGAAATGAAATTATAACGTAACTATACGAAGTCTCGCCTCCGGAGATTCATTGAGTCATTCCACTACATACCATTAACGAGGCTATAAGATTATATCCTGAGGATGGTGAAATCTCTAAGCCTTGGAAGAAAAATATTTTTGAATTTGTGAATCGTGAAAAATGGAGCCCAGTTTATATAGTCGAATACTATGTTGTGATTCTATTCTTGAATATTGATGTGACGTCATCAATAACGGTCATTTCAAAAAATATGCCAATGAACAAATCATATATATTAATCTTGACCCTACCTATTTCAAAACAAGGAAAGCACTAGAAACGCCATTCCTTGGTTAAAGGGACTTAGGGACATCTTGTAAAATATCATAATTACAACATATATCCTACTAAAAGTGAAATTCTAATATAGGGGAGGACTCCTTATGGAGGTATACTCCCCTTGCAAAAAAGTAATCCTCTTTTAACGATTGCAAGCAATTGCGAATATAGCAACAACAAAAGGATTGCAAAGGAGAGCGCGTATGGAACAGGTATGCGGGCAGGAGCAAAGTTACCTGTGGCACAAGTACGACAATCGCGAAAAGAGTGTCCTTTTACTTTTTATAGATTTGCAGACACAAAGCTCCAAGTGGGCCTTCCTAGGAGGCCTAATTACTTAAGGGGGGGGGGAATGGAAGGAACAAGTATCGGTATGAAATATTTTAAGGGATAATGTATTAAGCCTCTATATATATTTAAATTATTTATATATTAACGGGATTTCTTGTCTATTGACTTAAGTATAAATCAGTATATACTATGTACCGTGCTCGACACAACACTATGAGTTCGCAGCACTTCAATGTTTAATCAGGGAAAGCTATAAAAATATATGGGAGCATTTGTAAGCCTAATAGTTCATATGCGAGCACAATATACATATATGAAAAATACGACATCGGTTTTATACTACATCATAACAGCAAACGTTCCTTTGGTCACACCGAGCCATACATTATTTAAGACAAAAGAAAGAAGGAAAAACAAGAATAAGCCAGATATAAAATGTGCCAGCCAAAAGATTTAAATGAAAATAAACAAAAAAATTGTGAATAAAAAATGGTAGAATCACAGGAAATAAATAAAGTCAATATGATGGCTCTCAATAGCCGGTCTCTGTATCTATATACTGGGTAATGATCATATATCTGAGATGATACCATGACTACAACGACAGTATATTGCAAGATATACAGTCCCTCGTATAATTACGCAAAAGTTCAGCGTTGGCTTCTTCAAAGCATTTAAGCATGAGTTGCATTTAAAAAAAATCAAAAATCATACAATCATTTGGAAGAAACCGATAACATCGTTGTATTGAAATGTAATGTTATAAATCAAAGTGTATTTGCATTATATTTAAAAAATCATATTTATCAGGACTGGGTCCTCAAAAACTGAAGTCAAAAATACTATTTTAGGTAAAAATTTGCAGAGTATTTGACCCTTTGTCTAATATCATATTCAATAATAATAAGTTATTAACTGTCAGATATGTATATGCTATCAGTCAGAGATGTTAGCTTCAGTCATCCGGTCAGTGAACGAGGAGTCTTTGAGTCACTTGATTGAAAAATTAATCATATCAAAATAAACATTTACTCATAGAACCAACAACCACAACGTACTTGATCTCTGACGTCACGATAAATAGATGCATACATCTATTGGAAGTCCTTAGAAATATTGAACGACGTTAACTAACTATACATGAGTGTAATATATATACTCTATTAGGAGGTAAGTGAATCATTTGTATGTTGTATAAGAGGGCATCCTTATCAATTAACTTGTTATACTACGCTATACATAATTAAAATACAAATGAAGTTTCGCTTCGTAATGAAGTTAAATTATAAGTGAGCCTATTGCCGGATGATCTACTGAGGCAGCTACCACATATTTTTGATCACATTCATATCTGTCTATTTGATTATACATATATTCAGTCAAAATGATGTAGGGCCAGGGCGGAGTGGCCACCGGAGAGTACCGGGACTATTCCGGGTGGGCCGCTGGCCTCAAGAAACATACACGGCCGTTGACAGCCTCCTAATGACATATTGGGCCTGTATAAGGCCGACGAGGGCATAATTGTCTCGGTGGATAAATTCTTCCCACTCCGTTCCTGTGTAGGACCCACTAGTCTCACGCATTTGGTCTGTGACAACCGTACTTCTAGGCTCACACGGCAGCGGCTCAAATTACTCACCAAAATCCCCTGTTAAAATATTGCTCTAACTTACTTCAAAACTTTAAAGTCCTGATAATGACTGTGGCTCTCTTGTTAATAGTGCATATGAAGGTTTAATATTTGTTTATTAATGGGTTTGTTTGGGGGAAATATTTTCAGAATACAAGGAATTGAATCCAATCATTTCTCCCAGCCTATCCCTTAGAAAAAAAACAGGCATTTGAAACATATTATTCCTTCAGTAATTATTATCTTAGTCCTGGCAGTTATAAATGCTATGGTTTTAAAAGTTATAGCAATATTTTTAAAGTCTACCATTGTTGACACTATGAGGAAACCCACCTTCCATTTCGAATATTCTAGGCTGCTATAAACGAAATGTTGTATTTATATGACGTCATACAGTAATACCTTTCCTTAGTTAACTTCCTTTAATCCTCAAGTTTAAAAAATACCCATTTGATTCAAATAAATAATCAGTCGAATATACTGTAATTTATATACATATATTTGTATTGAACAGATTGCAATTTTATATATGTATATTATGATATCTGAAAGAAATGACCATGATAGAAAAGGAAAATGATGACGCAAGGGGGAAAATGACCCTAATACATGTATAGACTAGTATTTGAGAAACACTATTTCTCATCTGAAATAAGGAATAACTTATTTATGTTTTAGAGGATAAATATGATATCAAACGAGCGAGCAAAATACGGCTTAGGAAAAAATGGTCCCCAAAAACTGCCTTGGGAAGAAATGACCCAAGATAGAAAAGGAAAATGATGACGCATGGGGGATGGCCTAAATAAATATTTGCAGCATCTAATAGCAACTACAAGGATTTCATTAATCTATAATTGCAAAAATAGAATGACTTTTTTGCCACTATTACCTAATTTATATGAGAAATAGTATTTGATCAATACTTAGTTGTATTCTATTCAAATACAAACTTAATCAATGCATTGGGGTCATTATTTTCATGAGTGATCATTTTCCTTTTCTATCTCGGGCCATATCTTCCTAGGCCTTATTTTCCTAGTCTATTTCTTCTGGACACCGAGAAATCGAATTTGTATATATATAGATGTATTCCTCTTAAATAACTACCTACCACTGTGTTTGGGCCATTTTTTCGTTTAATAATATTATAAATAATAAAATCCTGGCTGATGAGAAAAAGAAAAAGTTTTGTGTTGAAAATTTAATTAAGCAGGGATAATTCAACTACCTATTAGAAAAATATGACGTATAATAATATACTGTTCACGTCCTGAATATTAAGATCTAATGCGCATTAGTTGAATAATACTAAAAATATATTTTTGAGTGCATATTTTTTAAACAATTTTCTGACTAAAGCAACTGGAGTACATATCTATTGGTGGTTCAATTATTATTTCGTAAAACATAACAGACAGCGCAACAACATAATATTCCCTAGTTATTCTTATTATTATTTTGGCAGAGTACAGAGGACGTTGCTTATTTTTTATATTGTGAGAGTGAGTTAGAAAGAGAGAGAGAGAGACAAAGAGAGTGTAGGAAGGACAAAGAGACAGTGAGAGAGGATTGGCGTATTATAGTAATGTTATTATGATAATTCGGATCGTTCTTAGTCCGACATGAGTTTCCTTCTGGTAGCCGTTCCTCCAAGACCTTCAAGCCCAAGAAGAACATCCCGGAGGGAACGCATCAGCATGACTTGATGAAGCATGCAGCAGCCACGCTGGGCTCTGGAAATCTCCGCCTAGCCGTGATTCTTCCGGAGGGTGAGGACGTGAACGAGTGCGGGTCGCAGTGAAACACCGTGGATTTTTTTCAACCAGATCAACATGCTCTACGGTACGATAACAGAGTTTGCACGGAGGAGCGCTGCGCCATCATGAGTGCGGGTCCCAAGTACGAGTACCACTGGGCCGACGGACACACCGTTAAAAAGCCCATCAAATGCTCCGCCCCCAAATATATCGACTATCTCATGACCTGGGCTCCAAGACCAGCTGGGACGACGAGTCACTCTTCCCAAGCAAAATCGGAGTCCCCTTCCCTAAAAAACTTCATGGTCATCGCCAAAACCATACTCAAGCGACTCTTCCGGGTCTATGCCCACATCTACCACCAGCATTTCAGAGAAATCGTCTCCCTTGGGAAGAGGCCACACCTCAACACATCCTTTAAACACTTTATTTACTTGTACAGGAGTTGATCTGATCGAGCGAAAGGAGCTTGCTCCACTACAAGAACTCATTGAAAGACTCACGGCTATCTCATCAGAGCTATCCGGAAACAACAACAAACAACAACCTAAAAAAGAACCCCCATACAAACTTACATTTATAATATAGATACATACACAGGCAGTTGATTCTATTATTATTATTTCTATTTTTTGTATTATATTGTCAAATATATATTTGAAGAAAAAAATATTCACCTTTTAACGATATTTATAAGTTATTATGAAAATAATAATACGATGTTCATTATATACCCAGTATTCCGCCTATATATATATACTTTCTTAAATCTATCTATCTCTTACATGGATCCTTTCAATATCATCCCGTTCTTCGCGTATTTTATTATCAAGGTTTGTCCGTACGTTCTCCAGCTCAAGGGATAGATCGTCGTTCGCGTGTTGCGGGTATAGATGACTTTCGTGAGCTGGGCGATTTTTTTGGAGAGTTGTAGAGCATTTCCGGGCTCACGGAGTTGGTGGGATGGTGGTGGAGGAGGGCACTGGGATTGATGAGGAGTTGTCTCCGCCGCCGCCGCCATTGGAAGCTCCGTTACACATCTCACTCGGGTTCATGTGCACTGGGTCATGTTGGGACAGGTGTCGAAGAGGAGGGAAAGAACCGTGTATTTTGTGCGTGTGTGTGGGGGGGAGATAGATCTCTAAGGATGTGCGCAAGATTTTGGAAGGGAGCCAGGAAATAAGTGGGAGAGAGAAAGAGACTTTCTGTAGAATAATATGTCGTCGCATGCATCCCGGATAAAAAAAAATTCATGACTCAAACTTTTTAGAGGAGTTTTGACCAAAGACATGCTAAAGTCCTTTTTTGCCTACGGAATTGCATCCGTGTGAATGAGCATGAGAGCGTGTAAATGAGTCTATCGAACAAAGGATCTTAACCATTTCAAAAGCTCATATCTATCAATACAGAGATGCTTTTTCCAGTATTGTAATAGTACAGAAATCAATTCATATATTGCAATCATATAATTATAATATATTTATTTTGTCAATACTATTAATAAACACCTGTTTTGTCTCTTCCTATATCAGGTCTGTAAGACAGTAAATCAACCCCAAATTTTGATTGTCCTAGTAATAAAACGACATAATTTATTTAACATTTTATGAATCGTCGGAAGATGTTTACGGATCTTCTTCAATACATCTTTATATAAAAATCGTATAGACATAGTAAGTTTTGTCAAAACGGATACCATTATTCGTGTGCAGAGTGTCCTGCTGTATCCATTAATGACGGTTCTACGAAAATGGGTTTTATAAGACTTCTCGGAGCTTCTTCCATCTGAGTCCTGTTTTTTGATGGGTCAAATTGTTTATGGTTGCTAATTAACATGCGTTTTAAAGGCATAATCTCACTTAAATTGTCTTAGTTCATTCTATCAATGAAAAAAAAGCCTTCAAAGTCTCTGATAGATCTTTAATAGCAGATGATTTTGAAGTCTAAAAGACTACATCTGCATTACTAATAATATATAACTAGGAGAAAGATATGTGTAAAATGCTTGTGATCCTCTAGGACATCTATAAAATCGACTCAAAGGATTACGATTCTACAATCTTTGCATTATGTTAAAAAAAATATTTTGGAGACGAAATGGAGTTATATTGGAGACTTTAATCAATTTTACCCTTATGACTCACAAGAGGACATTCAGTTTTGCTTAGAAGTTTAGTCAGACTACTTGAAGATTATCTATACTACACAAAAATAACTGAATGATTATTGTATCATTTTAATTTGAAGTGCATTACCATCAACTTATTATTATAAGTGATGTATGAAAATATTTGTTTTTTTGCATATCCTTGGATTGTTGTCGTGATGAACCTATTTTAATTATTATATAGTTTTTTTAGGATTCATTTTATAATTTATCTACATTTTTTTGTACTCTTGACTTTGATTTAGTACAATTCTTAAAAATTATAATATCTAATCATTTATATTTTTATATGACACCTCTAAATACAGTCGTCCTCGTAAAGCCGCGACGGCCCGGATCACTACACGACACCGCGATACATATGAGGGTCGCGATGTTGATATATATTGAAATTTAGAGAGATTTGACATCACCCGGCGTTTAAACCTACCGCCATTTTGCCTTGTTGTCGTACGTGCGTCTGAATACATGTACGTGGCCGGACCTTTTTTGGGGCCGCCATCTTGCTTTTTCGAAGATTTACTAGTTTCAACCTCAAATATATAAAAAACCACTGAATATTTCTTAATTTTAGTACCCCCACATTGTAAAAAAACGGGAGCCAAACCGTCATCGCGTAGTAAACGAACTGCGAGATGTCGAGGGGCAAAAGTAACGAGGGCCGACTGTGTATTTAATCGATTATTATTTAAATAAAAAGGCAGTAACTTATCTATATAGTTTTTTTAGTTTCTAAACTGTTTCTATTTTTTGACTTATTTATTTTCTTTCATATAGATAATTTTTGTACGCAGTTTTTTTTTTGTATAATAATATAATACTTTACCATTTTAAATTGTAAGTAATATTTCATAGCCAAATAAGGTATACCACATTGGCGTTTAAAATTTCTATAAAGACCCTATTGTGAATTTTTGATATAATTACCTTCGCCGAAGGAAGTATTGTTTTCACTGGCGTTGGTTTGTTTGTTAGGTTTGTTTGTCAGCAGGATAACTCAAAAAGTACGGAACGGATTCGGATGAAACTTTGTGGAGTTGTTAGAAGTACCAAAAGGAACAAGTGATTAAATTTTGGCATCTCTGAGTGAGGAATTAAGATGCAAATTAGCTAAATACTAATATATTTTCAAGTTAGCCTACTCTGCCATAGATGTCGCTGTGCTGATAAATCGGGTGCCGGAGCGTCTTCCTCTCGGAATTTCGTCGAGGGGAACCCTCCCCCGTCCCTCTACGCCGCCCCAGTCGTGAAAAATCCGCCTCGGAAGGCTCATAATGACCCCGTGACGGCAGAGGTTTGCACTCTCTGAGTGTATATATGCCTCTAGTTCTAATTATTTTTGTAAATTTAGACCATCAGATCTCATTCAATTAGTATAAATGGGTTAAGTTGCTTTTAAGGGACACATCAGGAATTATTGAGTTTGATAATATATAGAGTCTATTTTCCTCAATTTAGATGCGTTAATTGCTAATAGTTTATTGGCTCAAAAATTTCGTTTGTAGTAGAGAAAATTCATTAGTTTTTGGATTAAACATATATATATAATATCCTAAAAAAATATTATCTTTTGAAGCGTGTAGTACAAGGCAATATTTTAATCTACTCTATATAAAATATGTTAAACTTTAATTAAAAAGCAAGACATGATATTATAAATTACCGTTGCAAAAATTGTTAAAATGGGAAAAGAAAGATTAATCTGAATAAGATTACGGTATACTAGCGTTACATGACTGGTATGTTGATCATTCTTTAACGGCATAAAATTTTCATATGGCAAAATGTTTTCATATTTCTTCTTGAATTGATGTTCACTCCTCAACAGATCAGTGATACTTGATTAAACACTAATAAAATAAATTACAATAATAAAGATAGCTCATACATAGTTTGACTACCGGCTGATGCAAGATTAGGTTCCGGTGAGGTGGGTCCAATCCAGAATTTCCTATTCTTATATATTGTATATACTTTCAAGAACATATTACCTTGCTGAATAAAAAAAATGTAATTAGAGAAGGTATAATTTTGTTATGTGAAGGTAAACAAAAAATATATATGTTTATAATCTCATAAGTATTAAAGTGGATTTATAAAGAAACTATTAATAATATTGTATGTCATTGGACGGAGATCCTGAAAATGAGGACCATCTTTACATATGTCGTGTATTTCCCATTCCACGATGCCCAGCCTGGGAAGCACCTTTGTTAAAGCCCGCCTGAAGGCCAATTTGAGAGTCCCGCCCGGCCTTTATTTGATCCTCCGTGAATCCTCTCTCATTCTTGGTAGCCATTTTGGGGCCTAGCTTTGCTCCGGTGTACTCCGGGTGTTTTTGTGTTGTGCGTCCGAGAGAATAGAGGCAAAGCGTCACCTGAGGAATGTTACGGGCTCGAAGAGGTCTGGGGTTTGGAAGACTTCTTCCTCGGGGACGCCGTAGGTCTTGGCGGCTTTCTATAAAATAATTTAATGATAGGTTAATTTATTTTATTTGCATTGTACTGGTTTCGTGGGATTGTTTTGATATTCATAAATAAGCGACATAATAGCGGTATGTCCATCGAGTCCATGGTATATTTTTTGTTACTTTTTTCTTTTATAAATCATATAATTAAGGGATACTATTTATTATCCCCAAATAGTTATCCCCAATAAATTAAAGGTTTTGTTCATTTCCATTTTTGTAATGGACCCCTTTTTATTAATCCCAGTCTTGACATTGTACAAAAATATTTTTTGTTTAGTTAGAAAGGTAATTAGTCTTGGATGAGGATAAAAAATAATAGCGCCCTATACACTCACGAGAAAGGCAGTGATGTTTTCCATAAGAAGAAATGCAGGTCCCTTTTCTTTGAATTTGGGGATCGAACCAGGGCTAATTGAGTTCATCAGCTTGCAGAGAATCACTCCATTTTGTAGGACGTCTTCGTAGGGCTCTGCCCTCGAAATAGACTCGCCAATTAAGGATTCTATCCAAGTAAGAATCTCATTTTCCTCTTCGGGCTTTCGTGGTGCCATAATAATGATATTATTATTGGAAATAAGCCTTTAGACTGAACTCCTTTTGTAATGCTGTAAAGTAGAAAGAGAAAAACTATTTAGTAAATTTACATAAGTTTTAGAATAAATTTACAATGAGTACCAGATTTAATGTATGCAAAATATGATGGTAGTACAAAATAATGTTAATTTGTTTTTCTCCAGGGAATTTATTTCTATGGTGTATGCATCTATTTACTGTGACGTCAGAGATCCCAGTGGTTATTGTTGAAACATCGAAATAACAATGGTGGTCTTTTGAAGATTTTTTAAAGTTTACTTTTATGGTATATGTCTCTATTTGACGTGACGTCATAATGATGTAGGTGATGGCTGTTGATTCTTTTATGTTCATTTTAATAAAGATTAATATAAATAATGCTTTGTATGGATCTACTTTTAATATTTATGTATATTTACCGTGATATTTACGGTTTACATAGTCGTTTTTTCCTCATAGGGGAACTTTATTTATGATAAGTCAGACAATTAATTAACTGTTGAACGGATGGATTGAAGTACAAGTCACCAGATGACAGAAACAGCATCTTGGAAACGTAACAACATGTCGATGCCTCAATTGCTATTTGGTTCGATGAAATTGCATCTATGTGGATTGTGGGTATGATAAACCAGCATGGAAGCATTAAATGTCTTACTGTTATATTGTATGTATCTATTTGCAGTGACGTCAGAGACGAAGTAGGTTATTGCTGTTGCTTCTCCTCTAAGGTCAATGTTAATTTTTGATTACATCTATGCAGTAAACCTGAAACATCTTCGAAATATAACAGCAAGTGTTATTCGATGCTTCAAATGTACAAAAAGATCTTCTTGATTTTCTCGCAAGCTGGGTGAATATTGCCGGCGGACGGGATTCGGTGTGTGGGCCGGACTTGAGAAATATATGTTCTATATTATAGCAAATCGATTGTTATTCAGGATTTATATTTAATCGATATTTAATTAGATTTTGTAAAGGGAGAAGGACCCAATTTATCCAAATTGAATTACACGTAAATAACAACAAAAACGATTCCGGTCTTATTGTTAAAAATGGTTGAAACGGTAATCCTGTACATCGATAACCAATGCCTATTTGAAAGGTTTCGTGAGTGAAAAAACACAGAAGACCAACAGTATTATGATATTTTATTATTGAATATTGACCAAGCAGCATGTGAATTAAGATAATTTTATTAATACTAGTTTTTTATACACTACGTTCTATGGACACGTGTTGGTCATCGCGCCTAATGACCGTTTTACATGGGGCTGAGGCACGCTGGGCCCAGGCGGCCACTAGGTCCAAGCCTAGGGCTGGAACCTACGCGGCCCGCCTTTGGGCCCAACTATACGTACACTACGCTCTATATAAAAAGGGCCACTTCCTAACCCTATCTTCCTCAGAAGAAAGCAAAAAAGCAAAGCATTTACTACTATTGGACCCCCTGCGTGTTTTTGTATTTTTTTCACTCACGAAACCTTTCAAAATAGGCATTGGTTGTCGATATATGTACAATATTGCCGAACAATGATTCCAAACGTGAGAGGGGAAGGTCAATTCTGATCGAGCTCATAAAAACTGGGTTTGACGGATTCATTTTAACGCCATAATGCATATTCATATCCAGATGGAACCATATAGACCAAAAAAAAAAAATTCGAAAGTTTAGGAGGTTTGTTGAGTCTCATGAAATAAATGGATCAGAAGGTACATAAAGTAAATTTTTAGACTGGGATTGAAGAATACCAAGAAATGGAAATTGAAACTCATAAAGATTGCTTTCTCAAAATTCCAGATCTTGGATAGGCTCAGAAGCCGCCTAACTTCATTCTAACTGAATATTCTACTTACGTGTGGGAGAGAGGTTGAATATATATTCTTGATGAGGACGAATGTTTTTAGAAGACTAAGATTGCAGGGAAAGGAGGATAGCAAGAAAAAAGAGAGGATAAGAAAGAGAAAGAAATGAAAGATCCTTTACAAAGGGGGCCGGATGATGTGTAAGAAAAAGAAACAAACGTTCATTAGATATGGAGCTTCTTTACTCGATCTTAAGAAGTGCTTTTGTGTGGGCCGCAAAACCTAACTAGATAATACATGGGATAGAAAAAAATCAAACGACAAAAAAATATCTTAAGATGTCGTCATTGTGTGAACATAAAATAATAATCACTAATAAGGATAATAAACGGGAACTTTTTCTAGAACGTGATTGGTTGTCAGGAAAAAACATTATGCAATAAACAGTGCAGGACTACTGATTGATAAAACAATGTGGTTCCACCATAGAAATATAAAGATATAGAGAGATTATTCCCTTCAATAACAGAGAAACATGGTTTAGCTGTCGGCTGTGCCCAATATAAAGAAAGTATTTTGTATTACGTCATCGTGAGTTGATCATAGAGATAGAAAACATTGTTTATATTGGGCACAAAATTGCATTCCTCTGAGGAATCCAATAAGCTCTCTATGTCTTTGTATCTATGGGCTCCACCCGTCAATTATTGATAAGTTTAAGAGGTTACACACCCACCGACAATGGGTCCTCGAGTTCTGCCTGTCACAATTATTTCATATTGGGGTTAGACATCCTCTACTAATGGGCTCTTGGGTTCCCCCGTTTACAAATGATACATATTGGGGTTAGAAATTCACCGACAATGGGCCCTTGGGTTCTGTCTGTCATAATTATACCAAATGGGGGTTGGTTACAAATTCACTGCCCATGGATTGGAATATTGGTAGATAGATAGTTGTACTCGTTTGTTAGGGATGTTTTAATCCCGTCAATTCACGGGCATGAACGCAAGTTCCTTAAGATGTATGTAGTAATATTTTTTTAAATGTCGTTATTACTTCTCAAAAGTAATATACTACTTTATACTAGATATTACTTTTTTGAGCATTCCGAAACAATAGGTAAAGGCAATTCAAACAGGATTTGTAAAAATCCTCACCAAACCTAGTTTGCATTTTTATAATAATCCTATATATGTTATTGCAATATTATAAAGTGAGCACATGGCTCAAACATGATAAAGTCAGTGAATTCAAAGACTAAATAAATGACTTCTGACATTATGAGAGGCATAGGTTTAATTATCCAACCCAAGCCCTCGGGCCCCACATGTCGATTGAGGCTTTTAGGGTTGAACCCCACCGCCAACCCTAATTAGGAATGAGAGGAACCCTAATTTACAATATCATACACCCCAAGCCCTCGGGTCGTCAGGCGGAACCTGAGGGCTTGGGTTTTATAATATTGTAAATTAGGGTTCCTCTCATTTGTAATTAGGGTTGGCGGTGGGTTTCAACCCTAAATAAAACTTATATCAGCAGGCGAGACCCGAGGGCTTGGGGTGTATGAGATTGAAAGTAAGGACTCCTTTTATACCTAACCAGAGGTGGCGGTGGGTTTCAACCCTATATAATAACCCACAACGGCAGGCGGGACCCGAGGGCTTGGGGTGAATGATATTGAAAGTAAGGACTCCTTTTATACCTAACCAGAGTTGCGGTGGGTTTCAACCCTAAATAAAAGCCTATATCAGCAGGCGAGATCCGGGGGCTTGGGGTGTATGAAATTGAAAGTAAAGACACCTTTTATACCAAGTTAGAGTTGGTGGTGGGGTTCAACCCTAAATAATAGCCCATAACGGCAGGCGGGACCCGAGGGCCTGGGCTGTATAATATTGTAAATTAGGGTTCCTCTCATTCCTAATTAGGGTTGGTGGTGGGTTTCAACCTTAAAAGCCTCAATCGACATGCGGGGCCCGAGGGCTTTGAGGAATTTATTTTCTTTACGATAAAATCCTCCATAAATAACGAAAATGGTGTTCTGTGTATTATTATCTCTTATTGTTGGGTCTAATGAAATCCCCTGTCTTAAATATCAACTTTAACGTGCATTTTTAATTCCATTAATAAGCAGGATTATGTCTACTGGGTGACGTCACATACATTCACAGTTCATAAATTTCCATCAAAAATGCCTGTCGAATATTTTTTTCACGAAAGTAATATATAACTAGAATATTACATATCAGTTATTACATGAAAGCAGGCTTGTGAACGGAACGCAAAATTGAACGGCGTTCAGCTGAACGCACGTTCAATGAACGGAACGCAACTTTTTTTGAACGCTGAACGTTGAATGCAAAAAAAAAGAGTTTTGCGTTCAGCGTTCAATTTATTCCAAACATTTCTTGTACTTATTTGGAAAAATGTAATCACTACGCATTACTTTTTTCTTCTTTAAAAAAAAACGTCATCACTACGCATTACTTTTTTCGGAAATTATTTTCTAAAAAAAAAAACGGTCAACACTACGCAGTACTTTTTTCGGTTTTTCTCTATTGGTGGCAGTTCATTTTGACCATGATGAACCGTGAATAAGAGTTTTTGTGTTAGTGCATTGGAAAGCTATAAATAACATTAGACAAGTCCAAAAAAATAAATGTTGCAATATGTTTTTCATGAGGTTTGATTGGCATTTCCCTTCAAAATCTTTACTTTTAACTAAGATTGTCTTTATAATTGCCAGAAGATCTACGAAAAATGTCTTTATTTACCATATTGGTGGTTAGTTTTATTTGTAAACTGTATAGATTTAATTGGAAACAATTATTCTATTTTTTTTACTCCACCCTACGGAGGAGATCTATTTAAATCTTAGCATCATTGTTATATATATATATAATATATGACAATCTTGACTTTGGTTACTTGCGAGCTGATATCATATAATCACAATAATATCATCAGGGACCAAACTGAAACGCCATTTTGATGTTCCCTGTTATTATTTGCCGATTTCTGAGTCTAAAGTGTGAACATCAACTCAGAACCACACTTTTAATCTTTTGAATACAAAATGTTTTCTTTAATATACGGATCCTCAATAAATGCCTTATACGATCCTTAAATGAGTCCAGAATGATTATTAAAGCAATTCCACACAAAGAGAGAATATTAATGGTTGTTTTATCCTCTTTGATGATAAACAAATATCTTCTCTGACGATAAGAACATAGAGTGCCCAATTCATGTATGTTAGCGCTGAATATTGGAATATTCATCGCTACCCGTCGTGACTTTTCGCCACTCTATGTTCTTATATGGGTAAGACCAGCTTGTGGGCGTTCGCAACCTTAGCGTTCGTCCGTTCGATTTGAAAAAAAGTCTGTGCAGGTGTTTGTCCGTTCAATTTTTCAGTTTGTTGTTTCCGTTCGTTGAAAAATATCAATTATTTTAATTTGTTTCTATTCCAATTTGATAAAATTACATGGTAAAAAGACACGTCGTCACCATTATCCAGATGACTCTGAGTAATTTTAATGGCACTTCTGTTTGTAAAAAATATTATTATTTTAGAAGAAACTTGCAAACTCGTCTTCTTATTGAATTAGTACTTTATTGCTACTAATTATTCGTATTATTTAATAGACATATAATTATGTTTTGAATTACTTCTAAAACATTTAATCTTAAGGGTAGTGTTACTTATTTCTTTATATACCACTACCGATTGACAAAATGCATGAAATCCGTATTCGATCAATTCTTTTAAATTTCAATTGGTAGCGGTAGAAAATCATATTCCACCTGTACTATCGGTTTTCCAATTATCACTCTTTAGTCCCTAGGTCTGAAAGTTTACCATGCGTTCTTTCTAATCTATAGTAGAGGAAAACTGGCAGTTGGATAATTGACAAATCAGTGATAATAATATTTGTCACTTTTTTTTTCTCTCTGATCCATGCAAATAAAATCGCTAATCCAGAAAAACCTAAGTTCAGCCTCATGTTGACACAAAAGTGTTGTTACGATATCCGAACCATTGTAACAGGACTACCACCCCCCCATACCGTTAATAATATATCTTATCCCTTAATGTCCACCTTATGAAGTTAACTATGTTTTCTTTTGCATTAGTGTTTGAAAACTTTGTTACTAATATCGGTCATATAAACATTTGACCGATATTAGGAACATAGGTTTCAAACACACATGCAATTTTGTCATTAAGAGAACATAGTTAACTCCATAAGTGGACTTAAAGGGATAAAATATCAGTAACGGGGGGTAATGGTACGGTGATTGTCTGGGGGGTGGTGTCCTAAACTCCCGAACCATTCCTTGCCTAAAGTTAACGAGATTGAAACTCCACCCCCCCCCCCCCTTCATGTATAGTTGTAATAACATATCATTTTATCAAAAACAATGAAAAAAAGTCATAAATAAAACAATTTATTATACATATTTTTTCAAAATATAATTAACACAAATGATAACAATGAATATGTAAATTATATTTATTATTTATTTGTTCCTTTACTAAGTTCCATATTAGCAAAAGTCTCTTTATGCATTATCATTATTAGACATGGACAACTATGTTTACATTTATGGACAGTTCCTCACTACCATCAAAAGTCATTCATTATTCTTTGAAAAAACTGAGTAATTGCAGCCACTTCTATATTAAATTCTCATTTTTCCCGCTATTTTTAAAAAAAAAAGGAAAGACGTCAGTTGAATATACTTCATTATGAATGATGTCAGTATGATGTAAAAAGAAAGACTCTAATATAATAAGGCTGGGAGAATTCACATACAAAGCAAGAAAGGGGAATGATACTCCTGTTTATAGTTTTGTTTTGAAGGATGAATGGAGTACATTCAAAATATAAAGAGTTGATGATCTATCGATGGCAGGTTTAATAGATTCCTTATCAAGTCGACTTGCTTTTCTGAACCACTTTTCAATGGAAGAGGAGCCGTTTCATGATGAGGGTAAAGAATGGCCCTATGACTCTCTTTGTTTACTAAAAGTATATTTTAGGCAAAAGCTTCCTCGACAGCTGAAAAACTCACGTATTTCTCTGAATAACCCATAGAGATATAGAGAGCTTATTCCTTCAAAGGCAGAGAAGCATCGTCGTTCAGCTGTCGCCATTGCCCCAATATAAATAAAGTAATTTGACCTACGTCATCGTAAGTTGATCACGGAGATAGAAATATTTGTTTTTTATTGAATCCAACAAACTTTCTATGTCTTTATATACTATGGAATAAGCTCTATATACTTTTAT
>CP045907.1:8674079-8688205 GCA_013387185.1 Caligus rogercresseyi
ATTCACGTTTTTCGGATTTGAGAGTCGGGCTCCCCCAGGATTTTACTTTATTGCATATAATTATCTTGTGAAAGTTTGAACGAAATCGAATATTGGGAAGTGTCCTCCCAACGGACCCAAAAGTTAATTATTGAACTTATGTAGTAATTCTTTTTTCCCTATTTCAACGACTTTCATGTCCTCAACATAAATGCATTGTTATTTATGTAAGTTAACAAAATAAGATATAAGATTTGAAATAATCATTTTGGGTCAGTTTCCATAAAATGACGATTTCAACAATAAATATCGTTTAATATTTGATGAATATATAACAAAAACTAATTTAGATCCTTGCTACCATAGCTACACTTTGGTTTAAATTGTTTGAAAATAGAATTTATATTGAAGACATGAGTGTTGATCAAATGGCGGAAAAAATTACAACATTTGGGTGGTGGCTTTAATGGGTAATACACAAATTTTTATGGATCACTTTAAGTAATTACTAACTGATTTGTGCAAGATCTTTTGACATGAAACTATATCTAATCAGGAAAGTACATTTCTCCTCACTCCTCGTCTTTCTACGCCCCTAAAGACTTGATTTTAAAAAGCATGAACCATCAATATTGTTCCTAAATTTAAAAACATTATTTGGCACTTTATAATAATATTTACAAAAAAACTGTTGTTTTATCAACTTCTACACAAGCAACATAGTACATAAATCAGGTTTTTATCCTTTTAGAGCCAAGGCATGTTATTTTAATCCAAAATCATAGTGCACACACCCAGTAGAAAATGGGAATAACTTTTATTCGCAATAATATTGTACATTTCCATGGCTCATTATTTATGAAACTGAAGCAAACCTATGGTAGTTTGAATATCGACGTATTTGTTATTATCCCCTTGTTTATAAATTATAAAAAAAATAAAAAAGAGTAAAACTCCATATTTTTCATGAATTAGTTTGTGCTAGAGATATAAAGATATAGAGAGCTGATTCATTAAATAGCAGAGAAATAGCGTTCTGTTTTTCCTGTGTTTCAAAATAACCAAGTACTTTGTACTACGTCATCGTAAGCTGATCATAGAGATAGATTCTAGATATATCTTTATATCTATATGGTTTTGTAACACCCCATGGACCTTAGTTTATGAAGTTTAGTGATTAATATGATATTGTCGAACATAAGTAAAAAATATATTTATCAGCTGTAGTTTGATTCCCCCATACAGCAAAATTAGACTTGTTTTGTACTCACGAGGCCGAAAGGCTTTAGGTTGCAACTTTGATACACTTGCAGATGACCAGGCCAAACATGGTTAAGATGCTTGGGGGTCACCCGCCAGCTTGGTATGCAGGGTCAAAAAACCTCTTGAAGAAGAAAAGTTCTCAAAGATGACACAAGAAGAGGGAGACTAAAAACATCATCCTTAAAGATGTCAGGGGGACATTTAAGAACCATCCCACCATCAGCACTCAATCTTCTCTATAATAATTAGTCATTACGGACTGCCACCTATTAGTATGGAAAAGAACGACTAACTCAACAGGGATCTCTTTTGAAAGGATTCAAATTGATATTTCCACTGAACATTTTTCTCTGCACAGAAGTAGAAAAACATTGCATTTTTATATCATCTTGATTGTCTTTTTTAACTATTCTTCTGCACTCTTTTTGTAACTACAATTACAAATAAAGTTCAGTGTTAGGTGTTCCTTCTTTTTTATACCATTAAGATCATTGATATTAATCAAATCCCCGAATCCGGGAGCCTACCTGAAACTTGAGTTCCCCAACAAGGAACTCCGTCCAGAAGAGCACCGCAAACTTCTCATCCATAACGCTCTCAGTGCCTTTTTTCTCAGTCCGCTTGATTCTCTTCAGCTGTAGATCATGAAGGAGACGGAGACTTGCTTTGTGGTGGAGTGATACTCCAATGGTGCCCTGGCCATTAAGGATTTCCCCTGAGCTGTAGTCTTCCTTCTTCTTCTGAATCGTGGGAGGGGTCGTGAGGAGCTATTGGACTGGCTCTCGCTCACTATGGACACGGAGACCTGTGGGGCCGCCATGTGGACGTTTAGCACACCTCCACCAGGGAGACGAACCGTGCTGTGAAACGCGTATTGGTCTTCATCACCTGAGGGAGGGTTTTCTCAATGATAAAGGTTCTATAACAACACAAAAAAACATCAGTTAGTTGTTATATAATAAATTATAATTAAAAGGCGAAAAAGATAGGGGTGCATAGCCGTGCGTTGTTAAGGATTCAACTATCAATGTTGGGGGCGCATGTTCGATTCACGAGAGGGGATGGTCATTTTTGGTCTACCTCATTCATAATATCCTAGGTTCGACAGACTAATTTTAATGCTATAATGTTTTTTTATATCCTGTCGGATGCAATTCTATCGAACCATATAGGCCCAAAAAAATTATAATGGTAACAGAAAAATGGTGTAAATAGAAAATATGAAGTTTACAAAATTTGGAAATTTGCAGAAAGGGGGAATGAAGAACACTAAAACCTCTCATAAATATAAATATATCAGACTTGTTGATTTGATTGACTTGTTGATTAGTCGTTCTCGAACGATGAATGATAAAAATTTTAATAAAAAATTCCTATCCTTCGTTGCTCGTTTTTGGCGCAAAAAGACGTCACCACTTTTTTAGAATGGCGAGGAAAAAAATCCTTTGTAGAAAAAGTCATTTTTTTCAGAATGACGAACGATAAATGAACAATGAACGATTTAATTAAAATTAACCATGAACGAAAACTTTTGGTGAACGACAAACGTCAACAAGTCTATATATATATATAATATAAGATAATTAATAATTATTATTATGGTTTGTTAAATATTATGATATACAAATCATTAGGGCGTTTATAGTAGTCCATGGAAACCAGAATCTTTTAAATGAAAATGCTATACCTCTAATAATTCATTATTTGCATTTGTTGTTGTGCCTATAAGAGAAGCAGAAGTATTCAGCTCAGTGGAAGCATGCTCCACTCTTAATGTCGAGGGCGCAGGTTCGACTCCCGAGAGAGGAAAGTCAATTATAGGTTCCATAGACTAATTATTACGCTATAATGCTTATTTATTGGCTGCTATGCCATCCAACAACAAAAAAGGTTTAAAAAATATATGGATCTATTAATTTTATAAATAATAATAGCCAATTCATTTTCTCTTTTTTTAACCAACTACGTTCAATCACGCATGACTGAATCGGAAGATCGTGGAATTAACATTTCCTCTCAATGGATGAATGCAAGGTTTCTAGACACATGAGCGGAGATAAAGCTTTCATCCTATAAGAGATATAATGAGGGGAAGATCCTCAAAATATATTTCAAAGAATTAATTATTATTATATATATATATATATCACTCATTTGTCTCTTAACAGACGATGTCTGAATAAAATGCGTTTCTTAGAACCCTGTCAGCAGGTTTATCTTCATGTTTCTTGGATACTTGCTTTGCATTAAAAGCGACAGTTTATATAATCACAAAAAAGTAAACTGTTGTTAAAAGTGCAACAAACAGAAAAACACAAATATCTTGTCTTAAAAAAAATATTTGGAGCAGATCATTATTTGGAGCAGATCATTGGTTTTTAAATTGCGTTACGCAATAAAGCGTCACATTACTACCGGCAGTTGAAGAGTGAACGTCAGGTATTTAGAGAAAAGGAATTCACCCTTAAAAATACTAATTGTCTTAATTATTAATTCGAAGACATATCCATGTCTTCGAATACTAAGAATGGGCTCCTCTGAATAAAGCTACCAATCATCAGGGGCTGCAGCAATTTGAAACAAGAATAATGTCGTATATTCAAAGAAATATAGAGAAAAAATTAACTAAATAGACTGAAAAATAAGCAAAAAAGGCTAAATAAACATTAAAAAAATATGCTAACAAATATAAAAATACCCTAAAAAAAATAAATATGCTAAACAAATATAAAAATATGCATCTTGGGCCAAAAAAATGACGAAGCTTTTTTAATAATAAAACGTTCAAAAAATATTTTGTTAGTGTTATTCTGAATAAAAGTTTTTATTTGTTTTTTAATAAGTTCAAGAAATGTCCACAAAGACATATTTCTTAGAATGTTATCCAATATAGGCCTAAAATACGATAGGATCAACGGTCTTAATAATTGTTTATGACGAAGAATAATTCCGAAAAAATGAATTACATAACTGAGGATGGAACTACGCGGATGAATGATCAAGAACGTCGTAATGACACTCAATTTTCTTCTTTGTCAATACAAGAAAACACCAAAAATGAACGATTTTAGATTATCTTAGTTGTATTATATTTATCTTCTTTTAATGAATTTAAGAGTGATATATATATACATATATCAGGAAACGTCCGGGACACCTTTTTACGCCAAAACCGGGCCGGGACATAATATATATATTTTCGTTCCTTCGACATTCTAAGTCAAGAATCTCCAAAAAAAAAAGTGATGACGTTTTTATTTAAAAAAAATAATCTACAAAAAAGTGATGACGTTTTTTTTAGAAAATAATCTACAAAAAAGTGATGACGTTTTTTTAAAGAAAAGAATCTACAAAATGTTTCTAAAGTTATGTTTTTGTTAAAAATTTAATGACCAACGAAATATTGAAAAAATATTGATGTCCCGGCCCAGTGTATAAAAACCGGGACGCTAAAAAACAGCCGGGACCCGGGCCGGGTACCCGGTCGTTTCCTGATATATATATATATTTTATTTTAAAATTTGCTAAATCTTATGATTTTTGGTATTTAATTATTATGTTAGTTGTATTTTTATATATTTCAAGAATATTAAATGCTTCTAAATATTTCAGGTCTTAAAAATAAAATGTTTACTTCATTTTAAACAAAACTTCCTTTTTATAGTTATTTTACATTATATATTATGATATGCATTATTTTTATTCAATAAAGACATTGCTCATGGAAAAAATGGCTGCTAATCCCTTGGAGTTTTAGGGATACACAATTTAATCTTGGGACTATAAGGAAATAAATACCCAGTCATCCACTTATGCTAAATAAAGCATACTAGATTGCTTATTTTCTTACAATGACATCACTGGGTATTTTGTATTTTGCTTTTTCTACCTTTGAACTTTGATTGCTTATGGAATACTTTCAATTCCTTCCTTCTTTTCTTTATTTCACGGGCTTCAAGAATACGATACATACAAGATGGATCCCAAAGGATGATATTAAATTTGAATATTTTTTCTTTCTTAATTCATTGAGTGTATTATATCCAGTTATTATATAGGATAGGATATAATTTCACGTATCTTAAAACTAATGTTTTAAAACATCATAATTTAACACAAAATAATAATAATTAAACATTGAAGTAGTCACGGAATATATGGGAAAAATATATGGAATGGAAAGTATGTTTATTTCATGTTTAGTGAAACGTCTGTGATATTATTAATATTATTGGTGACGTATCAGAATATATTCTAGTCATAGATTTTTGATAACGTGGACTGGACCATAGAGATATAAAGACATAGAGAGCTTATTGGATTCTTCAGAGGCATGCGTCATATTGCCCAATATAAACAAATCTTTCTATCTCTATGGTCAGCTTACGATGACGTAGGTCAAATTACTTTGTTTATATTGGTCACAGGCGACAGCTGAACGATGTTTCTCTGCTATTGAAGGGAATAAGCTCTCTATATCTTTATATTTCCATGGGTCTGGAAAAAATACAATACAAAGTTATTCTTTCCGCTTGACGTTGGGACGTCATTATAATTGCTGGCAGGTAAAAAAATAAGCTCTCTTGGCAATATGGAGGTACATTGTTTTTCACTGGTCCTTGGGTATGGGCAACTTTATTAACTTTGTCACTTACCCCGTCACAAGATTACTCAGCAGCTCCGTTACTCCTGAAAGAAGTTCTGGTATATGATTCGTATTTTTGGATCAGGAAGCTTTTGTATTTCAACGTCTAGTTGTTTTATCTGTTGTCTCATGTTCCAAATGATCTCAGCAAGACCCTCGCACCTAAAGGATAATGGTTAAATGTGATTTATATTTATAGCTGTATATTATTATTAATTATTATTATTAAGATCCCTTGGAAAAAATTATAAAAATTGAAACACCATCTTTTTAAAGTATGTTATATATTTAAATACTTTGCAGCCAAATATATTAAGACAATAATGCCTAAAAAGTGAGGGAATATCATATAGAAATTCAAATAGTATTTATCAATTTGTTTTTTATTGTCAAATATTTTACCACTAAATCCACCAGTGGATTGCAATGAGTGTTCTTCTTTTGGATCTCAGAACAAATACACTGGTTTGCAAGGACATTTTGATTGACTCTTTATGAAAGAGAGTACATCTAATTCATAAGGAACATACAGTCACGACTGGTAGTGCTGAAATTTAGGGCATTTGTTCGCTCTGCGACATAAAGAAGGAATGAGATATTACATATATTTTCATCATGGAATAGGGAGTTCGATAATGTCGCATCACTGTCCATTCCATGATTTAAAACCCCTGACTTTTAGCACTACTATACATGACATCGGAACTCTATGTTCTCAATGAGAAAAGAATGATGCACCACTTAGTACCAGCACAGGATGCCTCTGGAATGGACAAAAATACACTTATTTTTCCTTCGTAATCTGATTGTCATATAATTTGACAGCTGATTATGGGTCCCATGGAGCTAATTCAGTACGTTGTAGCGGATTGACCCGCTTAGTAACAGCAGGTCTACCTACCACTTCTTAATCTCACACCTCAGCGGGTTCTTAATCTTAAGTACTCTTGCCTGCGGGTATATAAGAAGCAGGCAAGAGCTTAATAAAGACACTCTAACTCAACATCTACATGAGTCGTAATTTCTCCTCCTCCTTCGCGCTACAACGTCATATATTTAACAACTCTTCATAAGTGTTATATTAAGACAAACGTTTCTTATGAATAAAATAAAGATCCTTGCATAACTCGAACAATTTCTAGGAATGCAGGAGCACTTAAGTCGCTCCTGTAATTTTAAAACTTAAAGAACAAACACTCAAGTGATAGCTTCGTAAGAAAATGAAATGAGAGAGCTTTAAAAGCTTCATCAATAATGAAAATAACGGAATATACTTGATCCATTTGTTATGATGATATTTGCTCTCGCGAGGTTGGGACCCGTTGATGTGGAAATCATTTTATTTGAATATTAAAATAGTTTATTAAACGTCCACACTACTTTTATTTCGAGACTTTTGTCTTGAAAGACCTAATGACAAATTCATTTTTTGATGCCAAGTCGCAAAGAGTAAATTTAACAAGTTGACCTTTCAAATTTCAAGTGAATAACATACAAAAAATAATGTTAAGGATATTAAGAAGTTAGTTCTGATTTATCCATTTATTTTAAGGAAATAATTGCATTTTTAGTAATATATGTAAGTGTCCATATTTTGGGATTTTATATGTACTTAATGAATTTGTCGATAGGATATGCTTGATACTGACTCTAGACTCTCTCAAATGTCTCAAAAGAATAGAGGGGAGCAGACGATGTGATTTTTAAATGATAGAGAAAATTGGATCAACCTCGGGAGAGTAATATCATAGCAATGAAACTTAATATTTATTTGGTCAAAATGTTGCAAAAGTTATTGAGTATATTAGCGCATCTCTCTTCATCTGCAAAGATTTTTGTAGCACTCTATCTTCAACATTTTGCATCGCTGTCTTTTCCTCCCGTATTGTAAAAAATACGAGGATATTCAACGCTAAAATATGTAGTTGCTTCGACAACCCTTATTTTGTACGGCACATACTCGTAGGAGGATTGGGTGTATTGTGTTCCATTTAGGACTTGCGATGAGGCACTGACATAATCATTCATATTTATAGCACCTTACTTTAGGGTTCATATGTGAAAATCAGCTCACAGCACACGTATTTATAGAAGGCTTACCATTCCTGTAGAATATCAAGACTAAAGTTCATTTCCAGGCCATTCCCCGCTAGCTGTTGATCCCTCTTCCATCGAATGAGCTCCGTGTCCAGGACAACGCTCTGAACCTCCTTGACTTCGTGGTAGGTTTTAAACGAAAGTATTGACGAGTTCGTTCCTCTGTGCGGAGAGGACGAGATAGCGCTCCTTGATCTGCTTCTCCAGGAGATCCAGGGTCCCCTTGTTCTTGAGGACGTCCGGGTGGGCCTCCCTGCTGACCCATGAAGCCGAGAGCTTTTTTCTTCTTTCCACGAAGGAGTAGTACTCCACGGAGAAGGCCTCCTGGGCCTGGTGACACTTGGAGAGCTCCAGGCTCGTCTCGGCGTTACGGGTCTTGAGGACCTCGATTTGAGTGCGGATACGCGACAGGGTGTCCTGGCGGGTGTCGAAGGCATTGGAGTTAGAGAGAACCTGGAAAAAGTTTCATTGTTGTTAAAGGGTACGTTCTTTTAAATATATATTATTTTACAGTTCTTGTCGTATGGAGGATAAAATGACCGATTAACTATAATTAAAACTAATGTTTGTTATTGTGATATTTTAAAAAGTTATCATTCATCCAATAATATATGTAGGCATTGGAGCAAAAAAGTACATGGAAAAGGTATAAATTTGAAATTATACCGACTGTTGCACGAACCTGACTTTAAAGCAAGAGCAGTGAGGCTAGATGTACGAATCCCTACAGTAAGAGTCCGGCGAATCTGAGTTATGACGTCAGCGTCTTACCTTCCAGTTCCTCACCGCACGTGCCTGCTGTCTTTAGATTGCCGTAAATGCTATTATTTTTCAGTTGTTGCCATTTTTTGTGATAAAGTGAGTGATGAACAATTATTATTGCTTTTTAAAGTTTTAAAAAGTTTTGGTTAAAACACATTTTATCAATATAAAATACCCTAAAATATTCTAACAAATCTATGTTGTAAAGAAAGATGAACTTATCATCATTGATGTATTGACCATTTATCTAACATCCTTGGTGAGCCTTGTAAAGTCCACTTTTATTATTATCGACTAAGGCAACTTGTGTTCATTTTCAAGTGTTTGCTATCTGACACAAATGCTGCATTATTAGAAACCGTTTCGTCATCTCCCTTATGTCTAAGAGACTTAATACAACATCTTGCCAAATTTTAATTTATTATATCTTTAAAACCCAATCATCAAATCATAGGTAATCATAGAGCAAAGGAAAAAGGTTAGCATTTTTATTATATTTAAGGATAAGAAAAAGTGGTGTTTTTTAAACCTGATTAGTTGAACGAAATGGATGTGGGATTTTTTTTTATTTGTTGATATTATACTCCAAAATATATCTTCACTACCGGCTGTAGAGGAGTGAACATTAGTAATTCAGAGAGAAGGAAGTTATTCTTAAAAATACACTTTATCTCCTTTTCAGTGACCTACATTGTCATTGTCGAATCCTTTGAATGGACTCCTCCATATGTTTTATATGGCCGATATTAGGAACATAGGGTTTTAAACACTAAATGAATATTGTCATTTAAAAAATATTAACTTCATGAGTAGACTTTAAGAGAAAACAAATATTAATAACGGGGGGTGCTAGTACGGGGATGATTGTCTGGGAGTGGTAGTCCTGTTACGATTTTCACAGCCCTTCTTGGTGTTTTTATTTTTTTTATATTTTGTTCATTGTATTAATTTTAAATATAAACCCATATAAGAAGGAGAAAAAAACCATAGAATTGGATTCTTCAGAGGAATACGGTTTTGCGTCCAAATTAAACAAATATTTATATCTCTGTGAGATCAGCTTACGATGACGTAGGTCAAATTACTTTGTTTATATTGGTCACAGGCGACAGCTGAACGATGTTTCTCTGCTATGAAGGGAATAAGCTCTTTATATCTCTATGGGTCTGGAAAAAACACAATACAAAGTTATTCTTCCTACTTGACGTTGGGACGTCATTATAATTGCCGGCAGTATAAATTACTTTGTTTATATTAGACACAGAATGCAGCTGAACGTTGTTTCTGAAGGGAATAAGCAGATCTCTGTATCTTTATATCTCTATGAAAAGAAAACAACGACATTTTGAGAAGAACCAAGTAATAGTAATTATGAACATAAACTTACTTGTTGGTTTATGTTGATTTCAAAGTCCAAGCATTGCCGAACGATGATGTAGAGGATGCAGGATCGTTGCCGTAGAGTTGCTAGGAAAAGAGAGAGAGATTATATAATCAAAGATTAATATTCACTCAATTGAGTGCATGTAATTATATATTATATTATTATCATTGATTAATCAAATTGAGTATGATATATACATACAAACTTGAGAGGAGCTTTCTTTTCAACTAGGGGGGGGGGGGGGGGGAAACCTTTTATTCAATTAATAGGTTGTATAGCTACACGTTGTATAGACTTATTCATCCTAATCTCATAAAACCTTTGATCAACGATGGATTAGGGGGGGGGGGTTATATATTGAAAAATCAAACTGAATAATCGATTTATATAGCTTCTCCTTGAATAGGGTCGATAATTGTACGTAGACATAGTATCGAGAGAGAATATTGAAACGAAATAAACAGTATGTGATAATAATATTTACACAATCGTATTATTTGTTTGTTTTAAATACAAAATTAAGTACTGTGAGGGCGATAATGGATATTGTTTAGGTTTGTTTAGAGAGTAGAATTTGAGAACGAATGAGTTGAGTCGGAAGTCGGAATACAGTGGAGGATCTTAGGCCCCGTCCTTAGAACGCTATACACACTTAAATCATATTGTGTCTTATTCTATCTCAGGATGAAGGCAAATGTACGAGTATGTACCGAATGGGGAGCTGAAATAACGTATCCGCGAGACAGCGAGTTATTCAGTAAAAGAGATTCATTTATTCACCAAATGACGACCATATAGTTTGACAGAGATTGGGATGTTCCTCTTGTGACTGACATCCAGAATGGAGGGAGCAAGGGCTTAAATACTCAAACAGAGATGTACACAAAAGAGTCTTGCTTGAGCAAGAGTAAAGAGTAAAGAGATGTACATAAGGGAAGAAGAGGATTAGAGTTTGAGGAGCAGGGGGAGGAAACACAGATAATATAATTGGGAGTCTGGGTTAAGAGCAGGAGCAAAGAGCTACTACTACATGCCCCCCCTGGGGAGCCTGGGAAAAGCATTTTCATCACGGCTGAAATCTTACAGGGGCTTTCTTCTGTCTCTTGCTTCTCCTTGGCTGCTTGACTTCCTCTTGACTTTCCGGGATGTCCTTGGCAACTCCAATCGGCGGCGCGTACAGCTTCAGGTAGCGGCGGTTCCTCCAGTAGAGACGACCAGACTCTGTCTTGACCAGATAGCTGCGACCACGCGGCCTGATTTCCAGAATCTCGGCGATGAGATTCCATTTCTTGGTGAGTCCATGCTGAACTCGGACGATGTCTCCGACCTTGAGCTCCGACAGCTCCTTGTACCAGCGGCTCCTTGGCTTGACTCGCTTTGTGGGTCGCACAATCGTCACAGCCCTTACTGAGGTTGGAGAGATCCTCGTGGATTCTTGGCCAATGCACGCTCTGTCTTGCCAGCTGCAGCATACGCTCCCTTCCCTGGTGTGCGGCATGCAGCTCATCTAGGACTTGTCTTCGCAGCGATGTCGGGATGACAATCCTGTTGGAGCCGTACATGATGAGGCCGTCAACGATGGAAAGCTTGTCACGGATCCCCCAGTAGTCCCGGAGCTCGGTGTCCAGGTTTGCCTTGTGCTCTGGGAACCCGTCGACGATCACTTCCTTCAGCTTCAGCAGCACCGGGTCCGTCTCGGTCTTCAGCCTGACTTCTTCCAGCTTGGGATCCTGGAGAGAAACCGCGTTGAGGGTGAGCTTCACGGACTTCTCCATCTCCTCATCCCCCTCCAGATCATCCTCCGTGGGTTCGGAAACAGGATACCGAGAGAACGCGTCGGCGACGGTGTGCTTGACTCCAGGTCTCCAGGAATCGTGTTACATCTGTACCTTCTTATCGGGCTTGTACCTGGGAGTAACTCGATCTTCATGGGCGGACCCTTCATTGGTTTCAGAGGTAGGACTTCATCATCTGGTGGAAAGACCTCTGGAAACTCTTGGAACAGTTGCTCACGGATCGATGCGGCTGACTGGCTCTTGAGCAGCATGTCCACGCCATTACCTTCATCAGGGCTGCTCAGTGAAAGCTTGTTCACCACGTGAGGCCAACCCGTCGGGATGAGTCCAAGCGCTATACATCCGGCCTTGCTCAGTATCGGTCCAGTGCCCTTCTCCAGCACGTGAAGCTCCGTCTTGTACTTCATTCCTTCTCTCTCCAGAGTCGCTGTCACCTTGCCCAAGGACTTCAGTCTGCCTTGGTCCGGTCCGCACAGCTCCGCCTTGTCCTTCCTGAGGTCCTTAACCTTGGTCCCAACCTTCTTCAGGCAATCCGCGGTGATCACGTCGCACTCAGCACCGGTGTCCGGCAGCCACTCGACTTCTTGGTGGTCCGCGTTGCCGATCTTGGCGGTGATCTTGACGAGGTCATCTGACGTCTTGACTTGTCCGATCGTCATCCGGTTGACCTCCTTCTTGGGCTCAGACCTGCACATATGCTTAAGATGTCCTGTCTTACCACAGTTGTTGCAGTCCTTGTCTCTCGCCCAGCATTGGTCAGGCTTCTGATGCTTCTTCCGACCGCAGTTGGAACACCTCTCATCCGCCTTCTGAGCTGACTTGCTCAGGGGGTTGTTGTCGATCTTGCCCTTCTTGTAGGAAGACCTCTCTTTGAGACGATTGACTTGCCTCTCGGACTTGTTCAGGGACGCTTGGGTCTCCTTCGATGCTGCCTCCACCCTGCACACTTCCAGTGCCTTCTTCAGTGTGAGGTCCTTAAAAGGGATGGCGAGCACCTTCTGCTGGATGGCCTGGTCCTTCAAACCACAGATGAGGCGATCCCGAAGGCGTTCCTGCTGTAGTTCATCTCCGTGTCCGCAAGCATCGTCACAAACCTTGCACGTGGGATTGACGTCATACCCGCAGCTTTCATCAATGGACTTCAGGGCGGAGTAGTACACGTCGATGCTCTCACCAGCGTGCTGATTCCTCTCCAGGAATTCCTTCCTGTCTAAAAGAGGGTTGCGATGTTCTCGGATGTAGTGGAGGATCTTCTTGATGATGTCGTTGATGTCATCCTTTCTGTCGTCGATCTCCAGGATGCCCGTTGACCAGAGCTTGGTCCAAGCAGGATCCAATCCGGAACGCAGTAGCGACTGACGACCGCTCAGGGTGCATTCTTCCATAATCTTTTGTACTTCCGTGTAGTCGGCGAACCGTTGCTGCCAATCGCGGAAATCGGCTAAGTTGATGTCCTCCGGGCACTTCAGCACCGGCACGTCCATCTTCTTCGACTTTGTGGATCCACCAGCGTTGCCTCTGTTTGTCTGTAGAGCCGCCGCGAAGTCCTGTGCCTGCTCCTGCAGCTGTCGCATCAGCTGATCTTCTCTTTTCTTGGCCTCCTCCTTCATCTCCTTCATCATGGCCATCATGAGCTGAACCGGATCTGTAGGGGTTTGGTCCTCCTCCTTCATGGCACCTTCGCTTCTGGTGTTCGGCATGGTGTCAGTTGAGGTCCTGGGAGACGATCTTGTCACAGAGGTCGGTGTAGAACAGCACGGGGAACTTCTTGTTGGTGGTGCACCTGGGGGCCAGCCTGTAGACGCTGTCGTTGATCGCCAATCTCCGTCCGTCTAGGTGTCAATGGTGTTCGTAGACTGCGCCATGTACGAGTATGTACCGAATGGGGAGCTGAAATAACGTATCCGCGAGACAGCGAGTTATTCAGTAAAAGAGATTCATTTATTCACCAAATGACGACCATATAGTTTGACAGAGATTGGGATGTTCTTCTTGTGACTGACATACAGAATGGAGGGAGCAAGGGCTTAAATACTCAAACAGAGATGTACACAAAAGAGTCTTGCTTGAGCAAGAGTAAAGAGATGTACATAAGGGAAGAAGAGGATTAGAGTTTGAGGAGCAGGGGGAGGAAACACAGATAATATAATTGGGAGTCTGGGTTAAGAGCAGGAGCAAAGAGCTACTACTACACTTTTCA
>CP045907.1:8688305-8719608 GCA_013387185.1 Caligus rogercresseyi
ATTTAATTACACTGGGAACAGTGAAAAAGTTTCTTGGGATATATCAACTGATTTGAATACCTAATGGGTCCCTGATAACTAAATTAAAAACCATTTTGCTCAATCAGGTCATAATTTTTTGAAATTTTGAGTTTTTTTTTTCGATTTTCAACTTTTAGACAAAATCACAACTTTTTTGTTTATTGAGCTACAAAATGGTATGGGTGTTTTTGGAAATGGCATGGTCATATTAGTGGGGGCGGAGACTAGTTTAAGTTGAAAAAATTATCAGAGAGGCCCAAAAAGCCAAAAATATTTTGACCGATTTCGGGCGATTTTTGTAACTTTTGTTTATAGAGCTATAAAATTCGTATGGATGTTTTTGGAAATGGCATACTCATGTTAGTGGGGGCGGAGATAGGTTTTGAGAGGATAAATTAAAGATAAATCAACATATATTTTCTTAAACAGTTTTTGCAAAATTGCTTCTAATATTTAAAATTGTGAAAGAATGATAAAAGAGTGGGCCCCTCCCATTGTGTTTGTTACTTGCATTACACAACTTAGAGAATGGTCTAAAGGCAAGAAGAAGAACTCAAGTTTTTGTGTACCTATGGTGTGGAGAGAACCAAAAAAACCACTCAGATGATTGCCATTTTGCGCTATAAACCGTATAGGTATAAAAAAAAAAACAGAAAGAGTTTAAAGTATTCAAACTTGGATTCTGCTATCAGACCAGTGCCCCACAGTGAAGATGTTCCAATTCCAGTGTTCGAGTCACTTCCAGATGTTACAGATGATGAGAGTGCGACTGAGCAGTTGCAATGTGATAGTTCACACAATGATGATGATATACACTTTGAAGGTACAACATCCTAGCCGAAGCAGTTCAACCAGGGTGAATTAAATGACCTTGCGAGAGACTTCAACTTGCCCAAAAAATATGCAGAACTTTTGGCCTCTAGATTAAGTTAGAATAATCTGCTTCAAAGTGGTACAACAAATCCTTCTACAGAACAAGAGATTCAGAGTTTGTTCCTTTCTTCTCTGAGAAGAGGACTTGTTTACTGTAATGACATTCCTGGTCTCCTGGATAAGTTAGGTATAAGTAACTACAATCCTCAAGAGTGAAGACTTTTCATTGACAGTTCTAAATACAGTCTCAAAGTTGTTCTGCCCCATAATGGAAATAAATATGGATCCATTCCAGTTGCCCATGCCACCAAACTAAAAGAAACCGAATTCCCTTACTTTCTCTGTCACTGGGATAGTAGGGCAAGGGAGGAACACTGGGTGAGGAAGGAGTGGCCAGAGAGGACTCATATGACTGTTGGAGAGAAAATGTTATTGTTGAGCCTCTGGTGGAGAGATCAAAGATCATTTTCCCTCCTCTTCACATTAAGGATTAATGAAACAATTTGTCAAAGCCCTAGACAAAGATGGAGACTGTTTTAAATACATTTGTGATGCTTTCCCTGGACTGAGTAAAAAAGAAGGCTGGAATTTGTGATGATCCTCAGATCCGAAAGCTAATGAATGATCATCTGTTTGTTTTTATTATGAACCAGATTGTGTATAATGCTTGGAGTTCCTTTGTCTTGGTTGTGGATAATTTTCTTGGAAACAAGTCAAGCAATTATGTGAAGCTTGTAAACAGTATGTTTGTGAGCTAAAAGCAGCTAAATGCATATATGAGCATCAAACTTAATTTCCTTTTCTGTCACCTGGAGAAATTTCCTGAAAATCTTGGAAGTGTTAGTGATGAGCAGGGTGAGAGGTTTCACCAGGACATGAGGGACATGTAGAAGAGGTACCAAGAAATATGGGATAGCCACATGATGGCTGACTATTGCTGGAGCATAGCTCTTGACTATCCTAATTTGCAGCACAAGAGGAGATCTTTAGAGAGAAGTTATACTGCTAGTAATTAGCATTCCATGCATTTTCAATTTGAATATGTTTTTTTTATAGTAAGAAATAAAAAAGCTTAAAAAATTTTTTTGTTTACTTAAGAAGTTGTAATATAAATAATATGTATACTGAAAAATATGCAAAATTTGGTCATTTACCAAAAATAAATGTAATTTTTTGGGCCTCTCTGATATTTTTTCAACTTAAACTAGTCTCCGCCCCCACTAATATGACCATGCCATTTCCAAAAACACCCATACCATTTTTGTAGCTCAATAAACAAAAAGTTGTGATTTTGTCTAAAAGTTGAAAATCGAAACAAAAAACTCAAAATTTCAAAAAATTATGACCTGATTGAGCAAAATGGTTTTTAATTTAGTTATCAGGGACCCATTAGGTATTCAAATCAGTTGATATATCCCAAGAAACTTCTAATTTTTTTTATTGTTGCCCTGTGTTATCTTTCTATCTCTCTCTCTATGTGTGTGTTCGGTCTAGCTCCTAAAAACCACTGGGCCGCTTTGACCGACCCCTTCATTTTCTCCTTTCATTATATTATAGGCCAGTATCTGGTCTATGACTAGTACGGTTCGACAAAACTGTTGTAGAGTTGGTTGATTTGATATGATTGGGCGATCTATTTAAAAAGCAGATCTTAAATCCAATAAGGCACCTTACTCCACAGGAAGCCTGAGTGATTCCTCATCGATTCTTACCCCGCTTCTATTGCAGAGGGCTGAAAATCAATCCTAACGTCACGCTGAATAGATTAATGCATTGGGATTGGAATCATCATTCCTGGATAACAAATATTCATTTTTTAAATATTCCTTTCATTCATTTCAATTCTGTGGTGTGTTCATTTATCAAGTCTGATTGGACTATTTTTCGGACTATAACACAAAGTCAATGGGAGCTAGCTTTCTCAACATCATGAGTATAAAAAAAGAAGGGGGGGGGGGGGGGGGGGGGGGGGAGGGTGATATAAGAGGAAAGGCACCTGCTTTTGCGTAGATCCCTCATGGAAGAAGTAATTGAACTTTGTTGTTTGTTAGTGTCATGAGAAAAAAGCGTAAATTGTGGCTATATTTGCCACTTACTTTGATCACATCCTTAATTATTATATATCATCTCCTTAAAAGTACGCAAGGTGGAATAGTTAATCTACTGGGGCCGCCCATTAACTTGCCCAAATGCCTTGTAATTGGAGTACGTAAGGGTGGAACACGAGCTCTTTTGGATATGATGGGCCTCCATTCCAAAATTAAACCTGCAAGCTCTGAAATCCACTTTTTTGACGCCCACTTTCCAAAAGGCCTCTCCTGGTACGCCTCCCAAATCCCTCTCCTTCGATCCCCCGACGAGATATCCGTGGAAAAGACTCCAAGCTACTTTGTCACAAGCATCTGCCCCAGAGCGCGTCTTCTCCATGAACAAAAGCATTCGACTCCTTCTCATCGTGAGAGATCCCGTTACACGACTCATCTCAGACTATGCTCAAATTCTAGATAATCACCGCTCAAAGAATCTTTCTTATTCCAAGTTCGAAAGTCTGGCTCTGCGGCCTGACGGCTCTGTGAATACGGCCTATGATGCCCTCTCCAGGAGCATCTACGTCACTTTCATGCGGAACTGGCTCAAACACTTTTCCCTAGATCAAATCCACATAGTGAACGGGGATCGCCTCATACAAAGGCCTTGGACTGAGATCCGGAAGGTGGAGAGCTTTCTTCGGCTCCAGCATGAGATTGCTAGAGAGCCATTTTTACTTTAATGCCTCCAAAGGATTTCATTGCTTTCGAAAGGAATCTCCCGATGGAGGACGCTGTTTGGACAAGAGTAAGGGTCGCCAGCACCCAAATATTTCGAACTCCGTTATCACTAAACTGAGAACTTTCTTTAAGCCCTATAACTATGCCTTCTATGATTTAGTGAACGTGGACTTTGGATGGCCGGAAGACTAATAAGATTCCATTAATAAAAAATAGGTTTATTGGTTTTACGTAAAGTATATTTACTGTGACGTCAAAGATGATATCGGTTAGCGTTCATTTTCTCTGAGGCTGGTGTTCTCAACCTTTTAAAGTCGTGATCCCCGTATTTGATTTTGAGTTGACTATAAAAAATATGTTTGGACGAATCACTTGTGGTCTTATAACGTCTGGTTAGACATAGCATTTTTTTATCATATATATTTTTTATGAATGATTTGGCGACCTTCCTAATCAACTCGCAAGCCCATCGTTGAGAAGGGCTGCTCCATTGAAACAAAGTCATCCTTGATTTTTCTTCAAGGATATTCCTTGAGAGATATTCCTCTCCTCTATCAATACTAGTAAAATATTAAGTTATTATCCTCTTGGCGAGTCACTCAAAACCTTGATTTAAAATCTAAATATGATTTCCTTGTGTCTAAAATAAGACTCACATATTTTTTTATGTTAACAACAACCGACTTTATCTCTGAAATCACGTTAAGCTCTCAATCAATAAACAAGTAAACCTATGCACCTAATTGTGATAGTTAATCGATGAATAAATAAGATCCATCCACCATGCCAGACTTTAAATTTATTTAAGAATACAGTTCATGATAGGCAGTTAAGATAAAACTCAAAACATATATTTTTGACAGATTTTTGTAATCCATTGAGTTTAATTAGAGTAGTCCAGGGGGGGGGGGGGGGGTGCAGAACTCATGTAACAAAGAAGGATATTTCCAATAAAAAATGTGACGTCATCACAGCTACGATTTGCCTATGTATCTAATACCTCTAGGACAACTAAGCTAAGAACGTAAAGGCTCCAAGGAATAACGTCCTGAGGCTCCCTCCCGCCACTAGCCACCCGGGGACGCACAGCTTCAGCATCATGGAGGAAGTGGAAGTCCTGAACACCGCACGGACTCTGAGGCATCTAGGAGCTCCGGGGCAACGTGGCCGTCTTCTGCAGCTCCGCCTCCGCCGGAGAGCTCCCGGGTTTCAAATTTTATTTCCTTTTGAAATTAATCACTATTTTAAATGTACCTTTGATTTTAGTTAATAACAAATAGATACTGTGACGTCATCTGTGACGTTTAAGTTTTTCTTTTTATCAGAGGAATCTAGACATTGCGTTAAGATAATCTTGTAGTATCTATTATCTTTGGAGCTAGTTCGAAACAATCAGAGCTGGGATTCAGTAAGAAAAAATTTCCTATCGGTAGAGTTATAATAAATCTACCTATTGGATTGATATCGCTAGACACTATATAATATAGGTAAGATCTATAAAAATGAAAGCTTTTTTAACGTTCACGAAACACAGTTTTAAAATTATTTCTTATTTAACGCTAGGATGGCTGGAAAATGAATACCCCTTAGATGGCTGAGGTATCGATTTCGACACCTATTATATCTTATTGATATTCAGGGTATTCCAGTTCTTCTGTACATCAAATTATCATACTGTTGCTGTTAAAGTATGTTAATCATGTACAAATATTATAATGCACGAATTGAAAGACATATATAAATATTTATATTGAAGCCTTGTATTAAACTCTACTATATAATAATTAGAGATAGAAATCGAGGGATATTTTGGCGTGTGAAAGGGAGAATGTGAAAGGGTGATATTGAGTTCAAGCTTCTTGTTATCACTATTCTCTTTCCTCTTGAGGAATATGTATGTCATTTATGAAGCAGGCCAAGTCGGCCAGAACGGAATGTATTTATTTTATATTTGAATCTATGTTTTGCTTCTGTTTTTGAGGAAAGAGAATAGTGATAACAAGGAACTTGAGACTCATTGCACCCTTCACAATTGCCTGCCCATCCTCATTACCTCCACGACGTCGTGGACCATTTACGAAACTTCGTGGCCTAGGACGAGCGTTCATACTAATAATGTGCTTTGCTTTAGTTCATTACCGAAGGAAATTTATTGGCGAGAGAGATGTGGGGAAGCGTGGAAGATGTCTTTAACAATATTGTAAATACATTTCGAAATTTTACTCTAATAAATAATTTATAAATATATATTATAAGAGAAAGATCACTTAATGCATATATGTTTGATTTGATATATTTCAACTAAATATAGTTATGATTAATGTGAGGGCAATTGAGAAGACTTGGTCGTATATCAACGGAGTTGTCTATGGCTATTGAGTAGTATAAGGGTTGTTTCATCTTTAAATTTATATTATATTTAGTACCACCTACTTACTTTAACTAGTGTTGAGTTTCGGTCCGAAAGTACTAGACCGGTCTAAAATAAAAAAATACAAATTAAGATCGGTCTATTGACCGGGCTCACATTTGGACCGATATGTATCGGTCTGATTTTGTACTTCGGTCTGTATCGGTCCAATTTTATATTTCAGTCTGTATCGGTCCAATTTTATATTTCGGTCTAAATCGGTCCATTTCTTTTTTTACATAGATCTATCTAAGCCGGTAAGTAAAGGCTATTAAAACTAAGGTCACCACTTACCTATTTCAAGAAGTTTTGATGAATATCAGAAAAATATTATGGTACACATATTTAAATAATTAATAAAATATCGGCAGTAACATAGTTTGATATCTGATGAGGTTTTGTTGTGTTTTCATAAGTATACGTTCCGCTTTTTATTGTCAATGTAGGTGTAAAAATTAATATGATTATATCTTCACATGTAATCAAGATAACCATCTCCCGTACTCGTACGATTAGCATGGGTCTGAGCACTGAAAATTCCCGTGAGCACGGTGCAAAACATGATTGACGTGTCTAACTAACACTGGTACTCCGAGTTTAGGAATATTCACTCGAGCTATTTGACAAATATACCTAATAAAATTAAAGGTTTTGTCGTTCAGATCGATGAATCTGTGATGGCTTAATGGAATACTATGTCGGCTATTTGGTTCCTTTGATATTATATTCGGAGGAATTTGGTTTCTAATTCGGAAGTTATTGTCCTGCAACAAAAGAAGGTTTTCTTCCTTTGGTAAGATTAACAAAGTTATAGAAAATACATACATATGTTGAATTATAAGTATGGGTTGTTGTTTATAGGTTTATAATCACAATGCTACTAAGGCGTGCGCAATAATAATATGTACGATTATATTACAGTAAATCCCTACAAAATTCAAGTACATGTATAATTTACATAAGATTAGTTTGTATTAAAATTCAAATAATCTCTAATAAATTATAACAAATTACGTACTTCATAAATTGTCGGGGGGTGATTGTCTGGGGGGCAGGGTATGTAAAAAAAAACCCAAATTTTTGAAAAAACCGGTTAAAAACCCGGGTTTTACCGTGGGTTTTTTCAAAAATTTGGGGTTTTTTACATACCCTGCTGAGGGGTGATTGCCCTAGAATCCTGCTCTGTACTTCTTCATATGCCTTTAATATCGGCAATTTATTAAGGATATAATTTGTTATAATTTATTAGAGTTTATTTGAATTTTTATTCAAATTAATCTTATTTAAATTATACATGTACTTGAATTTTGTAGGAAATGGAAGGATATATATATATATATTTTCATTTACTGTCTGGACTAGCACCCCCGTGCCATTCACCCCCCTGGCATTTAGTAATATTTCTTATCTCTTAAAGTCCACTTATGAAGTTAACTATGTTTTCTAGCTATTAACAAAGGTGACGTCACTGGTTAGCACGCAGTCACAGTTCTTTAGAATTGGAGTCTGTATAAATTAAACGTGCATAATTTTGCAAATTTTGTGTCTTAGACCTTATATCTGGACTATCTATGTACAACTAGACAATCATACAGTTTGTAACCTATCAACTCAAGATCTCTTATTACCTCATTTAGGTTCTAAGCAATTTTCTAAGATTTCATCAAGGAACCACTTATCCTAAATCGAAGACTATGATCATTGGAGAAAGTGACTATTTGAAAATCAAAAACTCATCAATTCAAATAAGATGTCACGTAAATTTTATTCTCAATTTACTATATTCATTTCTTCTCACCCGAAAATGTGTTCCTGTGCTTTTTTAAAATAGCTAAATACCAGGGGGGGTGGGGCAGAACTCATGTAAACAAAGAAGGATATTTCCAAAAAAAAAATGTGACGTCATCACAGCTACGATTTGCCTATGTATCTAATACCTCTAGGACAACTAAGCTAAGAACGTAAAGGCTCTCAAAGAATAACGTCCTGAGGCTCCCTCCCTCCACGAGCCACCCGGGGACGCACAGCTTCAGCATCAGGGAGTAAGTGGAAGTCCTGAACACCGCACGGACTCTGAGCCCGCATCTAGGAGCTCCGGAGCAACGTGGCCGTCCTCTGCAGCTCCGCCTCCGCCGGAGAGCTCCCGGGTTTCAAATTTTTATTTCCTTTTGAAATTAATCACTGTTTTTAAATGTACCTTTGATTTTATTTAATAACAAATATCTACTGTGACGTCATCTGTGACATTTCAGTTTTTCTTTTCTAATCAGAGGAATCTAAACATGCGTTCTGCGCATCTTGTATTATCTATTATCTTTGCTAAATACCCATTAGTCTTCGCAAACAGCGGAAAAGGAGATCAAGAAAGTGGTTCACCAGTGACGTCACCTTTGTTAGTAGCAAGAAAACATAGTTAACTTCATAAGTGGACTTTAAGAGATAAGAAATATTATTAACGGGAGGTAAATACCCGGGGGGCTAGTCTGTGGGGTGGTTGTCCTGTTACGACAGAGCCGATACATAAATAAATATCTTTCTCTTACCTGCCGTACCGAATATCGATCGATACTATAGATATAATAAAATCTACCGAATATAGATCGGTAGAAGGTATATATCGAATACCGAACCGGCTGTAGATTTTTCTACCGAAACCCAGCTCTGAATTTAACTAATTAATATTTTGTTTATTTAATTCGCTTTGAAATATAAAATATGAGGGATCAAGGGAAGGGGGGGCCAATGGCTTGAGCATAGCTAGGAGGAGGGGGGGGGGGGGAGTAAATAAAACATTTGTAATATAATCTACTTTTTAGAAAATCTAACTGCCGTACTTTTGAAAGCAATTTCGCTATTTATTTTTTTACATCTTTTATTTCTTGTTGTTTTATGTCTTAGAAAACATGACTAGTCTTAATCGTATCAATATGTTCATAAGTTTATTTTTTTGAGAATGACATTGTGATATTAGGTTGAAATCTTTAGTATCGTGTCACACGCATGTTTTATTTTTAAGGATAGATTTTTCTTTTGGGAATTACATAATGATTTTTACATATTTTTAATATTATTCTCAATTGGTAGAATGATATTTTTTTAAATTTCGTGAGAACAAAAAACCAGGCTTTTCTCGGTATAATCAAATATATTTATAAGGCTAGTTATATTATCATTATAATGGTCATTAATATTATTCTAAATAGATCAACATGACTAACATGAGGAGTAATGGGGTAAAACATTCTACTTTCGAAATGTTTTTTACAAATGGTAGAGGTGATTTTTGTTTCCAGTTAGAGGGGCATTTCAAATCAGATGCCCATCGCATTTTTCGGGGTTCTTGGAAAAGGAAACCGGAAGATTTGTATGTTTCCATAATTTTTTTTGATATTTCACATCATTTCTGCATCCAAGAACGGGACACCCACCCATGGTGTATAAATGGATTCTGAATTGATGACTAGACAATTAATCTACATAAAATATTAATAAAATTACAAATTTATAATAAAAGGGCATAAAAATGATTTCAATCACTCAAAAGTCCTCTTTTGAATACTTAAATATCTATGAGCACTGTAAAATAAGTATGTTGTAAATAAAAATGAGAGTAATGATAGGAATGAATGAAATTATTTAATGGATGAGATTAATGAATAGGTTGAATGACATCACAGTATGACGTCATAAATACTGTGCAAAAAGCGACATCTGCTGGACAATAAGAAAAAAGAGACTCAATGAAAACATTTTCAAGATACCTGCCCCTTTACTTTAAAGCTTTAAAGTAGACAAGGAGTACTAAAGAGATGGAGGGAACACTCCTAATGTAAACAATAATATTTGTACCTATGTAGTCACACTTTACACAGTTTTATCCTACTAAAGAGATGAAATTAAGTTTCTCAACGACGATTCCAAAAGCTTATAGACTCCACGGACTGATTAGTCACCGGCACAAATCCTCAACTTCATCCTTAGGGGGTTGTAAGTAGACGTGGAGTCCTCTTCCTCTTTATTGGACTCGAATGTCATCGTTGAGAAACTTAATTTCATCTCTTTTAGTAGTATAGAACTGTGTAAAGTGTTACTACATAGGTACAAATATTATTGTTTACATTAGGAGTGTTCCCTCCATCTTTTAGTACTCCTTGGCGTAGAGTTGTTTATTCCTTAAGTATGTTGATTAGTGATGGTTCGTAATATAAGACCCTGTTCGATCTATCCGTCGGCGTGACAACTGAGGTAATAGAGTAAAGTCAAAGAAAATATAAAAGAACTAGAAGCGCAACGCGTCTGCCGAAGGAAAAACATGAACAACAGAAGAGAAGAAAAACTTGGTAACCATAATGAAGAATGAAAACTGAGATTTTTATGTAGTACGATTTTATAAGATTCGCTATATTTTTTAAATATTAGTCCTATAATTTTTTTGTAAAATAGAAAATATTATTGATATATTTAGGGAAATCATGGTACAATTTTAAAGATATGTAATTATTGTATAAATATATTTGCATAACATAAATTAACATGAGAATAACAATGTGATAGGTTTTTAATAATATTAATGAATACTTTTACTGTCCTTTGAATATTACAGTTTTATCATGACTTTTTCTTATGTAGTCAATAATTTTATATTCGTCACTCTTCCTTGATGATAAAGTCTTATTCGGGAATAAGTTGCTGCCAAATCTTTTATGAATTTATAAACGGGATTGTTTGTTGGGCTAACGTCTAGCATATGTTCATTAAGATCATTAAAACCTAGCGTTGTTTTTCACAAATGTTTTGCAAAACTTGGGCAGCAATATGCAAGTGAATTTTATCTTTCTTTAATAAAGCAGCTTTGTCAATGATTAAAAAGTGACAAACGACTCTTTCCGCTTCTTGACAAACAGACAAAATCTTGTGATGGATAAATTAAAATCTTTTTAATTAAAGGATTTGCATTTCTTCTTCACTCCTCTTTCACTTCATATGCCTTTCCCTTTTCCGTTTGGTCTGGGCAATACAAAAACAATTATGTAATCCTAGCAGTATGACTACTCCATGACGTCAGTGTAGAACGAATATTACATCTATAATTTATATTTATATAAATATTTATTTTATTTATTTATACAAACACATATATATATATATATATATATATACATGTATGTATATATTTATAGATAGATAATCTTTATCTATTGATTTATATATATGGAGATAAATATAATCGTTCTCCATGACGTCATTGAGTAGTCGCACTGCTACATGTTTATTTTGTATTGCCCAGACCTTATTATACAGACCTTATTGAATATAAGAGAGTCATACTTACACTGAAAAAGGTTCTTAACTCAATTTTGTGAACACAGCCAATACTCCTTTCCAGCCTGCATTGCGCTTCTAGTTCTTTTATATTTTCTTTGAGTAAAGTACACACAAACCCTTAAGGTATCTACGTGATACTGACGAACTACCTAATCTTGATCCCTACGTGATATTCCCTGATCTCAACCGGATACATCCGTTTAAAATTATGGTAAATGTTAAACCAAGCCGCATGTCGATTGAGGCTTTTTAGGGTCGAAACCCACCGCCAACCCTAATTAAGAATGAGAGGAACCCTAATTACAATATTATACACCCCAAGCTCTCGGGTCCCGTCTGCTGATATAGAAATAAATAAATAGAATGGGTTTCAATCCTAAAAGCCTCAATCGACATGCAGGGCCCGAGGGCTTTGAGAAACTCATTTTCTTTACGATAAAATCCTCCATAAATAACGAAAAGGGTGTTCTGCGTGTTTGGGTCTAATGGAATCCCCTTTCTTAAATATCAATATTAACGTGCATTTTTAATTTTATTAATAAGCAGGATATGTCCATTGGGTGACGTCACATACATTCACAGTTCATTAATTTTATCAAAAATGCCTGTCGAATATTTTTTCACGAAAGTAATATGTAACTAGGATATTACTTATTACTCGAAAGCAGGGGCGAAGTGACCACCGGGAGTACCGGGACTATTCCCGGTGGGCCGCTGGCCTCAAGAAACATAAACGGCCGTTGACAGCCTCCTAATGGCATATTGGGGCACGTATAGGCTGGCGAGGCATAATTGTCCCGGTGGATGAATTATTCCCACTCCGTCCTGCTTGAAAGTAATATCTAATATCCTTGTTCTCTCTAGTTAGTCGCAGTAATATAACTATGTAATATATTACTTGCACGCGCGTTAGGGAACAACACTGTATATATATATATATATATATATATATATATATATATATATATATATATATATATATATATATATATATATATATATATATATATATATATATACAGGGTATAGAAGCAAACGTGGACTATTAAATAATGCTAATTTTCTCAAAAAAACAAAATAGGGTGTTTATATTTTGAGAGATTCCAATTTATTAGCCTTTTGAGCATAAAAGATCAATTATAAACAATCGTCAATTCTCAAAAATGAGCAAGTAGGACGCGAAAAAGAAAAGGATCTCAGATCTACTTGACGTGGAAATTGAGGTGGTAAAGATCATGGACATTCTCAAGTGCTCCTGGAGCCTCGTTTTCAAGGTTGCCAAGATGAAAAAGGACGGGGAAGGCCTCGAGAGGAAAGCAGGAAGTGGTGGCCACAATTTAAAAAGGACTCCCGAGTTCCTGGAGAGACTGGAGAAGAATATCAAGGAGGACCCCACAAAATCCATGAACTGCCTCTTCAATGACTTCTCTGTGGACCTCATGGCCATCAACCGGGCAGTGAGGGAGGATCTGGGGTTAACCTCATACACGAGGACTCTGAGGCACTTGTTGACGGAGGATATGAAGAGGAAAAAGCTCACAAAATGCAAGAAAGCCCTCATTTGGTTGAAGGGTAATGGCTCTATTGTTAAAATCTTCTCCGACAAGAAAATTTTCACCGTAGACCAAGTCTACAACAGGAGGAATGACCGGTGGCTTGGGGAAACAACAGAAGAGGTACAGGGGGTGTACCGTACAAAACATCCGGCGCAGACAATGGTCCTGGGAGTCGTGGCGTCAAACGGGAAGAAAATGCCACCCTTCTTTTTCAAGGCCGGGGAGAAGATTCGCACCTACTACAAGGTCCTCAGGTACACAGTTTTACTATGGCTGAAGGCCAATTACCCGAGGGAAAGTATGTGTGGACGCAGGATGGTGCTGCATCAAACACGTCGGACCTGTACCAGAAGTTCTGCACTGCCATTATGGCTCATTTTTGGCCGAAGGACATGTGGCCCTCCTCCTCGCCGGATCTGAACCCGTTGGACTTCGCCGTGTGGGGCGAATTGGAGAGGAAGACCAACAGACTCCTCATCCAAATGTGGATGCTCTAAAGGCCACCATCAGGACGGAGTGGGACAATATGTCGGAGGAGTTCCTCATCAACTCCTGCAAGGTTGTCCGTCGCCGTGTGGAAGCTGTCATTGAAGCTGCAGGAGGCCACGTCAAGTGAGAGTGCTCACAAAGGCCCTGTCTATAAGTTTTGTTAAAATAATCATCATTATTTAATTAAAATAAATTATATTATTACTTTTCTACAATTGTCTCTAGAGTCCACGTTTTGCTTCTATACCCTGTATATATATATATATATATATATATATATATATATATATATATATATATATATATCTTTTGGGCGGTGCCTTCAAATACCTATTAGGTGGGGGCATACAGTGCCCATATTTTCCCAATAAGTCACTTCTGTGTCTTTTGTATTTTGGACTTCACCTAAAATATTTGTTTAATAATAGTCAGTATAAATACATCGCAAAAGATATATTTTGGATAAAGTATCCTTACATTGTCTGTGGTAAAACTAATTTGGAGTTTACAAATGTATAGCGGAGCAATGACATAAAATAATAAACATTAACTAAGTTTATGTATTAATGTATCATTTCATTAATAGCAATGGCTATTCATTTGAGAATCCCATCCCTTTACCAAGTTGGAATCCTCAACATAGGAGACGAATACGGAAGTAGAAATAGAAGTAGTAATGTTTTATCTGGGCTTCTGTTTCTAATTCAAAGCTGAGAAGCAGTATTGCAAATGTATAGCTACGCTATTAATAAAATGAGACATTAATACATAGACTTAGTATATATATATATATATATATATATATATATATATATATATATATATATATATATATATATATATATATATATATAGGTATGTTACACGAAATCTTAATAAACATATTTGTTACCTGACTTTGGATCCAAATGTTGAGAAATGGTCGATGGAAACGCTTTCGAGGGCAATCACGGATATTTGTTGGACAGATTGGACGTAATCGTCATTTTTCGTCTCGAAAAAATCACTTTTTTTCTCCATAGGTGGAGCATATCTTTGAGTCAACTGATTCTATTTATTGCTGGCGTAGGACTCAATAAACTATACCTTCTCCCAATTAAATCACTAAACCCACTCTTTTAAATCTATTTAATAATTCACCTATCTCCGTCCGTCTGTATGTCCGCACGCTATCTACTCCCACATTTATGGTCAAATTTGAACTTTGAAGGTACCTATGGAATCCTTGGGTCAAGGCGGACCTAATAAAACTATTTGCAAAGTGATGGGACCAGAAAAAAATGTCATTTGATACACCTTTTCTGATTTTACTACCTACCTATCTCCGTTTGTGTGTTTAATAATTTTTTTGACCCCCTTCTTATAAAAATATTTCAAATCTTAAGACAGATTTGGACTCCTAGCTCTAAAACTTACCCATACCCAAAGGGCGAACATATGGGCGTCGTAGGCGCCCAAATATGCGAGTTTATGTAATGCAACATCTTTTTAGATATTTTTGAATATAATTTATAATTATAATTTTTTTTTCATAATTAAAGTTCCCCGTCCACATACTAAATGAACAATTAATTTGACTACTGATATGAACTTAATTTTTATATTCTTGGTTTAATAAAAAATAAACTAATTAATTAAAAAATATTCGGATCTCCTACAAAGAAATCGGAGAAATTTGGCATTCTGTTGCATCTTTATGAGTACCTTTTGGATACAAATAGTATATTCATTCGTGGATGAATCGAAGGACTCGATTTAATAGTTGATCAATATCAAATTGTGTTCCTCCATGCATCTTTCCAACGGTCTTTCCCGAGAGGATATCATATATAGTCTAGTTCACTAAGAAAAAGGGGCGCAACAGAGTTGAAATTAATTGCAAAAGATAATATTTGATGTACATGTATGAAATTTGAATGAACACTGATAAACAACAGAATAATAGCAAAGAAGTTGTGTAATGACGTCATTTTTGATTTTTGCATATATATTGGACTCAAAGAATCAGTTGACTTATCAAGTTCACTTCGCCTATGGGGAAAAGAAGTATATTTTTTAAAATTTCGTGTAACATACCTATATATATATATATATATATATATATATATCAGGAAACGACCGGTTACCTGGTCAGGTTCCCGGCTGTTTTTTGAACGGCCCAGTATCTGAAAGTGACGACGTTTTTTTTTTTTTTTGGAGAAAATAATTTGTAGTATTTATAAAAAAATCTTCTAAAATAACGTCATCACTTTTTTTTAAAACTATTTTTAAATTATAAAAATTAAAAGAAAAAAAATCCTTAAAAAAGCGAATAACATTATTTCTTTTTATAGGTTAAAAAACAAAAGTACTCTCAAAAGGAAAATGAAAATGAAAATTCTCAAATCAAAGATCCCGCCTTTGAAACTAAAGACTGGCAAATGAGCAAGAAAACCATAATTTCCAGGACCAGCCATCTATATTTAAGTGACCTTATGTCTGATGTTACATTCCACGTGGGATCTGAAGGCAAGTATTTTAAGTCCACATGACATATAAATAACTTATATTAGTATACAAAGGTATATATATATATATATATATATATATATATAGCAAAAAAATTCTCGGTAACGAACTCCATTTAAACTTTTGCAAATTAACTAAGCCCGATGACTAAATTAAGAAATGTTTTTGATTTCAGCAACGAAGTACTTTGGGTTATTTTAAATACTTAGCAATACATCTCTTGATGAAGAGGACAATGACTCTTTGTAATAAGCTTGATAGGATCTAGCTGGATACATAGCCAGAAGGGTTTGAGAGAAATCAAGCTTGTTAAAGTTAAAATATTTATTTGTGTTTTGCATAAAACTTTCAGGGTTAAATTAAACAATGAAAATTATTGCTCGGATTGGTCCAAAGATTGAGATAATTTAAGGAATCTCATAAATGATGTAAAATATAATAAAGTTATCATCGACTTATTTGTTATTATTCTTTTATTTGTTATTATATCTTGTGAGATGATAACTCTTTTTATCGTATTCGTTTAAAATATGAAATAGCATTATTTTTATGATGTAAATTCTGTATTTGATACCTTAAGCCAGGGGTCGGCAATTAAGTTTGTACGCAGGCCAATTTTTTTTTCAGACAATGACATCGCCGGCCATAGTTGTCACAGAGGTCTGGTGGCCCGATTGAAGAGAAAGCACCACAAATACACGCTCTACATTGCCTAATTCACCAGAGTTTCCAGTACGCCAGACTCAGTGGCGTGCTGTCAAGTATCATGGATAAAGTGATGAGAGTCATTGGGTGCATCAAGCACACAGCACTGTCTTTTTCGCCAACTTGTTGATGAGTCAGAGGCCTGCTACGAAGATCAGCTACTTCTCAATGACGTGCGCCGGTTAAGTAAAGGAAAGGCACTGGGGTGCGTCTGTGCGCTACTAGGTCAAGGTAAAATCTTCCTGCGAATGAGCAAGATGCGTGCTTCAAACGATTACCTGGCCTTCCTAGAAGGTGAAATGTCCATTTCAATTATCACGTTTTCTAACCGATGTTTTTGGCCATCTTAATCAGCTGGACCTGCAACTACAAGGGAGAGGGAAAACCATTTTGGACATGATCAAGAAGATGGATCCGTTTACAAGGAAGCTGGAGTTGTTCCAGTCTGATCTAGCAAGTGGAAGGCTTTTGCACTTTGCAACATTAAAATCACAGGAAGTGACAGGAATTATGACTGTATTCCTCAATATATGTTTCGAAATTGATAGGATTGCTGAATGCCTTTTTTTTCTTTTTATAAATATAGGGCTTAAGAAAAAAAATTAACATCAAATTAATGTCGTTTCGTGGGCCAGACAAAATAAATGGCGGGCCACTATTTGCCGACCCCTGCTATATGGAATACCATGTACATTTATTTCATGTTTTCATGTGTGATGTATTTAAAAAATGATGTTTGAGGAAAAAAGAAGAAGTTTTCTGTTTCTAGCTATTTTTACTTCTTAAGTAACGAAACCACCATTATCTAAAAAGGGTTTATATTAATAAAATATATAAAAGAGGTTGTGTTACACTGATAAAAATGAGGGCTTAGTGATTTCATTTGAAGAAGGTATGGTTTATTAAGTCTGCGGAAGTAACAGGAAGTAGAATCCGTTGACTCAAAAATAGTAGGTATGCAAAAACGAAGGTGCTGATTTTTTATCCCTGGGTATTTAAATTTGAATTTCCACTTGGCAGAGAAACATCGTCTTTCAGCTGTATTCTGTGCCCAATATAAACAAAATAATTATTACTACGTCATCGTAAGCTGATCATAGAGATATAAATATTTGTTTATATATAAAGGAATACGTTTTAGTGCCCAATATAAACAAATCTTTCTATCTCTGATCAGCTTACGATGATATAGTACAAATTACTTTGTTTATATTGAACACACAGAATATAGCTATACTAATTGTTTAGGCTTTAATATCATATATCTTCTCTTTCTATTTAGGAAATAATAGTTACTTTTCCTTTTGGTTCCAATTAAATTATTTTGACGGCTCTCTCAAATAACATTAACTCAAATATATCCTCATCCTAAGATGTAGCCTAGCGATTCTTATGGAATTGTTGTACCTTTGAAGATTCAGTCCTTCATATCGCTCGGCATAATTGCCGCAAAAAGCATTCCTCAAAAAAATATTTTTAGCCAAATTAAAAAAAATATTACTTTTTATTTTTTGAAGTTTTCTTCTATAATAAACTTTATGTCTACATTCTTTCTATATAACGCATTTTAAATATTTATATTTACTTACGTTAAACATTTTCATATGATTATTTCACAACAGCAGAGCTTCATGCCATTTAATTGTCATTTTTTTGTAATATATTTACAAACATTAGATTTGAAATACATACATTATTTGTGATCTGCATTTCCTGCATGGTTAATTATTTGATATATTTTACATTATTTACAGATGGCCAGGACATTTATGGACATAAATTAATTCTGAGCATGGGAAGCCCTGTGTTTCATACGATGTTTTATGGAGACTTTAAGGAATCCCAAGAGTCCATCAAGATTGACGTTCCAGATATTGAACCGACCGCCTTCAAAGAATTTCTCCGATACATTTACGTCGACAAATCATTCCTTTCCAAGACAAATGTGATCTCTGTTTTATATTGTTCCCGAAAGTATATGATGCCTTTTCTTGCCAAGGAATGCGAAAACTTTTTGAATAGTATTCTGGCCCCCGAATTAGCATTTTCTATGATATCCAAGACGCGGATTTTTGACATACCAAACTTTATCGATAACTGTTGGAAAACAATATTAGGTTCTCCTGAAAGAGCTTACACTTCCCCTTCCTTTGTAGATATAGATCAAACTACTCTGATTGAAGCCATGGCTAACAAGCCTTCCCAATTGAAAGAAATATCTGCATTTAATGCTGCCTATAACTGGGCCGTGACTGCAGTCGTTCGAAACGAAGGAGAGGAGTGTAAAAATCAAGAAAAAATTATAAGGAGCATCATCGAGCCAGCAATCAAGCTCATCAATTTCACAGAAATGACTCATAAAGAATATTTAGATAGTGTGGCCTCCAAAAATATCTTCAGCTCTTCAGAAATGATTGCATCGATATCTGAAATAACATATAATAAGCCAATAAAAGTGACTCCTGCACCTAAAAAAGCATGTGGACGGCATTGCGCTTACTGTAATAAGCCTTGTACGTTATGCGGCTCGAAATGTAACCATTGTGGCCAATTTCGTCAAAATGACTGTTCCAAGTTATAATGGCTAATGCTGAATATTTTGCCAACTTGTCTCCATTATAATCCATCTATATATATATATATATATATATATATATATATAGCTATGTAGCTATGTATATTCTTGGAACTGGCAAGAAACTAATAAACAAACTCATACTCAACGCCTAAAAGAGTCGTTATTTCTCCTCCTCCTTCACGCTACTTTGGTGACACCGACTCCCTCAAACGTCTTCTGAGGGATCCATGGAACACGCCCGCGGTATCCCAAGCAACAAAATAACGTTCGTGGTATATCGAGCTGCGGCAGATAATAAAATTGGATGCAAGTCTTGCCTTGTCAATTTTGATCCAATAAGGGCCTTCGCACTCGATAGCGCGAAGTGAACAGCCTGTAGAATAGAGTTAGTCCGTTGCTTTATTGGAATACCAAATAAAATAGTACCTGTCACTTCGGAAGAAGAACAAACAACGTTTAATTTTATGAATTCGCTTGAAATAGTTATTAAAGGGCATTTTACAAAAGCATGTATAATATTAAAAACGGTTCCGCAATTAATGCAAGGGGTATTAAAATATAGACACCTGGTTGAAATTTGGAATTGAGCAGTGAATTTAAAACAGTCATGAATTTCCGAAAGAGAGTCTTTAATCCGTCCTAACCAATTAGATGGCAGATTTAGTTCCCTTAACCATTTGATGCATGCATCATGGGCCTCTTCCTTATAGGAGGGAGGCTCAAGCTTTAGATGCCATGGACGAGGGGTAGTATATATTGAGCAAGCTCTTTTTAAAGGAAAACGAAATTTACCACAGCTCAATGCCGAGTCTTCATGAATAACCAGATCGTGAGAAGTAAAGATTCCTTTTTCCAAGGCTTCACGCTCCAATTTTTTTTGGCTCCTTAGTTGATTTGAAGAAAGCCTTCTTACTCTTATTTTGAGTAATTATATCGACAGTTGAAGAGGAGTCACAAACCGGATCAAAATTCCAAATTACTCGCTGAACTGCCGCACAACTAGGCGATATTAAGAGTAGGTCGTTTGAAGATACGGAACTCATCATAAGAAGAGTGTACAATGGAGAATTTGACACAAAAGACCTCCATTCGAGATCTGGTCTTTTAGTAAGGTCAATTAAAACTTTTACGAACACTTTTGGTAATACTTTGGTGAGAAGAACTAGGCCACCACCTAAAAGTGTCCTTGGTCTTTTAAGTGCTTCAATAGATGTCTTTTGAAAAAGAGTGTTAATCAAAATCTTCTCCTCTTTGATGACTTTATCAGCTAAAATAGGTAAAGGAGATGCCTTGTATAAAATCGAAGGAACAATAAAATTATTATAATTATCGATTCTAGACCGAAGATTCAATTTTTTCCACGATAAAATTCTTTTAAAAACACACGTCCTCACTGAGTTCCAATTTTCAACTGTTACGACATTTTTATCATAATCAACTCCCATAATTTTATTCCTTCCCTCCACTGGACAGTCGGCAACTCTAAAATCCTTTACTGGAGACCAGGAGCCAAGGGGTAAAATTGTGGTTTTGTTTCCGTTTAAAAGTAGACCTGAACGTTTACCAAGTTTAGTAAATATGCTAAAATGACTTCAATCCTCTTTAAAAGTTGAGCCTCTGACTTGGCTTCTATATATAAAGTTACATCATCTGCGTATAAATCAATAATATGCCGTGAGTTGCCGAATAAAACTCCAAAAAACCAATATTTCCTTTTAATAGAGAGAGCCAAGTCTTCTATTGCTATTACAAAAAGAAGGGGCGCCGCGGGGCAAACCTTGTCGGCAGCTCTTATCGAGTCGTATAGGAGAACTTACTATACCGTTAATAGAAATGGAAGAAGAATCCTTATTGGATTGAAAAGATGTTTTGGAAGATTTTTCTTTGCCATTTTTAAAATATGGAGATGTGATACCGTGTCAAAGGCTTTTCGAAAGTCAATCGCTATAATGGCCCCAAACGATTGTCTGGAGGCAATACAGTCCATGGCACAACAAATTTTTCTAGCAATGTCACTAGCTTTTATTCCCTTTAGGAATCCCTTTTGATGAGGGCCAATTTTCTTATTCAGAACAGGTTCTAAATTCACTGCCACGACGCCAGCTCGAATGCGGTAGGACTCATTTAAATTAGTTAAGGGACGCCAGTGGCTAATATCAGTGCCATTGCCTTTCTTTGGGATTAAAACAATCTTTCCTTTAGTTATAAGACTTGGTAAAACACCTTTCTCTTCCAGGGATTTACCTATATTTACTAAAAAAGGGACAATTCCCTCATGAAAATGTGTGAACAATTTTCCACCAAAACCATCAGGGCCATAGGCCTTGTTGTTTTTAAATTTATCCTTTATATACTTAGTTAAAGACTCAATGGAGAACAGGGAAGAAGAAGGATAGTGGCGAAGTTTATGGGGAAAATTTGGTCGAGAGTCTTTATCAGTGGCCTGAAGTCCTCACGAAAACAAGATAAAATCTTATGGATATTAGTGATGCACCTACCTTTATAAAAAATTCTACTCAATTTGGCATTTGGTCCTTGTCGATTATTATTTGTACTTTTAAAGCGATGGAGCGGTAATTTTTCTACTGCTTTTTTCCTCTCAAATTCTTCCTCTATAATATCAGATAGCCGATACGAATTTACACTGTCTGCAATATATTCTCTCCAGAATAAAGAACCATTTTTAAATATTTCAAACATATTCGTCTAAAATTCGCAAGCTCTCCTTCTATGACGCCTAACGAACTTCTTTGTTGATTGACGTACACAAAATAAGAGGGCGAGAGCTGTCTTATTTGCACTAAAATATTTATTATAAAAAGGACTAGATTAGAATTCAACGAGCAAGAAAACTCAGGTTCATGTAAAATCCACTTAGGTAAATAAAACTTATTTGGCGAGGAAGCATGATGAAATAAAAGCTCAATGATTCGGGGGTCCGAAGATGGTTCTGGAAGATATTGATCACTTTTTAACTTCGATAATAGAAGAGGGGAGTGAAGAGCGTAGTCAATACGTGATGAACGATTCCCACTGCATCAAGAAATATTGTCCTCATTATTCAAGACGTTCAGTGTGTCAACCAAGTTCAGACTGAGGATAAGATTATGAAGTATAGGACTATTTGCATATCTTTTTGGGAAATCTAGGTCGACATTTAGATCACCTAAAATCATAATAGGGTAACTACGAGCTTTATTCTCATTCATTATAGATTGAAAACACGGAAATGACTTTTGATTAAGCCCATAGGCGTTAATTAAAGAAAAATGAAAACCATCATAACTTATTAAAATTTGATGCCAATCACTGACACCGAAGTGTTCTCTTGTGCAGGATGGAATATTAAATTTTTGGGAGATAAAAGTCTGGAATTTTCCGAACCAGTAAAAAAATTATAATAACTTTGTGGATGACAAAAAGTACATGTATTTATACAAGAAGAAGATACTTTGGATTTGACATCTTGCAAACATAATAAATCAGGCTTCATTAACAAAAGATGTTTCATCATCGCATGACGGGGATGACGAGATCTGCCACCCCTTATATTTAATAAAATTATTTTATTTATGTCCACGTGTCCTCTAGTATCAGTGTGATTTAAGGACTTGGATGGTAAACATGAGGTAATCTTCAACTGAGACTCACTGTCCCTAAAGGAAGTCACATTTTTTAAAGAGATCATGAGGGGAATATAAACACATATTTATACACAGCAGAAACGACAATTACTCTAGACAATTGGCTCTTTTACCCGTGTTCTTTACTCTCTCAGGGATAAAATAGAATCAGAGCGATTTCTTTTACCACCCGACTGAGAACGAGTCCTTGAGGACAAGATCTGCTGGATTTCGTGGCGCGGTTTCAATGGTTTTTTTTGTCTTGTCAATTGGCTTTTCATTATGAAGAGAGGCATTCTCCTCAGCTAATGTAAGAGAAGGTGACGTTTCAGGTACAAGAGGGATAGACTTATTGTTGTCCATATCTGACACAGTAACACTCGGTGGGTTAAGATGAGAAGAATTTACATTTATAGTGGGGGACCTCTCAGAGGCAGCAATTGATGAAACGACCGTTGTTGAAGAAATCTCCTGATCCAGTTGGTTGAGGTCTGAGGATTTTACAATTTCAATAGGTGACCCACTAGAAACCCCCGCAAGAGGTACATCAACCGCTATTGAAGAAACTTCCCTAGTGACTGGAGCCGAGTTGATGGTATCAAATGGAGTAGTCTCATCACTAGAGGCATCCAAAATCTCTAAAGCTAAATCATTTCTAACATTTGTCAGGGGGACTACAAAATTTTGATGATTTTCATATTTTTCATATTTTTTCTTTGCTTTTATTTTTGTATCATTTATTACTCTGTTATCTATCGACAACCATTTTTTAAACATGTCTGTACTATAAATTTAATCATTAAATTTAGGAGATCAAGTTTTCCCCTCAAGTTCACTATCTCATTTAAAGATTTTACGTCGCATTCTTAAAACTTCAAATGATGTTTTTATAATAATTGATTATCGTTTTTAAAGTATATTCTGTGCATTTTTATAGTTATTTTTATTATTTGATTATGTTCAATCATTGTTAAAATTGGTGTTGTTCTTCCCCGAAGTAATAATTTTAGACTACAATGTCTATTTATGTTTTGTTTTTAACGTATTTACTTTGGAATTCTTTAGAACTGAAATATAAAAAAAATCATTTTACTATCTGTTTCAATATTTTTAAACTCTCTAGTCTTTAATGGAGAACGAATCTTCTACAAATTTATATGCAAAAAACATAATTTACTTAATCATGCATTATTTTATAATTTACATTACATATGATAAATATATTAAATTAGGTAGAAATAGCTGATACATTTACCACCTAAGAAGAAATGGCCCAATAAAAATGGGCCAGGAAGAATTGGTCCAGAAAAATAGGCAAAGATAAAACAGTAAAATAATTATGTCCCAAAAAATGCCCAAATATATTAGTAGATAAATATTTGAGTTTAATATTTTTTTCTTTTATATTATACTGAGATGTCTGAATCAATTTTAATAAATAGTACCAGTGGCTTAGAATATTACAATGATGTTTATTCTTTATGGAAGGGGTCGAGAAAACCTGAACTCATTAACATTGATTATAACAGAAATTATACTTTAAGAATAGTTACTAATAATTTCAATACTAAATTATTATGTGTTGAAATTACATATTAACAGAGTTGGTCGAATATTACTTTGAAAGTAGTAAGTAATATACTACTTTTTACTGGGTAGTAATATCTTTTTTCAATATTAGTTATTATACTACTTTTTTGAGCATTCCGAAACAATAAGTAAAGGCAATTCAAACAGGATTTGTAAAAATCCTCACCAAACCTAGTTTGTATTTTTATAATAATCCTATATATGATATTATAATATTATAAAGTGAGCACATGGCTCAAACATGATAAAGTGGGTGAATTCAAAGACTAAAAAACTGACTTCTTAAATTATGAGAGGCATAGGCTTAATTATCCAACCCAAGCCCTCGGGTCCCGCCTGTTGATATAGGCTTTTATTTAGGGTTGAAACCCACCGCCAACTCTGGTTAGGTATAAAAGGAGTCCTTACTTTCAATCTCATATACCCCAAGCCCTCGGGTCCCGCCTGCTGATATAAGCTTTTATTTAGGGTTGAAACCCACCGCCAACTCCGGCTAGGTATAAAAGGAGTCCTTACTTTCAATCTCATACACCCCAAGCCCTCGGGTCCCGCCTGCCGTTATGGGCTTTTATTTAGGGTTGAAACCCATCGCCAACTCTCTTTAGGTATAAAAGGAGTCCTTACTTTCAATCTCATATACCCCAAGCCCTCGGGTCCCGCCTATTGACATAGGCTTTTATTTAGGGTTGAAACCCACCGCCAACTCTGGTTAGGTATAAAAGGAGTCCTTATTTTCAATATCATACACCCCAAGCCCTCGGGTCCCGCCTGTTGATATAGGCTTTTATTTAGGGTTAAAACCCACCGCCAAACCCTATTAAGGACCCTATTTTTTATTCAAATTCAGCCCAAGTCCTCGTGTCCACCTGTCGACTTAGTCTATTTTTGGGTGTCGAAACCTACCGCCAACCTTTATTAGGAATGAGAGGGACCCTATTAATATTTGCAAATTTTTACCTAAGCCTGACTGGGATAAAATATCCGTATTTATCACTCTCATTAATCCAAACCCCTTAGTCCTCGCCTTCTAAGGCAGGGGATTCCTTTAGGACCAAACCCAACGCAAACCCCTTTTGTGTATATGAGGTACCAAACAAAAAAGAAAGTAGGTCTTAAGCCTGCAGGCCCGCCCACCGATTTAGGCTATTCTTTTGGGTGCAAACTCTATTGCCAACCTAGTAAGGCATTATTGGGACCCTAATTTTATGTATCATATACAAGGAATACTAGAAACTAACTTAGCTTCTAGTATTCCTTGATCATATACCTATATCTGTCTGGTCCTGCATTTCATATTATCTTGTACTATTTTAAGAAGTTTGTTTTCATTTCATACTGCCCATTTCTTAATCATGGGCAGACATAGAAAAGCAAGGGATATTTTGGGCGTGTGAAAGGGAGAATGTGTGAATGGTGCAATTGAGTTCAACCTCTTGTTATCACTATTCTCTTTCCTCTTTTGAGTTCCTACAGGTATACAGAACAGAAGCAAAAACAGAGATTCAAATAATAAATAAATACCTCCCGTTCCGGCCAACTTGGCCTGCTTCATAAATGAAATAAATATTCCTCAAGAGAGGAAAGAAATTGTGATAACAAGAGCCTGGACTCAATTGCACCATTCACACATTCTCCCTTTCACACGCCCAAATATCCCTTGCTTTTCTATGTCTGCTCATGGGGAAAAAAATATTGGTAGTCCTCACTAAAGCGTTAAAGCTTTAGTCCCACAAGTCCTATGTCTTTACTGGGGGAGAAGATCAACATTTTTTTTTTAAATATTAAAAAAATGTTGACATACAGAGAGAGGGGGGAGGGTTTGGGATGTGTTGGGCTTGACTGTATGTGCCAAATCTGGATAACCAAAATCTGAAGGGCCTTTTTGAGTCTAATGGCATACTTGTTCTGAGGTTTTTATGTTTTATATTGCCTGTTTAGTCGATCATATTATTGACTGATATTGAACTTCAAACGACCCAACACATATAGTGTGTTCATCAGAAATGTAATTTATAAAATTGCGAATACGAAGTACTTAAATACGTCAAATTCCCTCTTTGATACATGATTTAAAGGAATAGAATGAATTTTTGTGATTATTAAGCATTTATTGGCCTATATTGTGAGAAGCAGATCTTCTGAAGCCTCACAAAAGTTGCTCCTGGAAATGCCCCTTCCAACCTAAAGAAAGGACATTCTTGTCATTCCATTGATAATGGCAACGAAGATCATTACATTAAAATAATTCCTATCATTTGTTTCGCATATATTTCGAGGATTCTCATTTGTCCCCAGTTCTTCGTATTTTCAGTGTGTTTTTGATGGGGGCTAAAGAGCTTCTCCTCAGTCCAAATGATTCTATCGACAATGTTGGATAGTTACCCATTTACCGGTGGGACCCGAGGGCTTGGGGTGTATGAGATTGAAAGTAACGACTTCTTTTATACCTAACCAAAGTTGGCGGTGGGTTTCAATCCTAAATAATAGCCTATAACGGCAGGCGGGACCCGAGGGCTTTGGGTGTATGATATTGAAAGTAAGGACTCCTTTTATACCTAGCCAGAGTTGGCGGTTGGCAGATGACGAAATGAAAAAGCCTGACGAAATTAATACTGTTTCCAGTCCTCGTATCCGATTCCTAGGATTTTAACTCTCGAGCCCTCCTATCCGAGTCCTAATATTAAGTTATCGAGTCTACGAATCCGAGTCCATCAAAATGAGCAAATTCATGATTCCGAGTCCACAGCCCAGATGAATATCCCGTAGTCAGACTTAATTTCAACTTGTTTCAACAATAGTTGCATACCTAAATACTAAAAAAGTTTTTTTTTCTCACAATTTATTTCACTCAATCATAAAAAACAAACACAATAAGTTGAAACGAAACTCGATATAAAATCTATATCACAAAATATAAAACACAGAAAACAGTATGCATAAAAACATAAAACAAAGGGTTAACTATAGATTATCTATATTATTTTATAAAAAGTGTGCAGTCCTCACAATGCCATCTATGATGTCTCCAAAACATACAGGTGAGTTCTTTTTCCGATCTTAACTTATATAAGAAATATTGTGCTTTCGTGGTAATAAAATTAATAGTGTCTTGGTGATGTCCTGTATAAAAATAGGCAAATTCCACTCTATATAATTGAATATTTAATTTCTCGTTAAAAACTATTTTTAAATAGTCTAAGACATCTGAGATATAAGGGCATTCTAAAATGAAATGTCTTGACGTCTCCAACGAGTTCCGGCAGAAAAAGCAAAGTCTATCATTTGGCGACCTCCCATAGATACTTCCTAGTGTCAAAGTGTTAGTGACCACCCTGTACTTAAACCAAAACAGAGAGTGACTCAATTTATTTGATTTCAAACCACTTAAAACTTCAAAAACGGAAGATTTTAAACTATAACCTTCCATTCTCCTTTGTATTTATTTAAAAAAAGGTTTTTATACTTATTTTGTACTAAAATATTTCTTACCCTTTCGTTAGTAATTAACTTTAAAAAATTAAAAAAACAATTCCTTGGGCCAAATTCCCTTGTTCTAAAATCGACAAATCGTAAAACTCTCTCTCTCCAGCAGTTCATTCGTCGTAAAATTATTATTGATGTTAAAAATCTCCCCCACGAAAAGTATTTTCTTTCTTAGCGAGGTATTTTTTTAAAAATCTATTCTTTTGTTGCCCATTATGGGTTCCTGCCATTCCATCTTCGCTAGCACATTATTTGCTAGCTCACTATAAAGTTTTACATTCTTACTTCAAAATGAGCTTATATTTGCAGCAACTTCTAAACATTTGTCTGGTCCGCTGCCCTTTTCTTCTTCCAGCGATTGTTTCATTTTCTCAATATATAAAACTTCTAACACTCCCGCCCATAGCGAATTTTTTTCAATCAGTCTCTTAAACCATTTGAAGAGCAAGACTTTCCAAAAACAATCTATACTTAATAGGCCCAACCCACCAAATCTTAAAGGAGTGATGATACGACTCCAGGATATATTCCTGGGACGTCCTTTTGGAAATAAAAATGCTTCGCATATATCATTAATCTTACTGCATAAAACTTTGGAAATAGGAGTTAACCTTAAAATATGAATAACTTTAGATAAAATTAAAGTGTTCCAGATAAAAATCCTAGCTACCACATTATTTTTTAAAAAGTTGGAGTACATACTTGTAGCTTTAGTAATTTTATCCTGAATGAGGTCACAATTATCTAAAAAATCTTGTTCGTCTAGCGATACATAAGTTCCTAGAATTTTCATTCGACTCGTGGATTTTAAACCTTTTTGTACCAGAGGAGAATCTAAATTACACATAATTTGTGTTTTATTTACATTGATTTCAAGCCCAGAATGCTTTTTATAGTTATCTAAAATATCTAATGTACTATTTATGGAAATTGAAATATCATCACTAGTTCCAGAAAAAACAGTGGTCATATCATCCGCAAAAGCCAGAACATTTGTAATATTTTTCCTAATCCTTATACCACGTATACCTTTACATTTCCTTATTTCTTCTATCAACGGGTTAATTGCTAAAACAAATAAAATTGGAGAAATAGGGTCACCTTGTCGACATCCCCTCTCAACTCTAAAAACATTACTATAGTGTCCATAAAATGTTAAAAGACCACAAAGACCTACCCCTATCATGTTAATAAAAGAATCACCTAACCCATGGCACTTTAAACAATCTAAAATCCACTTGTGGGAAATGCTGTCAAAAGCTTTTTTTAAATCTACTCCCATAATTGTTATCTTTGTTCCAGTATCTTTAATTTGAGCAAGGGCATCCTTAATGCTCCTACCTACATCCTCCATCAGTCTACCGGGCACAAATCCTTTTTGAACTGGCTTATTATATCCTTTAAATATACTTTCAGCCTCTCTGTTAAAACTCCTCTGTGTATTTTAAAAACTGTGTTGAGCAGAGTTAAGGGGCGTAGATTTTCCACGACTCTTGAATCCTTTCCCATTTTAGGTATCAACACCAGTTTACCCGTAGATATGAAGTCCTCAAAGTACCCATTCGAGTGAGCTTCGTTAAAAACTTGACCCAAAGAGGAACCAAAAGATCATTAAAAGCCATATAAAACTCCATGGGGAACCCATCTGGGCCAGGTGATTTGTTCTTTTTCTTGTAAGATTTTATGTAATTTGCTATTTCTGCATTATCAATCTCCTTTTCTAAAATCTTTTTTTTTGTACATCTAAATGAGGAACTTTCAGATTAGATACATTTTTTGTAAATCTAAGGTATTTTGTTGTATTAAAAGTACATTTTAGACACATCCTATTCTTGTGATCTATACAATCCCTACATGAATATAATTTTCCATAAAATTTTGTAATAACCGTTCTATATTAAAAATATATTTTTCTATTTCACCCCTCTCGTCGAACAGAGCTTTAATTGTATTTTTCCCCCTGCTAAAACGTTCTCTTTGTTTTACTTTGTTGAAAATAACCTGATCTTTAGGAATGTTTCGAAAACCAGACCTAATCAAATGACCTTGATTATAGAAATTTTCAATATTAATTAGTTCTTCGTTTTCCTTCCAATCTGTATATCCTAATTCTTTCTTGTTGGCTAATTTTATGAATTTATTTTTCCTCTCCAAACTTAATTTGATACCTAATTTGATGTATAATTTCCTTGATTTGTCTAAAATTATTTTTAGAGCGGAAGCAGGGGAACTTATTGTTCCAAGTCTAAGTTTCTCTAAAACCTCTTCAATTAGACCCTCAATCAACAATTTGGTATATTTGTCCTCAAGCAGAGATATTCAATTTCCAAGTTTCCTTGGATTGAACCTTAGGAAACGTCAGGGTCAACATGATCGGCTTGTGGTCAGACATGAAACATGGGATAGTACTATAATCCGTAACCAGGTTTAGTATATTTTCAGATACAAAAAAATAATCTAATCGGGCACTTTTGATAACTGAAGTTCTTTCTTTAACAAAAAAGGTATGTTCTGGCTTTTGACTGAATACGGCTGCTGAATCTGAAAGATTGTGTTGGGATAAAATATTTCTTAAAACATTCCTAGCTTTAGGGTTGTTAAAATTACTGTAATTCCAGGTATCACGTTTCTGTTCTAATGCTATATTAAATCACCTAATAAAATAAGGTCTTCGTTATTTGAAATTATTTCTCTAATAAAATTTTCTTCAATAAATTATAAAAATCAGGGACGTCCTTATTTGGCCCATAAACAGATATTAAATTAATTGATCTGCCTCTCCAGTTTACAGTAAGTACCAAGTAGTCACCCCCTCCGTCACAATCTTTAACTTTGGCCTTTAATGCACTTTTAATAAAAAGGAGTATTCCTCTGGAAGGGTGCCTAGCCTTCACATTCACTGCAGGAACCAGGAAGGTGTCAAAACCATCGGGGACGCAATTATCTTTATTCATGTTTCTTATTCTAGAGTCACAAATAGAAATTATGTCAGGATTGTATGACATTAAATTTTCTATAAACATTTTTCTCTTTTTCTTATTAAGAACGGAGTTTGCATTGGCAGATATTACTTTTATGTCCATATTAATGTTAAAGGTATAAGAACGGGGGGCAGGGGTGGGACCATCAAGATATTTTTACAATTTACAAAAAATACATACATTATTCACCTCCATCTATAGGCAGCGCCGCTCCTTTAACCAAAGTCAATAGAGATCAAAGCGATTATTACAATTAATCTTATAAACAATATTATAAGAATGCATCTTCTTATTTTACAGGGATATATTTTTTAATCATCTTTACAATATAAAACATATTTAATATTATAGTGAATTAACCATTTCTACATTATCATCTATAGTCATCAAACA
>CP045907.1:8719708-8749596 GCA_013387185.1 Caligus rogercresseyi
TGTGGTGTGTGTGTTTATATATAAACCTAAGTAGGCGTGGCCTCTTAAAAGAAATGTATTTGTGACGTCATTCATCTCAAGACCGAATAAAGGAGAGAGAGAGAGTTACAGCAGCTGAAGTTGCCTGTCACTTAGGGACTAATGAATTCTAAGCTGTAAAAGGGAAAAATAACAATAATATGCCAAATCTGCCGTTGATAAGTTGGCTGTCATGAGATTTTGAGATGCGAAGGGAGTAGTTGATGGTTTGTTATTCCTGGATCATTAAGGAGGACGGCAAATTGTGGAGGTAAGTGCTTATCTAATTTATAGGGTCTGAGTTTTCTCCACTGTTGTTTCATAATATTTATTTTTTTGCAGAACATGTCGTCGGAAGGTCATCCGGAGGGTTCCGAGGAGAACATTTTGGAGGATCTCCTACAGCCTGGGGACATGTTTGAAGAGGAAGAAGTAGTGAAGCCACCGCCGCAACATCCTCCTTCAGGGAGTAGGTCGAGTCTTCCGTCCTCCAAGGCCCTAATAAATCCCGAGGACCACAGCGACATTTCAGAGTCTTCTTCTTCTTCGGACCACTCCTCTTCCAGCAGTTCTTCCTCTCCCCAGCGGGGCTGCAGTCCTCCACCTAAGCATGTATCTCCTCCGCCTCCAAAGAAGCGGCCAGGGAAGTCTACGACTACGCCACTAAGCTCAATTATCTCTTCCGCGACGCCCGTTTCTTCGTGGTCAAGTCCAACAACCTGGAAAATATTGCTCTCTCCAAGACCAGGGCGTCTGGAGCACCCCGCCCGCCAATGAGACCCGATTCAACACTGCCTTTGCAGAATCACGAAACGTTCTCCTTCTCTACTCCGTCAAGGAGTCTGGCCGATTCACGGGCTTCGCTCGTCTCTCCGCTCAGTCCCGACGTGATGGGGCCCCTGTGGCCTGGGTACTTCCCCGGGTCTGAGTGCCCGTGCCTTGGGCGGTGTGTTTAAGATAGACTGGATATGTCGAAAGGAGCTCTCCTTTACTAGAGTATCGCATCTCTTTAACCCATGGAACGAGGGAAAGCCCGTTAAGATCGGCCGGGATGGGCAAGAGATTGAGCCACGTGTGGCGGAAGAGCTGTGCCGACTGTTTCCACCGGATGACTCCGTAGACATGACGCCGATATTAAGGAAGAGTAAAGCAGCGGCAAGGGAGCATCGGATGCGACCAAAGGAGCCCGTTGTGTCTCCGAGACGGCGACGGGTGGAAGAGAACTTCGATACACGAACGAATATTGAGTCACATTATTCATCCCGATACAAGGATCAACACATTCCTCGGCGAAGGGCCGAGTTAGAGCCCTATCATCGACGAAGGCATGCCGACGATCATCATAACAGAAGGCGAGCCTATGACCGCTCAGTGGATGATTTCCTTCGACGCACCTCGAAGGAAACCCGCTCCTACTATCCCCGCCGATAATCCTCCCCGTTTTTTTTGTTCAATGCTCTCTGCAAAGATTGCGTTTTTAATTAATCTATGAATTGAAGAAGATTGAAAGGAGAATATGAGCCTCTCAAATATAAAGACATTCATCTATCTCAGTGTTGTGGGACATTGATTTACTATATACATACATGGTTTTTAAAGAAAATACCATGAAAGGGACAAAAGACAGTGCATAAAAGGACTCACAAGTGATACTCATAAGTTATATACATTCAGATCTCAATAATTGTTATCCTTTTTATATCCTACATATATTTTTTATATTTTTCTTATATACATATGTACATCATGACATGCTTCCTTTTAACAGGTGTCTTCACCAAAAAGATTCAGCATTGGAGAGAACCTCTTTGCCTACGAGTTCGTAGGCAGATCCCCCAGGCAGATAAGGTGGAGTGAACTCCCGGTATGCGATGATGAGGCGTCGATCGTCATGTATGTCCTCTCTTAAAATTGAGTGTTCCCAGTTGTAGCGCGGATCTCCGTAGAGGATGAGAAGAGAGCGTTCGGGCAGAGGGATGCGAAGAGCTTCGACGTCGTAGTATGACGTCGTAGAATCAGTGAAAGCCTCAGATCCCTCCAGGCCCTCAAACGGATTATGAAGTACACTTTCTCCATCATTAGATAAAATTCGAGGATAATGATTCACATCCTTCCGATTGTACTTCTCTGGTCTCCTACATTTGGTTCAAGGTGAGCACTGAGGACGAAAGCAATGAAGCTGTACGATGCGTTCTCCCCATATCCAGCAATCATCTACATGCGGCTCAATCCATGCCCCCGTGTCCTGTCGATACTCTATGGAGCACTGCTCAACCGTGTGATAGCCCCGTAATCCATTCACACCCTCAAATCGCCGCTGTATGAACTCCGTGCACTTAGGAAACCCCGCGAAGGGGCCATTCTTGGCTTTCCGTTTGTTAAAGTTGGCCCGAGGACCGTAGTTTTGTTTACGGCGTCCACTCACCGAGAGGTCCCAGGGAAGGGCGTCCAGACCCTTGATAAGAGACTCTTCTCTCGGAGGAACTAATGAAGTCGGGGATGATTTGTATGCCTGGGAAAGGGCCCTTAATGGGCGGTGGATGTGCGGAACAAGGGAATTTTGGTTCCCATCCAAATAAATGCCCCTACACTCTGGGCAGTAGGCACAGGAGGGGAGGATCGGAGGTATGTCGTGAGTAAGTCGTAGGGATTCGTTTTTTGGGGTATCTCCTTTTCGCATTTGAAGCATGTGCGGAAGCTTTTACATCCACAGGGACGATTCGTGTTCATTTTGAGGGCCCTAGGAGTCGAGTTGATAGACGGTGATGCGCCAAAGAATTCTGTGGTTTTATGGAATACGATTTTGAACTCTGATCCAGAGCCTACTAGATGAAAGGATTGAAGCTTGTTTGAGTCCTCTGGGAAGAAGGGGTAGAAAGTGTTTGTTCGTCGGAGGCGATTGTGCAATCTTGTCCCGCAAATCCTCCTTGAAATTGCAGTTGGACTGTGTGGATTGAAACGGGGGAGGGAAATGTGACTTTAATCCACTGGGGCCGACCTTGCTCGGAGTTCCAGCAGTATCTTCACGACCGTCGATGAGAAATGCTTGCCGTACTCCTTTATGCTTCGATTGATACAGAGCTGACTTGTAGCTTGAACTCGGATAAGGGCTCCAAGAGGCTGACTACAGAGACATGGCCTAGAAGAAGCTTTTAAATCTGGATGCACTTCGTGTCAGAAAATGCCCATGTCACATGGCATGTGGAATCGGTAAGAGGAAAAATATATATACGACCAAAAGAGGCCTTGCTTCTTATTATCCACCAATGCCTTTCTCTATATTATTCCCAAAGAGAGGAATTGTTTGTGTATGAAACGTAGAATGCTATAGAGTAAAAACATGACACTGCAAGGTTTGTTGAATTGAAGTTGACTACTGAAATCAAGGTCTGTAAAATTATATTATACTAGGCTTGTGAGCGTTCAGCTTTTTTGCGTTCAGCGTTAAAAAAAGCGTTCCGTTCAATGTTTTTGCGTTCAGTGTTTCCGTTAGCGTTCAAATATTTAAAAAAAATGACGACGTTTTTTTTTTAAAGAATTCCAAAAAAATTGATGACGTTTTCGTTAGAAAAGAATTTCCGAAAAAATTGATGACATTTAAAAAAAAAAGAATTTCCGAAAAAGTGATGACATTTTTTTAGAAAAGAATCTCCAAAAAAAGTCCAAGAAATGTTTGGAAAAAAAATTTAACGCTGACGCAAAACTCTTTTTTTTTGCGTTCAGCTGAACGCCGTCCAATTTTGCGTTCCGTTCACAGCCTGCATTATACAGACCTTGATTGAATAATTGCAAGGGATTACTACTTTACCCCGACATGAAATAGAAAGAGAAAAATGTTATCCATAAGAGAAATATATATACAACTTTCTTGCATCTCTCTGGCATTCTTTGATTATAATATCAAATTAGTCGCAAATATAAACATATTAAGCAACTTCATCCATAGAATAAATATTTTCGATAATCTAATTAGGGATCCATCTTAGCCTTTTGTTTTCTAAGAGGTTGAGTTTTATTAAGATATAAAATTCACTAATATAAACACATTAGGGAGCTGAAGGAAACCTTGTCTACAGCTTTTTTTAAAGATGATCGACCTGTTCTCACATCCACCAATGGAAATGGTGATGTTTTTCGTTGAAAAGTAAAGCTCAAATCGGATTGAAATATTTCTTGGGAAGAAGTTTCTTGGCAGCCTTGATAATCTTTTAACTAGATAACTTTTCTAAGTGATTTAAAATAGGAAATAACAATATTATAAGAAAAGAGATATTGTCTGCTCACTAAATACCTTATGAAGTGATAATTTGTAAAAGTATTTACATCATAACATTTGGCAATTGTAAATCCTGTCGAATTAATCCCTCTTAATTTATCTTAGATTACTCAATTTAATTCTAAGAAGACGGAAATACTGCAAAGTTGCGTGATTTTGTTAGTATTCGTCTGTAGATATTAGCATTCTTTGGTTAGAGGTATATTTATTTTTAAAAACATAAACAACAGCATTTTTTCCTTATTCCGCATGACAGTTTAAGCTTGAGTATAATAATTTAAAAGCTCTTATTTATTTATTATCAATTCTGCCATTCATTAAGTATTTGGTCACCATGAATGACATCAAAGGCGCCTGTGCCTTCTCTCCGACTCCCCTCACACGGACTCTCTTTCCATACTGAGCAGTCTCAACCCCATCGTCGAGGAGCTCATCTCCTCTTCCTCCGACCCAACTTGTAGCAAACGCCTCGTGAGCTCCTCACAGGAACCCTAAGCACTCAAACCCTCTCCTCTCCTCCACCGTCCTCGAAATCCTCTCCATCTGGAGGTCCTTCTCCGGAGAGAGCTCAGAAAGCTTCATTCAGGAATTCCTCTACCAGCTTCCCCGAGTCTCTTATCCCGGAACGCTCGTCTCCGCCATCGGACGACTCCGTCCTGCCAAGGCCTCATCTACTTACTTGTCCATACTGCGGCATTGTCCCACGTCCTGGCCCTGGGTCCTGGATGAAATACAAAAAAGTGACTTTGGATCCCTTGCTTCTCTATTTGCACAGATCCTCCTGGATCCATCCCCGTCCATTCACCTAACCTCTTTCCGAGTTGCCCTAAGAGAGCATTTGATTCTAAAGAATGAAGGTATTAATATAATTTATTAACACAGTGAATTAAGCAACTCCACTTACTAAAGGATATTTTTTTTGTTTCATCATAGCTGACGGCTTAAAGACAATATCTGATGCTAATGCGTAGGAACAAAAAAAATTGATTTACAAACTGAAAAAATTAGTTTATTGAAGATGCATTTCACAAATATTTATATTATTATTCGACAGGCTATCAAGATTAGCAATATTTAGAATCAACAATGGAAAAATATGAATGTTTCTACTGAGGCTCTAAAATGGCCAGGCATATTAATAAATCCTTAGTATGGTTTTATTTCTGTCATTAATGGAAATTTTTAGAGGAGCATCTGATATAAGGAGGATGTTTGAAAAGGAATTTTTTATTGTTTAAACCGGGCCAATTTAATTATGATGTTGTAAAGATACTTTTTAAGGTTTTTTTTGGCTAGCAATCTGATCCCTTCGTATTTTTACTGTTAAAATAAACAAAAATTCTTCCTTTGAGAGCGTAACAACTTCCACACGTGAGGCCATATCCAATCAAGGGACAAAGAGGATCAAATTGCAGCCCTCCTTCTAACGGAGTTTCTCACAACAACATTAAGGTACAGGTTGGGGCCTCGTTGAAGACAATTTACAATGATTTCAAGCGCTAAGAGGCTGGTGGTGATCTCAAGTATTCCCTGGGGCTGTCAGGGAGCCCACTGTCTCAACAAGGCAAGTAAAGGCAGCAACGTTCAAGAGGACTCCCACATGGACATGGTCAAAATATGGGAACGTCGAGATCAACTGTTTCTGGAAAGTCCGTGAGGCGTAGTGAACGCCCTCTGCTAACTAAACGCCAGCGAGAAGTCATACTTGAGCGTGCCAAGAAAATCTTGAATGATATCAAGAGCTCATTTGGACGCACCATCATTTTTCAGATGAAAGACTTTTATGGTCGATCCTGTTTTCAACAGGCAAAATGACCGTGTTATGAGCTTTGGAGATGTGCAAGATAACACCGCTATGTGACAACAACAAAGCACCCTGCTTCGGTGTTGATGTTGGGTCTCGTGGCCTCCAACGGGAAGGTCATGAAGCTGGTATGGTTCTCCACTGGCTACAGATTAGCAGCGTATAATTTTGTGGAGATTATGGCGTTCAAGATCGTTCCGTGAATCAAATCCGTAGTCGGCAACTCTCCTTGGTCAATTGTGGCTACATTGATTAATTGGATAATTATTATGATGGTTTTTTTTTTGGAATAAATTGTTTCTTTGAAGTCATTCGAAATGTCATTATTGTCCGCGATCTGTTCTGAACAAAAAAATATAAAAATGGCCGGCAAGTCAAATAGTTTGCCCATCCCTGCCCTAGGCTATGTTTCATAAGAACTGGTCCCTTAAAAAAAACCACTCATTGAGTGTGTATTGTAACGCGAAGGAGGAGGAGAAATGACGACTCATGTAGATGTTGAGTTAGAGTGTCTATTGATCTCCTGCCTGCAGGTTATATACCAAAGAGTATATATAACTAGAGACCTGCTGCAGGGTTTTGTGGCGAATGGTAGATGACCTTGTGTTACTAACGACGCTTGGGGCGCTCCTATTTACAGAAAGATCAATATATAAAACAATAAGTTATTCATGATCCCGGAGGTTGGGAGATTTAATGCCTAATTTTATCCGTATTATTATATATATCTTTCTGTAAATGAGCGCCCTCAAGTGGTCGTTAGTTAACAAATTAGAATAGCGCTTGCCTGAAGCTAGACCTCTCTATATATATACTCTTGATTATTCCTCTTTGTTATATAACCGCAGGCAGAGTACTTAAGATTGAGACCTGCTGAGGTGTGAGATAAGAAGTGGTAGTTAACTTGCTGTTACTAACGGGTCAATCGCTACATATTCCATTTACCCCTTTTCCCATTCCTTAAAGACTTAAAACTCCTTAAGGGACATAATTTATTAGTTCCCTTTGGTAGGAATATAGAGTTTTATAATAAAAACAGAGTCGCCGTCATATATTACTTTCAGTTATTTTTGACGTTGTTTTTGAGTGGCTAATATGTTAACTATATTATGACAGATTTGAATAATGCAAAAAGCCTTAAAATAAATATTACAAGTCATTTCAGTAATTAGATTTCATCGGGGGAAAAAGGATTTGTAGTAAGTGAAAATTCGTTTTGTTATTTATCTTTAGATATATACATCGAACTGAGAGTTTGCCAGCTATAAAAAAGAAGTTGAATGCTATGTTTGTCATTGTCACATAATTAACATCAAAATAAATGATGAATAAAAATGTTCACACAGCTCATTTTCATGTCTTTCTATATTATATGAAGTTATACAAAGACACTAATTGTCTCTTACCTGATAATTTAACTTTGTGAATGTTCTTCATACTTATATCCGTTTGTTTTCTTTATATGTGTCGCAGTAGAGATGGAGATTCAGACGAGTCTTTGACTTCCCTGGTAGAGATCACAATCGTATTCTATCCTAGGAGTGACTACGATCGTGATGTTTATCAGAAGAATCAACGACTCTACTAGAAGAGATCAGGAGTGTTATCTTTTATAGGAAGGATGGAGATGGAGGGACGATGTTATTAAAACTATTATTATCTGATTTCTTCTCAGATGAGTAACAAATTATTATTATATAGGTCGGTGATATGGATACAATGTTAGTAAAACATTGCGTCGCATTTGCTTCTTTGAACAAAAAATTGAAATAATTTCCACCAAAATATAGAATAGAAATTGCTAATGAAATAAGTAGTTTGTATAACATCGTAAAATATTATCACCATATTTAAGTCGTCATCTCTCCTAGAAGAGGTAAGGATCGTGATCTCTACCGGGAGAGTCAACGATTCTACTGGATCTCCATCTCTGCTGCGATGGAGTAAGGTTCAGAATTTCCTTTATGTGCCTATATATATATATATATATATATATATATATATACATACAGGAACAGAGTGGGAAGAGTTATCCACCGGGACAATTATGCCCTCGCCGGCCTTATACAGGCCCCAATATGCCATTGGGAGGCTGTCAACGGTCGTTTATGTTTCTTGAGGCCAGCAACCCACCTGGAATAGTCCCAGTACTCCCGCTGGCCACTCCGCCCCTGTATATATATATATATATCTTTAATTGATTTTGTAATTCTTGTTAAAGCTATTTTTCATTATAGTATATATTATTTTTTATTCATAGCGGCAAGTCAATACTTTATAGCAGAGTCTATTCAATGGCTAAGCCCCTCACCCGAAAACCGAGTATGGATTCATGAGATCGTCCAAAAAATGAGTCCAGAGGAACGTATTTCCATGTACGCATCCCTCACCATCGATAAAGTATCCTCCGGCATGGATCCAACGGCTCTCCTCTCCCAAATCAGGGAGGAGCTAAAGGTATGAAACCAGGCTTTTAAAACCCTCATAAATCTACTTAAGGATACTAAAGGAATAAAACACTTCAAACCTCCAAACCCTTTTTCAAATATGGTTTTGAGTCGTTTAGTTAGTTAGTTGATCGTTTATTACTAGAAGATTGCATATATATATATATGTATATTTATTATATATATGTATTAGGGTATTATAGAAACCTAATATTAAGATATAAAAATTCACCCCCCGCAAAAGTTGTGTCATAAGAAAATAAATGATCATATAAAAATGGATTTTGGTTTGACCCCCCCCCCCCCAAATTGCGTTCAAATGTTTCGTTATGAAGCAAAACTTTTTTGTTGTTACTTATTTTGAAAAATTTACTTTTACTAAATTTAGCTATGAACAATTTATGAGTTTTTTTTTTTTGCAAATTTTTGTCAAATAATATTTAGTGCCAATAAATGAACATAAGTGCTGACGCACCAAACATTTTTTAAATAACAGCTCCTCATGTTAATGTTTTAAAGTTATTTTTTAAATTCGTTTACTTTTAACATAGATAATTTAAAGTTGTTCCCTTTAGAGTTTTGATACTTTCTTATTTTCGAAGCCTGTTTTTATATTATTCAAATTCAATTTATAAACCAAAGAGGGCGGCAAGCCAGTTTTTATTGATCTGATAATGAATTGGAACCACTCTTCAACCTAATCGGATTGCACCCTTCCTGGCAATCACTCCTCAAAAACACTACGTTTATTGAAATAAAATAGCTCTTAGAGTACATATTTTTAACATTCCTTTATTATAAATGTTAAAAAATTTCTTGTTTCCTATATCGTATAAAGCAAATCGAAGTTGTTCTTCCTACAAATTATTTTTATAAGTTATGGGTGGTTAGCGATGATCTTTTTGGCTGCGAGCTGTCTGATCCCACGCTGAAGACTCTTAAACATCCAAACAAAAATGTCAAGGGAGTATTTGATGTCTCGAGTAGACTCATATATACATATTTTCGAGGAAAATATGTTAATGATGCAAAAAGGGGAAAATCAAATAAACAAGCATATTGCCACTGATTTGTTGTTCGGACTAAATATTTCCGGTTCAGTACTATTATTTTCGAACCATTTTTTAAGGTTCAGAACTGCCTACCTCTGATCATTATAATACCTTTATTGGGTTTATTTGATGATGTCAATATACATTATTTCCCCTCATGTTTTTCAGACTTACAAGGGACCAAACAACGTATTAAGCTCCGTACTTATAATGTTGACGAATGCCTTCGACAAAGCCTTTTTTGGTCATTACCTTAGCTTCCTGGAGGTCATGAGGGATCTCTTTGATGTCGTGAGCGACAAATGGATTCTAGGGATATTCATAAGCTCTCTCCTTGGTATCACATTAGTCCCATCCAAGCTTTTACCCAAGGATCTATGGAGAATGTCATCTTCCCTCATCAAGAAATACAACGTGGCAAAGCCAGTCAGCGACTCTTCCTCAAATCTATGGAAGGAGACCACCCGCCTTGTTTGGAACAGAGACATAAACATGAGCCGCATCAAGACAAGGCTTCTAAGTGAATTCTCAGACTCTAATGACTCCATAGTGAGCTGGCTCAAAGGCTTAAAAAACATTTCTTTGGAGTATTTATGTATCCTCAAGTCCCTTTTCTTAGGGTCAAGCTCTGATGTCGTCCTGGATGGTGTTGTGGCGGCATTGGCATCAATACTCATAGAGTATCCCCAGAGATCCCATGGCGTTCTAGCCGTAATTCTTCATAAGTTGTCCAAGGAAACCAATCCTAGGGCTCTCAACGTAACTCTGAAGAGTCTTTCTATTGTTGTGAAGGATAAGAACTGTATTAAGTTTGTGGTCAAGATAGCTGATTCCCTCTCAAATATGTCTCACTTGGCGGCCATCAAATTGAGCTTCTCTACGACCTCTACGAAGCCGAGGAGCGGACTTACCCCTATCTCCATAAGGCCCTTGAGGAAAAGACTTCAAATGATGAGGCGCATATATCCAAGGCCTTCATTATTTACAAGATCTGCTCCAAGAAATCATCTGTCAAACACGCCTCGGATCTTCTACCCTTACTATCAGAGATCCTCAACGACCAAGCCCATGAACTCAGCTGTCTCCTCTCTCTCAAAGCCATTCACTCCATGTGCTCCGACTCCATCATCGACATTGAGACGACCCTCAAAGCCATCATGCCCAAGGTATTGGCGGACGGACAGACAGAGGTCCGAGTGGCCCTTTTGGACGTCTGCGCCCTCCTCCCGGACTTTCAAGTCGAATCCGAGAAGTATGAGGCCTTCTTCAAGAGCACTCTCAAGTTCCTATGGTCCCTCACGAAGAAATGCCAGGAGAATCCAATGGCGCTTCGCCGGGCAGCATATAAATGCATTGGGAAGTACGGGCTCTACAAGCAAAGATTTGAACTTCTACCAACAACTTTAACGAATGGCTTCGATCCAATAGAGCTTGTTGAGAATGATGAGTCCATTCTTTATGTTCCGGGAGAGTGTTGGCTCAACATGTTGATTGACTCCTCGGAGGAAGATCTTCCATTATACGAAGGGCTACTGAAGACCTTCTTAGAGGATGAAGTGAGAGAATTCCCCTCATCTGTTTACTACTTGCCGCATAAAAACAATGAAAAGACACGCATGGACTACTCATCCGTCCTCTCCGAGTCAAGTGTTCTCCGATACCTCATCGCCTCACTTCAATCATCTCATAATCCCCTGGGACTAGAGATATACAGCAGTATTTTTCGTATCCTAAGCGCCCAATACTTTCAACAATTCCCTCCTCTGAACTGGGATCTTCTCCTACCTTCCAAAGGAAATACGAGACGGAAGTGTTTTGCATTGTGGTGCATCAAATCCGAAAGTCTCATTGCGCCATAGGACTAATCGAGAGGGTCCTGGACTCTGATATCAGCGTGGACTTGACCGTAGCCATTCTGAGCAAAATAGATATCCTTCTTCAATATCACCGCTCTCATAAATTGAAGGCATTTCTACTCAAAATATCAGGGTCCTGCATAGATAAGACTCCTTTGACTTGTATTCTTAAGGGTCTTAGGGAGAAGGCCTCTGTCTGCAGTAAGTATGAAGAGTTCAATGAGTTCTTCAAGTCCTTGCTTCACCAAGTCTCTTGTGATGATCAGCTCATGGATCTATATTTGGAGCTCATACCTCATTTTCCTCACGAGCACTGGAAGCAGCTCAGTAATCCCTTGCTCCTCAAAAAGGTAAGAGGTATTCTTTATTTATTTATTATCTGTAATCTATCGACAGTGACATAGCTAGGATCAGAAAAAGGTTGGTGTTTTTTTAATTGAATAAATCAACTGCTCAATCTCAGAGAAATGATAAATGTTTATTTCAAAATGATACGTCGAAAAATCTACGTTTCGGCATTACAGCACAAAAATCATAGCTTGGATAAATGGTGTCTACATTCAATATAAGTTACTTTGAACTAAAATTATACTTTTCTCTTTCATTTGAGTTTACTAATTCAACAATTTTTAAATTTTTACCAAAGTTTTGAAAATCAATCATTTTCTAGAACCACCACGAAAGAAATATTGAGTTGTCTCGAAAATATCGATGAAAGGACTTTAAAAAATAGTTGATGAAACAAATACCACTAAAATATATACCATTGGATCTAAATGTGGATGAATTGAAAGTATTTTTTGTGGACTTTCTCTCACATCTTTTTGTACAGTACCATCGAAAAAAGTATTGGGCCTCAGAAGACCATGTTCCAAAACTGTTTCCAATCTTATCCAAAGAGATCGTTTTCTGGATGTATTGCACAATCTACATTTTTATGACAATGCCAGTCAAATCGAAGATCGAGCTTAAAAAATTTGACCGCTTTTAGAACATCTGTGAGGAAAGTTCATAGAGCATGGAGAGCTAAGTGAACAACTGTATATTGATGAGAGCATGATACCATATTTTGGTAGACATTATACCAAACAATCTATCCGGGACAAGCCTATCCGTTTTGGATTTAAAATGGGGGCTTTGTGTTCTAAAGGGGGATATTTACACACTTTTTGATCTCTATTTCGGAAAATATTAAATTAATAAATATTGTGTGACGAAACTATGTATAGGAGGTAGTACATCTTTAAATTTAGTATCAAAGGCAAAAAAACCTTCACAAAAAGAACACAGAAATTACCTAGATAAAGGCATCACCAGCATTATTCTTATGAAAGAACTGCAGAAAACGTGGATATCTTGCTTCTGGAACTTGTAACGAAAATAGAACCGAAAAATGTCCTGTATCAGAAAAAATACTTAAAAAAAGAGAGACTAAAGATCAACTCAAAATATGATTTTCGTTAAATGGAAAGATAATAAAAAAGTTTTGTTAGCAAGTATCTTTGAATCAACTCAAATTAGTACAATGAAACGATGCGATCTCACACACACAAAAAAAATATAAATGTCATTAGACTTTATGTTTTCAAATTATAATCGTTTATAGACGTTATGTATCGGGCTATAACAGGCCCGGTGGGATGGGCGGGCCTGAGGGGGGCAAGGCCCGCCCACCCACTGAGTGACATGGGCCCGATTTTTTATGAATTACCAACTGTGCCCCCATAAAAACTGTAGGCCCCCCAAAGGCCTGGGCCTGCTGCCGGGCCTGGGCTATAAGCACATACAAACTAAGAATAATGCAAAAAAATGGTTATGTCCTTTATTTTTTTATATGATTAGCGCAAAGGTATATAACGCTCATCAACTTATGAAAATAAATGGATACAAATAGGGATCCAAAAAGTGAATCGACTAACGATTAATAATCGACAAATTTTTAAACAATTAAAGTTTATTAGTTGCAATTATCGACAAATTGCGTCCTCTATTTGAAGTTAATGAAACTTTGAAATGAAGATTTTTTCCCATAAAACTAAAGATGCACTTACCCACCCCAAATCCACAAGATAAACTGGTTCCTTAATCGTGGCGCTGTTAACGATTAATCGATTAAAAGTCGACTAAATGAAACAACTAACGATTAATCTATTAATCGATAACTTGCATCCCTAATACAAATGTCTCTTTATGAATTGATTGAACTGTTGGCACTCTAATTTTGCAAATTTTTCGGACAAGCATCATTTCAAAGGAGGAGAAAATCTTCAAAGTCATAAGAAGCTTATCATTTTATGGGAAAAAATGATTGGATAGAAAGCTCCCATCTTACAAGCATTGCAGAGGAAGAGCATCATTTTTATATAAAGAACGATGCAAGTCTTCATTCTAAATGTTTTGAAAAATTTCATCCAATATCTTAAAACTATTATATGTATATGTATTGTTCTATGTTTTGTAGAAAATAGGAATACTCATTTATCCAATTCATTTTTTAATAAATATGGAAATTAAGATTAAAATATATCGTTTCTTCTTTTTTATTAATTTTTTGGTCTCTAGTGCCGAAGCGTAGATTTTCTACGTGCTAATTTCTCTATGATGAATTTACGATGACGTAGTACAAATTACTTTGTTTAGGTTGGGCACAGAATACAGCTGAACGATGTTTCTCTGTTATAAGCTCTCTATATCTTTATATCTCTATGGTTCTACTAAAAATCACTCGGACTATCGGATTTAGGGAAAAGAAAGAAAACAGTGTTACAAAATGAAAAAATCATGCTTATTTGGGAGTTTGACAGAACAACCTATTTTGCAGAGCTGGGATTCGGTAGAAAATCTACCGCCGATTCGATATTCGGTATATACCTTCTACCGATCGATATCGGTATTCGGTAGATTTATCATATATGTATCTACAGTTCGATCGAATTAGGTAGGTAGGTGCTTTTACTTCTTCTATGCATTTAATATCGGACAGTTTATAACAAAGGAAAATTAAATACATCATTTGTTATAATGTATTAGAGATTATTTGAAATATAATACATACTAGTCTTATATAAATTTTATATGTACATAGATTTGTAGGAAATGGAAGGCTACATATTTTTTTCATTTGCTGTCTCTTATTGTCTGATATTAAATGTACTTTCAGGTATGCATAGCATAAGCTTATATGAATGTCTATTTATGTATCTGCTCTATAATACTATAAGTTATAGTTTTTCGAAGTTCTTCACACAAGGGATCGCTTGGGCAAAGCGACAGTTGAACGATGTTTCTCTGCTATTGAAGGGAATAACCTCTCTATATCTTTATGTCTCTATGTGAATGCTACAAAAGTCATACTTTCAAATATACCATACCGATTGTCAATCGGTAGTTTCTACCGAATATGTACAATCGGTTCGATATTGAAACTACCGTCGGTAGTATCGAATACCGATTACATTCGATAGTCGCAGCTCTGATAGAAACATTAGTATATATACGAGGCTCTTTAATTTAAAAAAAATTTAATTAAGATATTTTATTATCCCTATTTAAATCATAACAGAGAGAAAACTAAAAAAACGAACTTAGTACATAAATATAAAGGCGAAAATACCAAAACATTACTTATATCATTTAAACATTATTTATATCATATTTTAAGCCAACCGATTTTATAATACTGGATTACAAGGGAATGATATCCGATTAATCCACATATATATCTTTTATGAAACATTCATAAATTATTGGAATTTATAATCATAATGAAAAAAAAAAAGCAAAATAATTAAATTGTAAATACACAGCGGTAAAAATTTAACATTATCAATTTGCGAACAAAAAGTGTACCAAATGACAATAAAAATAAATAATTAGCAAAAATATTTTTTTCCTCGTATAAATTATCATCGAAAAAACAAGCAATGCACTGATAAGATTATCTTATTTTTTGTTTTTTAAACCCATACTGGAAGAGCCGGAATCCTCACGTTTTGGCCGAAGCTGATTAATCGATGGTGGGCTAATTTCGGCACAATTTATTTGTGGGCTCTGTTTGATAGATGATTATGTTTCTGAATTTTAATTGCTATGAGATGCGATTTTTCAATTAACTTTGCGATCGCCAATTATTGAGTTCAGCGTTGAAAATCTAACGATTTCCATTGAAGTAAATATATTAGACAGTCAGAAGTTAGCAATTTAAAGATATATAGAGGTGGAAATGAGGATATATTTTTTATAAACCAGAGGTAAACTGGGATTTGTGTTTGGATCGCTGAATGTTTCAATGAAGTAATAGCTTTCAATAACCATTTCAACAGCAATCTAATGACCCCAGTGCTCTAAGCACACAAACAGTCCCATTCCCCCCCATGACCAATAAGGGTAGATAGAAACCAGAGCTGGGATTCGGTAGAAAAATCTACCGTCGGTTCGATATTTGGTATATACTGAATACTGATCGATATCGGTATTCGGTAGATTTTATTATATACCGACAGTATCGATCGATATTCGGTATGATCGATTAGAAAGAGAGATAATTTATTTATGTATCTGCTTTACTTCTTCATATGCATTTAATATCGGACAGTTTATAACAAAGGACAATTAATACATCATTTGTTATAATGTATTAGAGATTATTGAAATTCAATACATACTAATCTTATATAAATTATATAACTATGTACTTGGATTTTGTAGGAAATGGAAGGCTATAACAATTTTTTTATTAACTGTCTCTTATTGTCGATATTAAATGTACTTTCAGGTACTCTAGTATCAATGCATAGCATAAGCTTATATTGAATATCTATTTATGTATCTGCTCTATAATACTATAAGTTATAGTTGTTTATTTATTTGCAAAGTTCAAGTTCTTCACACAAGGGAGCGCTTGGGCAAAGCGACAGTTGAACGATGTTTCTCTGCTATTGAAGGGAATAAGCTCTCTATATCTTTATGTCTCTATGTGAATGCTACAAAAGTCATACTTTCAAATATACCGTACCGATTGACAATCGGTAGTTTCTACCGAATATCGTACAATCGGTTCGATATTTGAAATCTACCGTCGGTAGTATCGAATACCGATTTACATTCGATAGTCGCAGCTCTGATATAAACATAGTATATATACGAGGGCAGTGGTCGAGGGATAGAAGGAAAGAGAGATAAGTTTCTCTCTCACTTTTTCTTTCTCCCTTTTTCCCTCCTCTTTCTCTCTCTCTCTTTCCTTCTCTCCCTCTCTTTACCCTCTCTCTTTTTCACGGCCAAAAACAGTCAGTGAATCTGTAAGCACCAAGGCTAGGCTCCAGATTTCCATTCCTAGTTATCACATAGAACCAGGAGCGAAAGTGAGCCAAAATGGTCCGAAGCGCCGTACTTCGAGTGATTGAAAAAAGTCTTTGTGCACGACAATGAATTACATTTAAAAAAGCAAGTTTGTATGTGCATAAATTACTTGCAATTAAGGCCATTAACCAATGCAGAGCAACATAATAACTCTGAACCACTTTCAGCCTTGGTTAGAATGCAGGAATATGAATGGATGGATCCTTTATCATTGTTCATAAAAAATAGTATTACCATCGTTCATTATCCCTCAAAAATAGTCTTTTTAATCAATATTCTTTAAATCGAAATGCAATGCAAGAAAATAAAAATAAACTTGGACAAAAGTCAAGCTTCTGTCTTTATACTCAAACTTAACTATATAAAACGTTGTATACCTATGCTTTGCATCTCGGACATCTCATTCAAGCTCAAGAAAGTTTTTAAGTTAAAATCAATTTAATCATTTCGTCAATAATCGTATCATGTGTAATACAATTTTAATTAATAATATAAATTATTTATATACTCGTTGAGCACTATTTAAAAGTACTACTGGTTCAGTAAGAATATGCTAAGAGTTTCATGTGTAATTTTTCCTGTAAGCTAATTTATTTGTATTTTGATTAGGGGTGCACCGAAATGGAAATTTATGGCCGAAACCGAAAAATAACTAATTGCTTTGACCGAATGCGAAACCGAAATTAACAGTTCAATTTAAAGTCACGGAAACACTAGGCATTTAAAACAATAAACAACGATCAGAAACATTGTTGGTGCAGATCTGATGACACGCTGTCATTAAAAAAGCGACCAGCAGGTGTCCTTCTCCATACTGAGACAGCAGTAACTACTAGCCCTTGCAACATTATAACATCTTTCTGATTTCTCATCAAAAACACTATTTTGAATATCGCTTAAGTCGTACTGATTACAATAAATGTTTAGACAAGTTTTTCAAAGAAAAAATGTTTATTGAAAGCTTCAAAAATGTTGGATAACGAACGAGTTTCATTTATAACTTCATACATTCTGTTTTTTTTCCCATCATTCATACTTTCATTTTTAACAAAAGCATAAAAACATCACCCTTTCACCGTTCATCTCCCCGTCTTTTTTTATTATTTATTTATTTTTCGGCCTCCGATCTGTCCACTCAATTGGCTTTCGGCCGAAAGCCGAATGTGTATTTTTTGCGTTTTCGGCCGAATTTTTTCGGTGGCCGAATTTCGGTGCACCCTAATTTGATCGTTTAAGGGACTAGAGTAAAATCCTTCAATAGGGTAAAAAAGGTAAAAAGATAAGGCTAATTGATCTTCCAACTTAATTTTTTCAGACAGTTTATAAACAAATATGTCAATATTATTTTATAGCTATTAAATATGTGTATGAAGTGTATTTATAAAACGAAAAAAAATCATTCAATTAAATAGACAAGAAGCATTTCATTTTCTTTTCCATGGTCATAGAAGGCATGATATTCGAAGATGGTTGGAGTGTAGACCTTGGTTCATTTCTGTCGCTACAAATGACACCACTATATTTTGTAAAATAAAAAGTTATTATTGTCTAATTTCATATTTCTAATCGTTTTTCTAAATAATTGATAACAAACCAGTTTGTTTCACTCGAAATTTTGTATCTACATTAATTGCGACCCATGGCGCAACTTTTGCCTGGCTTACACATTAGATATCCTAAACGTTCTTTCTTTTGCTGTCTACTATCCATTCCCCTTCTTTCTAGATCACGGAACAGAGTCTTCGCAACTCCCTAAGATCCGTCGTATCCTTCCTCCAAGACTCTGGTCCTGAAACTCTGGTTTAACGACATCATCGAGGCCCTATATCGAATCCATTGACTTTGACCAATCTGCAAATGATCTCTGGGGCCCCCTATTTAAATCCCACCCCACCTTCCGTCTTAGAGTCTCAAGAGAATACGGGGCAAAGCCTGAGGCTGTAGACGATGGCCCTCAACGACTATATGGGCTGATTTCAGCTTGTGAGGCGGAAAAAAAACCTGTGTCTTCACCGTGCTTTGTCAGGTATTTATGGGGGCAATCTCTATCTTTTGTGGCCATAGTGACTACTTTCTGTGTGCACCAGTGTGGACCCTCTCTTCTACCGTCAATATGCCATTCAGTTTGTTCTAGCGAGCAGAGAGAAGCCTTGGTATCCTTTGGAGTACCTCTGGGGGAGTGGCTGCTATCCCTCCTACGGGATGAAAGGATCCATTCCGAGCCTAAACAAGGATACGAAGCTCTCTTAGCCTCATTTAAATATGGAAGGACTTTGATCAAATTGTATTAAGCTCGTGATGCATTTTTATGAATGTAATATGATGTCTTCCTGAAATAGTTACTTTTATATTATGTTTAATTATTCTTTAATATTAAAACTAAAAAAATGCCATAGGTTTATACCCTTTTATTGCATAATGTTCTGTTAAAAAATCTACTGCCGGTATGAACGATCTAAGAACATGAATCGGTAGGGTACCAATCTGTTTTAATTTTCTAATCAGAAAAAAAAAATATGTAACTGGGAATGCTCAGATCAGTGAGGAGTATAAACGGGGACTTTTTTCTCGATTGTGATTGGTTTGAAAGAAAAGGGGAGGGAAAATAAAAGAAGAAGCTCTTGGCATTATGACAATAAGCATCACTTAAGTCGTGGCTGTTGAGAAATGAGCATTAACTCAGTAAATAAAAATTCATCCTTAAAAGCACAAAATAGTAACCTCTCATGAGCCACAATTCATGCCATTTGTGAATTCTGTAAATGGAATACTCCGCTATCACATATTATTTTTAAATACTAGAGCAATGCTTATACAGGGGTGTGCAAGCGAATCTAGACTTTTTTAGCATGGAAAAAAAGATCATATCCAAGAACAAGACCTTTTAATTGACTTTTTTCATATCACACAAATTTAAATGACTTTTTTTCTCAATGTTCATTCAATCTAACTTGCTCCTTTCACAATAACAGCCTCCACACGGTGCCTGAACCTCCAACGGCATGATCCACCTGTTCCTGAACAAGTTGGCCACTGCCTGGATGATGGCAGCTTTCAAGGAGTCCACAGTGTTGTAAGCACGCTTGTTAGTGTCCCTTCAAGGACGCCCCACAAGTAGTAGTCGCAGGGGTTGAGGTCAGGGATGCTGGGGGGTCAGAACTCCTTTGACCAGAACATGTCGAATTCTCTAAGAACCAGTTTTGCACCAAATTGGCGTGTGGGCGGGAGCTCCATCTTGCATGGTAGAGATAAGGTCTACCAGCAGTAATCTGGGTCATCCAGGGCTTCCACACAGTCTGCATGACGTCCAGGTAGACCTCCTTGTTGACATTTAGCCTTTCAGCCAGTGTCGACATGGGAACACTTGGATCGTCATTGATCATCGTTGGAGGCGATCAATGAAGTCGGCGCTCCTCTTCCTGACTTGGGATCGGTCTGGAGTCTTTCTTCTGGTATTAGAAATCCTTCTTCGATGTCCTCCGACTCCTTGAAGGACTGGCAATGCTGTAAACAGTAGCTTTGGGGAATTTGAAGTAGTCGATGATCTCGTTGGGCGCACGGCCGCAACGGAGCGCACACTAATGGCCGTCCTGCGCTCAAGTTCCGAGGATTTTCAATTTTTTGTTATTAAACAAGCTCATAGGATATACTAACCAGTTCATACATTTTTAAGCTTCTACCCTAACTGGTTTCTGAGATACAAGTACTCAAAGTTAGTCTAGATTCGCCTGCAACACCCCTGTATGTAAAGAATAAGAATGTTTATATTGTTAATTAATTCTGTCGACAAATGCATCATCCTCTGACAATTAGACGTACAGAATAAAAGAAATCTGAGTTACCAACTGGAAAAAATTCTATTGGTGAGTTTGCGATAATTTCCTTTCATATCCTGCAAGAAAAACGAGGCGAGTCACACCATCCTTCATGCAAATTTATCTGCAGGCCCTTTTATGCATTGAGGCTTGTAAAAAATAATGGTGTGAGTCAAATCATTCTTCTGTTTCCTCATTCTAGAAGTGCTGGTGATCTAAGGATCCTTCTTACCATGCTTCGACATCAATAAACAATATAACTAATTACGGCAAGCAAAAGGCAAGTCAGTAAACTCAAATATCGATCGGATTGCTTCTTTTGTAATGATGAAAAAGAAACCTCTGAACATGGCAAGATGGTAGGGAACTAGGAGGGTGAGATGCCTTGATACAGAGACATGTAGCTGACAAATTGGGGTTTCAACAAAATTGTATGTATATCTTTGAATCATCGTGATAAGGTGTTTTGTTGTAAGAAGATTAAGCAGTAAACCTTGTCCGGAAAATAATTCAAGAAAGTAAATAATAATTATAATAAATCTGGAAGAACATAGGAAAACTCACGCAACCCAATGTTGTAAACATTATCGTTCCTTGGCAGTCTATCAAATACTTTGGTCAATGAAAAAAATATATATCTAAAATGGCAGGTCACTGTTGTTCTGTCTCGAGTATGACATGTATGTTTTCAACATCTATTAGGTTCATAGTCCTATTTTTTAAATACATTGTAAAATGAGTCTGTCAAATTAAATGCCCTTTCTTTTAATTAATGCAAGCAATTTTCAAAAATATAGACTTCTGTAAAATATCATTACGAAAAAAAATCAGGGAAAAGGGTAATTTAAACATCAGGCAGGATTGAAATAAGGATAATTTGATCATTTTAAGTAGATCATATTTCAAAAAGTTTTATAGACTGGACTTTCTATCGAAGCAGTTGATAATTTTAAAAGAAGACTAACTCTGGAGTTATAAACAGTGACAATACATTAGTTTTCATGCCATGACCTCTCACACGTGTTGTGTTTTTATTGCGTTCCTGCCGTGAAACCTAATTGGCGACGACTGGGATATTGATATACCAGAGCTGGGATTCGGCAGCAAAATCTACCGACGGTTCGATATTCGGATATACCTTCTACCGATCGATATGGTATTTGGTAGATTTTATATATATCTACAGTATCGATCGATATTCGGTATGGTAGATTAGAAAGAGAGATAAATTATTTATGTATCTGCTTTTACTTCTTCATAATAATTTAATATCGGACAGTTTATAACAAATGACAATAAATACATCATTTGTTATAATTTATTAGAGATATTTGACATTAATACATAACTAATCCTATATAAATTATATTTGTACTTGGATTTTATAGGAAATGGAAGGCTATAAATATATTTTTCATTTACTGTCTCTTATTGTCCGATATTAAATGCACTTTCAGGTACTCTAGTATTCAATGCATGGCATAAGCTTACAGTTAGAATGTCTATTTATGTATCTGCTCTATAATACTATAAGTTGTAGTGTTTATATTTTGCGAAGTTCAAGTTCTTCACACAAGGGAGCGCTTGAGCAAAGCGACAGTTGAACGATGTTTCTGCTATTGAAGGGGAATAAGCTCTATATATCTTTGTGTCTCTATTGAATGTTACAAAAGTCCAGTGTTGGTCGAATATCACTTTGAAAGTAGTATGTAATATACTACTTTTTACTGTGTAGTAATATTTAAAAAAATAGTTATTACTTCTCAAAAGTAATATACTACTTTGAGTAATAGGTGGATTCCACGAACAGGGTTCCCCTCGTAATTTGCATAGAAAATTAGTTAATTGCTCACATTCAGACCAAAATGAACCAAATTTTGTCTTTATTACTTTTAATATCATTAAGAAGTTCCCAGTCTTACGAGGAAAAAAAAGACTAGAAAAACTGGATTTTTACTCTAATATACTCGGTTTTGACTACAGATAAACGGTAATTTTCTATGTAACAAATATGTAACAAGTCACTATTCACATGCTGGAGAAAATTTATGAAATATAAGAACCTTTTATGACTGAAAATATCTACTAGGACATTGGGTTAAAGAGGTAAAAAAATAACACTATGTAGAAATGAATTCGGACTAAAAAATGAGAAAATTAAGTGCAAGTATTGAGCCGCCTGGTTTACGAGCCAAATTTGGCAGTTTTTAAAGGGGGAAGTGAAAAATGAGATTTTTTACACGAAAAGATCTGTTGGCAAGGCTAGTTTTATATGTTTGTTAGTATACAATACTAGGGAAACATCGCGCCAAAAAGACCCAAAGATTAATGTTTCCCTTTTCAATTTTTGAATCCCAAGTTGTAGACAGTTTAGACTTTTTCCCTTTTTAGACCCAAATTATTGTCGGGCAGTTTTGACCATGTGAAAAAAATATTTTGCCGAGCATTACATGACGGAATCTTATTATATTTAAAGTATAAATGAGAATTAGTCTTTCAGAAAGTATGTGGTTAAAACACTATTGATATTGCTACCAAAAATGCTTATCATGAGTTATAGACCTTTCCCTTTTTAGACCTTTTTTGGAAATCGCCTACCCTCGCCAATAAATGTAAGTTTTAGTGATTCTTTAGAAATATGAATGAAAATTTTCATATAATATGGCCAAAAAGCCTCACTTACGTCTTTTCAAGTCTTTTTCGTCCGCACTAGTGCGCCGACTGTCGCACCAGCACGCGACTTTACAGGGCACTCAGCCTCTTTGCTTTCACATTTTTTTTTTCAATTTTCTTAGATCTGTCTTTTGTCTCTTCCTCTGCTGTTCCTCCCGCCTGCCGCGGGCGTCCACGTTGAGCCTTCCCCAACGGCAATGTCTTTCCTCCTCCTCCCCCCTCTCCTTTTTCCTTTGCTTCGTCGCCCAGTTTCTCTTTCGTTCCTTCCTCTTTTCTTCCTTCTCATCAGCACTCGGAGTTCGAGGGACGCCCTCGAGGCATTATGAACGAGACTGTGGCCTAAAAAATGCAACGAAAAAAAATGTAACTTTCCATCCAAGAATTTAGGACTTTTAGGTTGCATGGAACACACAGATAGGACAGACAGTGATACGGAAGGACAGGTCCGAGCAAGCCTTAGAGACGGACAGAGGATGTACCTCAACTTTTACGGACGCAATAAGATCATACTAAAACACAATGTATGGACAATTAAGCTATTTGCAATTTTTAAGCAATTTAGGGGAACCTAATTGTGGAATTCACCAATATACTACTTTTTTGAAGCATTCCGAAACAATAAGTAAAGGCAATTCAAACAGGATTTGTAAAAATCTCACCAAACCTAGCTTGCATTTTTATAATAATCCTATATATGTTATTGCAATATTATAAAGTGAGCACATGTGCTCAAACATGATAAAGTCGGTGAAATTCAAAAGACTAAATAAATGATATTCTGACATTATGAGAGACATAGGTTTAATTATACCAACCCAAGCCCTCGGGCCCCGCATGTCGATTGAGGCTTTTAGGGTTTTTTGAATGAGGAACCCACCGCCAACCCCTAATTAAGAATGAGAGGAGCCCTAATTTAAATATTACACCCCAAGCTCTCGGGTTCCGCTTGACGATATAGGCTATTATTTAGTGTTGAAACCTACTGCCAACCTTATTAGGAAGGAGAGGGACCCTATTAATATCTACAAATTATTACCTAAGCCTGACTGGGGATAAATATCTGTATTTATTACTCTCATTAATCCAAAGCTCTCAGTTCTCGCTTCTAAGGCTAGGGATTCTTTTAGATCCAAACCAACGCAAACTTTTTTGTGTATATGAGGAAACCCAACAACAGAGAAAGGAGGTCTTAAGTCTGCAGGCCCGCCTACCGATTTAGGCAATTCTTTTGTGTCCAGTAATTTCATCGCGCGTAAATTCGTTGTGGACCTTTTTATAGCCGTTTTTTTTGTCGTGGGTATTACATCGCTTGCACTTTTATAGTCAGTCAATTTTGTCGTTATTCTTTTTGTTGTGGGTATTTTGTCGCGATTTATTTTCTTACTTTATCTACCTTATCTCACGGGCTTGGTTGGAGGTCTCATAGGGTTTTAATCTATCGCTGACACTTTTTAGGTAGTTCCGCCAGGAGTACTATGAAATGATTGCCGATTCTTATTAATGTGAAACAAACTTGGCCTAGTGTCTGTAAAACTCTTGAGCTGGTTTTTCTTACGACCCAGAAGAGTCTGCAATAGATTTCGAACCAATGGGGCACCCAGCTGAGGAGGGTGAAATCCTTTAAATTAAGGTATATTTTTTTAGGCCAGGTGTTTTCACCTTAAGAAGAGTCGGCGGTGGATTTCAAACCCATGGGACACCCGGTTAAAGTAAGCACATGCCGTTAGATTAGGGTCTACGCAAGTATTAGGCTGGGTGTTTTCTACCTTAACAAGAGTCGGCGGTCAATTATAATCCCATAGTACTCCTGGCAGAACAACTAAGGCTCAGTTGTGCAAAACTCTAAGCCGTGTGTCTATTCCCCAAAAAAGTGTCAGCGGTAGATTAAAGCCCCATGGTACTCCCGACTGAGCCCGCGAGATTAGGTCTACAATGTAAGAAAATAAATCGCGACAAAAATACCCACTACAAAAAAGCTACACGACACAATACCCATGAGAAAAAGACGAACGAGGAAAATACTACACTACAAAAAAGCTTCGTGACAAAAATACCCCTACAAAAGAAGAAGAACGACAAAATTGACTGACTATAAAAGAGAGGCAAGCGATGTAAATACCCGCGACAAAAAAATGGCTATAAAAAGGTCCATGACGAATTTACGCGCGATGAAATTACAGTAAACCTTTTCTTTGGGTGCAAACTCTATTGCCAACCTAGGTAGGCATAAGTGGGACTTAATTTTAAGTATCATACCCCAATCCCTCTGGTCTTGCATTTCATATTATTTCGTACTATTTTTAGAAGTTGTTTTCATTTCATACTGCCCAAGGTAGTTAAAAGTAACTGCCCATGTCCATAGAGAAAAAGATATAGAGAGCTTATTCCCTTCACCGTATTTTGTGTCCAATATAACAAAGTAATGTGTAACGTCATCGTAAACTGATCATAGCGATAGAATTCTATCTCTATGATCAGCTTTACGATGACCGTAGTACCCATTACTTTGTTATATTGAATACACAGAATACAGCGAACGATGTTTCTCTGCTATTGAAGGGAATCAGCTCTATATATTTATTCTCTATGCCATGTCTTATCATGGGGAAAAAAATATTGGTAGTTCTCAAAAGTCCTTTGTCTTTACTTGGTGAGAAGATCAACATAAGGTATTTTAATATTACAAAAATGATGACATACATAGAGAGAGGGGGGAGGGTTGGTGATGTGTTGGGCTTGACTGTATGTGCCAACCTGTATAACCAAAATCTGAAGGGCCTTTGTGAGTTTATGTCATACTTGTTCTGAGGTGTTTATGTCTATATATTGCCTGATTTAGTCGATCAAATATTGCTGATACTGAACTTCAAACCAACCACCCAACATACAGTGGTTCCATCAGAAATGCAATTTTTAAACTTGCGTGAATACAAAGTACTTAAATACGTCAAATTCCCTTTTTGAGATACATTATTTTAAAGGATAGAATGGATTTTTATGAGTATTAACATTTATTGGCTATATGCGAAAGCAGATCATCTGAAGCCTAACAAAAGTTGCTCCTGGAAATACCCCTTCCAACCTAAAAAAGGACATTGTTGTCATTCCATCATAATGGCAACGAAGATCATTGCTTGAAAATAATTCTATCATTTGTTTCGCAGATATTTCGAGGATTCTCATTTGTCCCAGTTCTTCGTATGTTCAATGTGTTTTTGATGGAGGCTAAAGAACTTCTCCTCAGTTCAATGATTCTATCGACAATGTTGGATAGTTACTGCAGAATCTACTGGCAAACTGCCTTTTTCGGTTTGAGGGCATCAGTAATGGTTGGTTGAACTGAAGTGTAATGATAACGATCAGGTCTATCGATCCTCCATAACGTTGTATGGGGGTGAAATTTGATGAGAAGCTTTTTGAGTTGGCAACTGGGGGTTTCTTGGAAGAACTCTTCTCCTTTGAATCACTGTTTCTGTTCTTTACGATTTTGTTTTATTTGTTTTCTTGTGGATGGAAACAGTTTTATTGAAATGATCCAAGAAATATTGTGAACTGGTCGGTTGAGAATATTTCGTTGCCCTTCCACTGACTTGAAGGTAAAGTGGAAGGAGAAGGTTTTTGCCAAACTGCAAAATACAAAGATGAGACCACGAAAAGGCTTGGCGAATTGAATGAAAAAATAGGGTCCCTCATAGGGGTTTGGCGGTAGGTTTAACACAAAATAATACGCCTATTATCGTCAGGCGGAACCTCGAGGGCTTGGGGTGTTAATATTGTAAATTAGGGTGTCCTTCATGGTAATTAGGGTTGGCGGTGGGTTTCAACCCTAAATAAAAGCCTATATCAGCAGGCGGGACCGAGGGCTTGAGGAACTATTTCTTTACGATAAAATCCTCCATAAATAACGCAAAAGGGTTCTATGTGTTGGGTCTAATGGAATACCCTGTCTTAAATATCAATATTAACGTGCATTTTTAATTTTATCAATAAGCAGGTATTAGTGCCGTAGTGTGGCGGAGTTCACTGGGTGACGTCACATACATTCACAGTTCATTAATTTTCATCATCATGCCTGTCAGAATATTTTTTTCACAAAAGTAATATAAACTAGGATATAAATTTAGTTATTACTTGAAAGTAATATCTAATATGTTTGTTCTCTGTACATAGTTAGTGGGCAGTATATAACTAAGTAATATATTACGAGAACGAGCATTGGGAACAACGCTGCAAAAGTCAAATACTTTCAAATATACCGTACCGATGCTAATCGGTACGGTATTTAGTAGTTCTACCGAATTGTAAAGTCCGTTCGGTATTTGAAATTACCGTCGGTAGTATCGAATATCGGTTTACATTCGGTAGTCGCATCTCTGTGAATTACTAATCATATATTCCTATTACAGGTATCCCAACACAACCACAATATTATATAAATATATTAGGTTCGTTTGAGTTATTATATTGCTTATTCATATCCACACAGATTCCACCCAATCCAACCAGTTAGTAAAAACCGGTTGATCAGATTTAGACTCCTAAATGTACTTACACCATACAGATATAAATACATAGAGGGCATATGGATTCTCCAGAGAAATACGTCATTGTGCCAATATAAACAAATCTTTATTTCTATGATCAACTTACGATGACGAAGTACAAATTACTTGTATATGGGACAGGCGATAGCTAATACGACGTTTCTCTGCTATTGATGGGAATAAGCACTCTATATCTTTATATCAATAGATAAAAGAACATAGACAGGCCCGGCGGGATGGGGGGGCCTGAGGGGGGCCAGGCCCGCCCACTCAAAATTTCTATGACTTTTTTAGGAAATTATTTTCTAAAAAAAAACAACGTCATCACTTTTTTGGAGATTCTTTTCTAAAAACGTCATCACTTTTTGGAGATTCTTTTCTAAAAAAACTTCATCACCTTTTTTGGAAATTCTTTTCTAAAAACGTCATCTCTACGTCATCACCTTTTTGGAAATTCTAAAAACGTTATCACTTTTTTTTGACAATTCCATAGTTTTCAAAATTACACAATGTTATTTTTTTTAAAATATTTCAACGCTGAACGCTTAAGGAAGTTGAACGCAAAAACATTGACGGAAACGCTATTTTTAACGCTGAACGCAAAAAAAGCTGAACGCTAACAAGCGGCCAATTGGGCCCCTCCCCCATACCAACTGTAGGCCCCCCAAAAGCGAGCTGACTGTCGGGCCTGCATAGGGGCTTATTGGATTCTTTTTGGATCAATATAAACACTTTCTATGCTATGATAAACTTACGAGGTCGTAGTACAAACTACTTTGTTTCTACACGGAGAGTACTAAAAGATGGAGGGACACTCCTAATGTAAACAATAACTTTGTACATATGTGTCACACTTACAGTTTTATACTACTAAAAGAGATGAAATTAAGTTTCCACGACGATTCCAAAAGCTTATAGAGCCACGGATGATTAGTCAACTGCACCAAATCCCACATTCATCTAGGGGATTGTAGGAGACGTGATGTCCTCTTCTCTTTATTGGCCGAATGTCTCGTTGAGAAAATTAATTTCATCTTGTTTATATTGGGAACAAGTGACAGCTGAACGATGTTTTCTGTCTTTGAGGGAATAAGCCTCTATATCTTTATATCTCTATGACTTACACTTACAGCATATACAAATAAAATACACTAGTACCAATATTGAAATAATATATATGTACAACATTCAAACAAGTAAAAAATATGTAAATGATGCTGGAGTTATAGATTTATAGTTACATGATTTAAGATCGACATAGTTAATACTTTACTAGACTTTTGCTTATAGCCTTTGACATAGACTAAGGGACCCAATGAACATCTACTTATGAAAGCCACGAACTACTTTATCCTGACGGTACGATGGAAAAACAACTTTAAAAACATGGACAAGATAAACCATTTTCAGGAAGTGTAAGAAAGTTTTCTTCAAGAAAAATCAATTTAAGAGCTCTAAACGCGCTACGTGTCTAGATTTAATCAGAGCCCTATAAGAAGAGTAACGACAATAGATTTGGAGCGTCGTCACCTGGTGAAAAAGTATTTCGATCAAAAACAAGCATGAAATGAAAATAATGCTAATTGTTCTTTGTAGGATAAAAAGTCGGAATCATTACACAACATGTGTCTATCAAACCCTTTCTTTTTTGGGGAATAAAAGAGAGGCTCCTGAGCGACTTGTACAATCCACAGCACGAAAAACCGGTGTTGTGTGTTTTATATATCTTTCAAGTTATATATGCTCTTAAACTTCGAAAAAATTATTTCAAACAACTATTTATTTACGACTTCCTTGATGAATTAAAAATGTTTGAGCCTGACTTTTATGAGTCAGCTGCTACACAGACAGTTCTTACGGCGTAACTCTACCATAGAGACATAAAGATATAAGAGGTTATTCCCTCCAATTAGCAGCGAAATATCGTTTAGCTGTATTCAGGACACAATGACGTATTTTTCTGAAGAATCCAACCTACAATCATAGAGATAAAAAGATATAGAGAGCTATTCCCTTCATCTGTATTCTGTGTCCAATATAAACAA
>CP045907.1:8757308-8779969 GCA_013387185.1 Caligus rogercresseyi
GGAAATAGGAAAATTGTGCTTTTTACAATAATTTCATAAATAAACATTCTAGTTTATAATTAGTTTCCCATTTAAGACCTAAAATTGTACCCTAATGACTTCTGTAATAATGATGAAGAATTTAAAATACCAAGTTAATGAACAAAGACAGATAATACGCATACATAATTAAAAACGAAATACTAATCCGATTTAAAGTCCATAAGCATTAGTTCTCCGTGTCCTTAGTGTTTTCGTTATAATAACTTAGTATACGTTTAGCATTCTGGAGTGTCGGGTTGAATAGGAGGGATAGTACTTTATGATTTTCATACGCGAAGTTCCATAGATGTCCTGGACATTTGAATCCTTAGGGAGAGGGCAGCATATAAGGAATTTTTCCTTTTCATTACATTGGGAGATGTGACAACATGGGTGCGGCTATGACGTCATACTAGAACAATTTTTCCTTTTAAGGACTGACAAAAAGGAACAGACTGGACGGCAGTCCTCGGTCCTAGATAAGGACGACACAACCCTTTAGACCGGTAAGTAATGTACATGTTTAATATAGACTTAAATATACAAATTTCCATCTGAAATTGATTTTTCATTGGCAAAGTTTGAGGGTTTCCTCTATGAAGAGATTTTTTTGTCTAACTGTTTACATTGAGTTGTATCATGAGGATGTAAATAAGCTTTTTTTAAGACTTTATTTGCTTAGAGTAATTATATATAAAAATCATAAATAACATTATAGTTTAAAATTAAAACTCTAACATAAGCAAACAAAACCAGTTAAAACACATTCATTAGAATAAAAAAACACTTGACATTACAACAGATTAAAGGAACACACAATAACAAAATAAATAAAAAAGAATATAGAAATAACATGGGCTTTTACTTTTGAAAATATTGGTAGCATTGATATTGGCAGATCCGTCGTGGAAGAAATTTCAGGCTCCATTGTGCGCCATCAGGGTAAACTGTATTAATTTGCCGGCCGTAAGTCCATTGGGTCTCCGAAAAACACAGGAATCTTCATTGCTAAAATCAAATAGAGTTCAGAGGTAGAAATTAAGATGTGTCTAATGGAGTGTGGGTTCAGAGGGTGAGGATAGTCAGTTGTTCAGCTAAAAGACTTCGGATGCTTGACAAAATACTCAATCGTTTGTGACTTTGGTTGTTTGAGCGTTTACAAGGTTCCGAATAAAAGAATGGGGTGTATATCTTTTTCCGTTACACCTCAAAGATTGAATTTTATAAATGGTCTTAAAAGGTTGAGGGCAGGACAGAGAGCAAAAGCATGATACACGGAGTTATAAAGCTATACATAACCCTTGCAAGGCGAATTAAAATATAACACCCAGAAGAAATTGAAACAGAGCCGTAAAACGTTTCCATGCTTCCACTTTTGTGATAGAAGATAGCATTTTCCTTTTCCATGAATCGGTAATTTGTCCTAGTCATCGTACGCTGATCATAAGATAGAAAGATTTGTTTATTGGCCAATATGACGTATTTCTCTGAAGAACCAATAAGCTCTCTATGTATAGCTATATATCTATAGTAAGGAAGATATTCATCTCAACAAAACACATAATAATTCCCTTCAATAGCAGAGAACATCGTTCCAGCTGTCGCCTGTGCCAATATAAACAAAGTATTTGTACTACGTCATCGTAAGTTGATCATAGGGATAGAAAGATTTGTTATATTGGCCACAATGACGTATTTCTCTGAAGAAGCAATAAGCTCTCTATGTATATCTATATATCTTGGTAAGGAAGATATTCATCTCAACAAAAACAAATAATTCCCTTCAATAGCAGAGAAACATCGTTCAGCTGTCGCCTGTGCCCATATAAACAAGTAATGTGACTACGTCATCGTAAGTTGGATCATAGGGTAGAAAGATTTGTTATTATGGGACAATGACGTATGTCTCGAAGAAGCCAATAAGCTCTCTATATCTTGATATCTCTATGGTTATACCGACAGGAAATAAAAAGAGAAAAACAAGCTGCCGATTAGAAAACATATAGACATCGTTCTTGCATCTCTCAGGCATTTCTTTGATTAAAACATGAAATTAATCACCTTAACCTCTCCTTTTTTCTATTATTAATAAGCTGTTATTATATTTTTGCATATCATAAACAGCTTTAGTTATTCTATTCTTTAGGAGGAATCCTACTATGAAGAATTGAAGGACTCAAGCTGTTCATTATAACGCAATAATAACTAGAGGCATATATACACTCAGAGAGTGCAAACCTCCGCCGATCCCCATCAGTAATCACTTAACAGAATTACAATCCAATCATATATGTCTACATAGGTGTGTTTTGTGAAAATGAGTGAGGAGTGAGCCATCCTAAAAAATATCCATTGACGTCATCCTACTTATAGTCAATTCAGAATACGTCACTGGATGTTTAAACTCCTTTCTTTTCTCCATCATGTTCTTAATATTAGCGTTATATTTTATTTAATATTATATTAAGAGAAGACGGGAGAAGAGAAGAAGTTTAAGCACCAGTGACGTAGTCCTTAGCTGATAAATGACAATATTACGTCAATGGATATTTTTAAGCGTTTGTTCTTTCCTACTCCCTGAATAGAGACCCCATTTCATTATTATTAGTAGTAGTATTTTGCTCATTTTGCATTAAAAAAGCACTTAGAGATACCAAAATTTAATCACTGGTTCCTTTTGGCATTTCCAACAACTCCACAAAGTTTCATTCAAATTTGTTCAGTACTTTTTGAGTTATTCTGCTGACAAACAAAAAACAAACAACAAACGCCAGTGAAAACAATACCTCCTTCGGCGGAGGTAAAAACAGCAACAGCTTTTGGGTTATTTCTTTAAACATGTTATTAATAATTTTTAAAAGGACAGGTTTGTTCTTCTCATTCACGAGTCCTGTGGAATAAGTAACTTCAGACTCAGGAGGGAACTCCATATCAAAGTTACCCCTCCATAATAGAATAACTTAAGCTGTTTAATATAACACAATAATATAATAATGACACCAACTGCTGATTATAATAAGAAAAAGTAATAATTCTTGGTTAGAGTTATAAGGGATTAAGAGAAAAAAACCAAAACAATTTAAAAAAGTAGTTAAATTTTGTAATCCAGTATGCAAAAACAATCTCAATGATATATTTAATAACACTTTTACCATTTTTAGATAGGGTTTCAGAGGAACAACTTCCTTTAAAGTTATCAATCAACTAAGTTCTGTATTGAATCTAAGTGAAAGTTACAGTTTTGTTTAAGCATCATGTGATTTATTTCTAAACAGAGTAACAAGGGAATATTACTAGCAATAAAGACATATGTGTTTTTTTTGCAACGTGATTGGTTGAGAGAAAAGGAGAGGGAACATAAATAAAGTTGGCATTATGAAATAAAACATCATTTAAGTCCTGGCTGTTGAGGAGTGAACATCAATTCAGAGAAAAGAATGTCATCCTTTCAAATAGTAATTGTCACTTCTTATTGGGCCTGGATCCATGGCGTCATATTCGAATCCTCCTTTGAATGAACTCCTTCACTTCCAACTATAAATATTAATCAATAAAGTGAATTCAGGGAAGTTCAGGGAAATCGTTAGTTTTTATTTTGTTCGTTCAAATCTGGCGATAAATGGATCATATTTCTTACTATCGGACAGTGAAAAATAAAGAAAACAGTGTTACCACATGAAAAAAAATCGTTTTTATTGTTGAGTTTGCAGGAACAACTTTTTTATTATTACTTTATATTACATAAATCTGCAAAATAAAAATAAACCCCAATGGAATATGTATATTGGGAAAAGAAAATGAAAACCTAGTAAGGAAGATCGGTATGTCAATATAATACGCCTGTATGTATATATTTCCTCTTTATTTTTCATATACATTTAACATGTTATTCATTCCTAACTTAGAGGCTTCAAACCCGTTTGCAATATTTGCTTTATTGTACATAGTTCATGTATTTCATCAAACAAATAACAAAAGACTCAAGAAAAATAGCCTACTCTACAGAGTTTTGCCAATTTTTATGAAGTAATTGACTCTATGTGAGACTCTGACCGTTCTCATTCACCACACAACAATAAATTAATTTTTTTACAAAGGAAAATGCCCCTTATTTCTTTCTTTTGGTTGTTGTTTAATTGCCAATGATGATAGTACAAAAATACAGTTATCCCTACGCCTATCGATTCACAATGAAGGAATATTAAAATATAAAGGGGACGAATTTGTCTAGAAGGCGTTTAAATACACTACACCCATGGATCTAAGGGCCCTAAGAATAAAAAAAATGTTCGTACACCATGACATTCATAGTTCTGAGTTGACACCTTAAAAGCAGGAGTAAAATGATGATGACGTATTTTATGATAGACGGATAGAGAAAAAGTGGTACTTTTTGAGACGTGATTGGTTGAAGAAAAAAAAAGAGGAATAATAAACAGTTGACATTATTCAAGGAAGTATGACGTCACTTGCTGCTGTTGAGGAGGGAACATCAGTAATTCAAAGGGAAGAAGTTAATCCTACAAAATACTAAATGTCTCTTCTTCAGTGACCTACATCCATGACGTCATTGGCGAATCATTTGAATGAAGAATGTAAATATCACATTTAATATTCATTGAATAAAGCACCAGCTCAATTTCGAGATTTTCTTTTGTTTATTTGGTTTCTCATATTTGTCGATAAATGGACCATCACTCTAACTATCGGACGTAGAAAAAGAAATAAAACAGTGTTACCAAATGAAAGTATGAGGATTGGTGAGTTTGTGAGAACAGCTTCTTTGCTATCTCTATCTATGTATGTACGTAAATAAGGAAATTGCATTACGAAGATCGTCCTAATGCATAACATAGTCGTTTCATTAGTCCAACCAATGGGTTATCTATTTACTCATTTCTATTTGTTTATTGGTCTATGTTCCCCTTAGGTATCATAGTATTTTTTTATTATTGAAGTAGTTCATTTTTTTATATATTCTAAAATAAATAAAATTATAGAAGACAAGCCATTCTTTAAACAAATAATAATATTGGGGTTATGATTTTAAATCCAGATGTGAAAAAAGTTTTGAAAAAAAATCTATTATTTTTTTATTTTTTACAAAATAGAATTCTATCCTAAGGGACAAATGCCAATTGTACCAATCATGGAAACGGATTCACACACCACAAAAAACAAAGTGGATTAGGATTGCTGAGACTAAAATATGCCTGGAAGGCAGTAATATTTAAATGGATTAAGAAAATTACATTATAGGGAACTTTATGGAAGGATATATTTAAAGGTAAAAACCTTACTTAAGGAGAAGAAATGTGTAAAAGGCCGTATAAAGTCATAGAGGCATCTGAAGAAATCGGATCCTTTTGGAAATTGAACGAATACATATTTAAAGAAATAGCTAAGAAACTTCTAGAGAAAATGGAGTGACAAGAGACATTTGAAAACAGTACAAGGTTGACTTTGTTACATCTTACATATAGCTTTTATCGTATGAGTACCTATGTATATTAAAAGGGATGTGTAATTCCAAATGCCACTGATCGCGTTTCGTTAGGAAAAACTAGAATTTTCCTAAGAATAAAGTTATAATCTCTGAATTTATGTTTATGCCTATATAACCATGACTAAAATAATGTTAAATATAATTTACTAATGTAAAAAACAAACAAACTAAACGATGTACAAGGATGCCCTAATAAAACTCCGTTCTAGAACGTGATTGGTAGAAAGAAAATGACCGAGAATAAAAATACAGTTGAACTTATGAAGTATGTTATCATTGAACTCCTGGTTTTGTAGCTATAAACATCAACCAAGAGCTGAGAATTCCATTGTAAGAACAAAGTATTTTGTAATGCCTCTGAATCAATTTTATTTGGAATTATGAATCCTTTGATGAGCCTTGTCCATCATCATATATTTATTTTTAACCTAAGTGCAACATATTTCAACATTTTACCGACTTATACTGAATTAATTTCTGGTATGGTTGAGTTTATATTGGTTTTAAATAATCAATATTAATCAACATAGTTTATTTAACAATATACATGCATCACAGGATTTATCTCGTGGACAAAATTAATATATAACTAAAATTGTCATTAATGAGCAGTTGTGTTATTATTTGAGTGTGGCATCTTTTAAAAATATGTTTATAAAAATTATGGAATATTCGTTCTTGTATATATGATTTAGAAAGATCAAATAAAATTATTTATATATCCATATATATATATGTATATATATATTTATATTGTAATATGCTTATAAAAATTATGGAATATTTGTTCTAGTATATATGATTTGGTTCGAACAAATAAAATTATATATATATATATATATATATATATATGTAATATGTTTATTAAACTTATGGAATATTCGTTCGAGTATAAATGATTAGTACGAACAAATAAATTATATCTATTTATCTATATCTATCTATCTATATTATGTGTATACATATACATATATATATATATAAATCAGACTTGTTGATTTATCGTTCATTGTTGTCGTTCGCGAACGATGACGACAATGTTTTTGACGAACGAAAAGGAAAATTCCTTATCGTTCGTCTTTGGCGCCAAAAAAAGACAAATAATTTTTCATATTCATGGGAGAAATTTCGTTTCTAAAAAAAACGTTATCACTTTTTTCAGAATGGCGAGAAAAAGTTTTTAAAAAACGTTGTCAAATTTTTTCAGCATGACGAACGACAAACGAACGATGAACGACGAGCGATTGAATTTAAAATAACGATGAACGTCGAACAATTTTCGCGAATTCCAACAAGTCTGATATATATATTTATAAATAAGTATATATATATTGTTTATTTTACATTCTTTATTTTGAATTCCAATAAATGTTAATGGTATGAATTTGGTGATTATATAAATTGAAAGATTATCTATTGTTTATAAGCAGGTTATGTTAGTACTTGAAAGAGTGAAGGGAGAGTGTTTCTATTTTAGATTGTTATCTATATAATTTTATGAAGAATAATGGGATCCTTTGTAGGAGCTTTAAATCACGTCGAATCGCTCTCAAATTTTGCAATCAATTTTGCATCATGACTGATCACACTTTTATTCTAATACTCGAAAATAGGTTATATTAAAGAACAGGGACATTATTAAAAAATATTAAATACAAAGTATACTTTCAATGTGACTTTTCCCTGACTTATTTATTCTCTTTTGACACTTTGATCAATCACCGGAGTATTTTAGCCTATCCTTGCTCCTCTTCAGAAGTTATTCAGTGAATCAGAACCGATCCTTACTCTTCTTAACGCTGGACTTTATCTGAGGACACGTATATTGATTCATGCAATGAGATTTGAATTCTCATCTTTGTTGTTGTCTGAATAACAATTTAATCGATTGCATGTTTGTCCATAGTGAGTTTCAAGCATATGCTATTAGGTAATGTCTAAATCAATTAAAATTTATTTACTGATAGATTTATTAGGTCGACTATTACCCTCTCACGTTCTCCCTCCTGTCCTCATCCAAAAATATACTAGTTTCTACTACGTTGTTTGTCACTCTTGAAGTTTAATATATTTTACTCACTTCAACAAAGCTCTTGGAGCATTTTTTGTCGTATTTCAACGGACTCAATTGTATTATTTTTTCTTATCGTATGCACTTATGAGTACCATGAAAGAACCAGAAGGGATTCAGACCTTTGACGATGTTCTCCTCAATTATGGAGAATTTGGATCTTATCAGAAGATAATTTATGTGTTGTACTGTTGCCCTTACATTTTCTCGTCATTGCAGCTCATGGGATGGAAATTTGTGGGAGCTCAGCTTCCTCATCGCTGCCTTCTTCCCGGAGAAAACAAGGATAGTGTTGTTTACAACTCCTCCGACGGGGAAAACATTTGTTTTATAAAAGACGACAATAATAGTACTTCCAATGAATACGTCTATAATACAAGAAAGATTGGCGATTCCATCGCCAAGGAATGGAACCTCGTTTGTGAAGACAAAGAAATTATTGCAAGGATTGGTTCTGGGCCCATGATGGGCTATCTTTTCGGTGGTATCATCTTTGGAACGCTCTCGGATAAAATTGGTCGGAAGGCTACGTTTATATTTAGTGTCTCTCTTCTGTTCATCTCCAGTGGGGCATCTACCTTTGCGCCCTCAGCCCTTGTTTTTCTCATTTAAAGACTCATCGTAGGAATCGCCAATCCTGGGATGGAGACAGCCTCTTTTATTATGGGTCTGGAGTTGGTTGGACCAAGTAAGAGGACCCTGGCGGGAATGGTCGTCTGGTTCTTTGAGTGTACGGGGCTCCTCTGCACTGTCGCTATTTCCTACAACTTCCACGATAATTGGCGCCTTCTTCAAGGGATTTTTGCGTCTCCCCTTATTTTATTTCTGGCCTACTACTTTTGTACTCCGGAGTCTCCTCGATGGCTTGTGTCTCGTGGGAGATCCAAGGAAGTGGAAGTAACAATCCATCGCATTCTCAAATCCAATGGTTTCAACGAACCAGAGGAAAATATCATCGATATTCTGAGTCGACAGACCTCAGAAGAAAGTGGCTCACATAACTATACATTCCTTGATCTCTACAAGACGCCCAATCTTCGAATCAAATCCCTAATTCTGAACTGGCTATGGATGGTTTTAGCCTCATTCTATTACGTTATGCTCCTGGATCAATCTGATCTTTCCAGCAATCCGTATCTCGGATTTTTCATCACTGTAGCTGCACAAGTTCCCTGTTACATCTATTTGATTAACACCATCGATAATCCTGTTGTCGGTCGGAGGTTGTCTCTTATCGGTCTTTTGATACTAGCCGGCGTTTGCCTCATATCCCATCCATTTCTTCCATCCCAAAGTCCTGCATCCTATTGGTTCAAGTTCAGTATGTCTCTCCTCGGAAGACTTTCGGCAACAAGTTCATTTACCATTCTCTGTCTCTTCTCTAGCGAACAGTTTCCCACTGTGCTTCGAGACATTGGCTTTAGCTTTAACTTGACTGTGAGTCGTATAGGTAGCATCCTAGCTCCATATGCAGTCATGCTGGGGCCATTTTCGCATATGATCTTCGGTGTGGGTTCTCTTATTTCTGCTTTTCTTGTCAGTTTTCTGATGGAGACTCAGAGTATACAGTTGCCGAACTCCATCGAGGAGTCTGAAAAGATCAAGCCGGTTCTACCTTGGAAGCTTGTCAGAGTGCAGAAAGTGAAAGCTGATTTGTCCATCAACAAGTACTCATAGATTTGTCTATTGTCGTATTGGCTAACCATTTTTATAACTTTGAAGTCTTCACGATTTCCGTGCATATCACTTTTTAATGAAAAATAATTTAATCCCCACCAATGCAATTATGTTACAGCCATGAATGTCCCTAATTAATAGGCACAAGATGATGAGATTAATTTTTTAAATGCCTTACATTTTAGCCTAGTACCAAAACCTTAAGGCATCAACTTTGCTAATGTTTTTCTACTTGTAGAATATTTGTATCATTTTCCTCATAACATTTCATTATTTTTTCTTTCTCACGTCATGTATAAAAGGCAATTGTATTAATCTATTTACCGTGATAGATGAACTAAATATTGTTCTTTTTATTCTTTGGATAAAGTGTTTTCATTCAGAAAAGTAGTATATAATGAACTATTTAATAAAACGACTGAATCACGCAACGATCAGTCGCTCATGAGCTGGCCAATCTATTTATTTCGGAGTTCTTATAACTCAAGCCTTCATATCTGCTTAAATATATATCAGCTAACATAACCTAATATTAATTGGATATATATATATATATATATATACAGGGTGATTCACTTAAATTGAGACTCACATATTACAAACTACAATCTTTGTTTTAAATTTTACACAAATATTTTTAAAACCAAAATGATAGCACAATGTGTAATATACAAAATGTATTTCAATAAAGTTCCACATATCCTCCTTTGGCCTTCACTACAGCTTTGAACCTCCTCACAGTGGAGGTAACACAGGCAGGAATCTCTTCCTCAGACACAGATTTTCACGGTCCAGGCCACCCACAACAGTCAGAATGACCGGGTTTTATCTAGAAAAAAGGAAGACATCCCCGTGCAGCTGAGGACTCTCTTCAGAAGGCAAAAGCCACCCTCAGTCATGGTCTGGGCGGGAGTGACGTCGGACGGGAAGACAGCCCGAATTATCTTTGTCGAGGTGGGTGTGAAGATCGACCAAGCGGTATACCTGCATCTTCTTTGAGAGGAGGTTGTCCATGGGTACAAAGAGAGTATTCTACGGCTCTTTTACTGTTCCAACAAGATGGAGCTTCATCCCATACCAGCAAATTGGTTCAAAGCTTCTGCAGTAATATGTTTGCAGACTTTTGGTCCAAAGACTTGTGGCCTCCCTCCTCCCCAGATCTGAACCCAATGGACTTTGGAATATAGTCCATTCTAGAGACAAGGTCGTGTAGCAAGTCCTTGCCATTGGTGGAGATTCTAAAGAAGAAGCTGATTCAGGCCTGGGCCTCTTTGTCTGAGGAAGAGATTCCTGCCTGTGTGCCTCCACCGTGAGGAGGTTCAAAGCTGTAGTGAAGGCCAAAGAAGGATATGTGAAAATTTAATGAAATACATTTTGTAAAATATACATTGTGCTATCATTTTTGTTTAAAAATTATTTGTGTAAAATTTAATACAAAGATTGAAGTTTGTAATATGTGAGTCTCAATTTAAGTGAATCACCCTGTATAGGTGTGTATGAATAAATAAATATATATATCAGACTTGTTGATGTATCGTTCATTTGTTGTTGTTCGCGAACGAAGAACGACGAATGACAAGGTAAATTCCTTATCGTTCGTCGTTCGTTTTAGGCGCCAAAAAAAGACAAAGATTTTTCATTTTCATGGGAAAAATCTCCTTAATAAAAAAACCTCATCTCTTTTTTCAGAATGGCAATAAAAAATTCCTTTCAGAATGACGAATGACAATCGAACGATTAACGACGAACGATTCAATTCAAAAATATCGATGAACGATAACTTTTGGTGAACGAAAAACGAACGACGAATGACAATTTTGCACGAACGTCGACAAGTCTAATAACTATATATATATTAGGGCTGTTCTTATTTTCCAAATGTTTGAAATGTTAGCAATATTGTGGATTTCCTGTTTCTTGGTGACAAAAAAAGACGACATACAAAGTTGAACAAAATCGGTCAACATTACGAGGTCGCGCAACGAGGTCAAAGTTTTAAAAATTTAGTAAAAATATAGTTTTCCGCAAATTTCTTGAAAATGGTGGACGTTACAGACTTCAATAATAATTATTAATTTAAAGGAAATCTAATTTACTACCAGAGATATGTTAGATGTTTTTAATAAAACAAAGTTTTCAGTAAAAACAAAGAAAAAATGGAGTGTGTAATGTTAGCATATTTCATAGCTTTTTTGTATCAATTAACTTCACTCGCCTGTAGAAGATGACTTGTTCGCTTCAGAGTAAAATAGTACTTTTAAGTTTAGTAAACCTTTGAATGATACATCCAAAAATGACCTTGGTTGCATTCTATCAATTCAGAATTCAGTACAATCTGAGTTTACATCAAATGATTCAGAGCCTGTATTGACCTATAAGAAATCGATTATGAAAAAAATTAATAATAATGTGTTTCTTAGATTTGCGTCAAGGTATTCTCTCAAAATTTTACTTTGTCTCTGACGCATTATAATCCGTTATATGCGTCATTTTGTACGCGAGATATGATTTTTTAATGTACTTATAACTCTCTACTTATTAAATTGACATGATTTAGTATACCAAAATATTAAAGCTGGTTTACCAAGCTTTCATTTGATATGTTTGGTGTTCTAAAAATCGCTATACTTTAAGAGATATAAGCAAATACATTTTTGCACGTACTCTCCCCGAAAAATTGAATATTGATATGAGAATATACAATTACCACTGGTAACTGCTGTTACTGTTAGCTGGATAGAAAGAGAAAGAAAAAAAGGAGGGAGAGAAGTGAGGCAAATACTCTCTCCCTCCTTTTTTTCTTTCTCTTTCTATCCAGCTAGCACTAACAGCAGTTACCAAGTGGTAATTGTATATTCTCATATCAAAAGATCAATTTTTCTTGACAGAAAATTCACAATGTTGCTAACATTTCAAACATTTGAAAAATAAGAACAACCCTAATATATATTTATATATATATATATATATATATATATATATATGAAGTTTTAGGGACTAGAAGGATCTAGACGGTCCCACAATAATTTTTGCAGCCTTTCGAGCACTTGATAACGTGGATACACATTTAATTCGTTATAATATTTGTTAAATAAAATAATATCAATCCTTGGTTTGAAACATAAATATAAGCTATTTTTTAAATGACTTGGCCAGAACATTTGAATGAAATGCTTTTACACTCTGCAATTCTTCAAATAATTATTTCAAGAATGATCAATATTAGTCACGTGTCTCTGACGGTCACTGCTTTGGATTCCCTTGAATCTTCTCTATATACGGGTTGAACTGTATATATAAAGTCTAATTTGAACTTTCTAATACTTTCATAAAATTTTATCATATGAAGATCATAATTTTTATGAAAAGAGTCCCTTTTTGCACTTACATAGATCAACTATTATTATGGACACCGTTGCAGGGTCATATGTTAATTTCTTCGTTTCAGAAGCAACTCAATTTTAATCCTGAAAAGTATTTTTTATATAGTTGATAGAGACAATTTTTTTTTGCATATTTGGTTCGATAAAATTGCATCCGACTGTGTATGAATAAGTAATAAAATTATTCTATCGAACCTAGGATCACAATCTTATAATATTTTGAGAACACACACACACAGATATATATATATATATATATATATATATATATATATATATATATATATATATATATATATATATATATATATATATATATATGTTTTCGAAATATTATAATATTGTGATCTTAGGTTCGATAGATATATATATATATATATATATATATATATATATATATGATACTACTTACTATAAGGGATAAACTAGAAAATCTATGCTAGGATTGAAATTACGTTTTTCAGGATGTCAACTGTTGATTATTATTGTCATTTCCTTTCTTCACGAAGTTTGCAAACGCAAACCAAGTGTAGTATCTTTTATATAGGTATAATCTGTGATAAATATTATGTTTATTAAATAATAAATAATTGATTCACCAGATAAAGTAGAACTTTTGTAGGCGCCCATGTTTACATATAGTAGATAGAGATGCGGTTTGAATATTATGAGAGTTGGTTCACATAGCAAAAAATATTTTTTTCATCTCCTTGAGTAATTTACTACATTTGCCGTTTTAATATTCTTCTAACAACAACTCAATATTTGTAAAATGGTTTATTTATCTAATGGCTTGTATTGTTTAATGGTTCTATTTTGTTATTGAACTCATTAATTTTGTTTATTTATCCAGGTTAATAATGACTGGTATAACTAAAAGAAATGCCAAAAGAATAATAACAGAGTTATTAATGTTAGATCCAGGAGGTGAAAAATCTTTTCACAATTTATTTTTATATTTGTCTTTATAAAATGCCATCTGTATCAATTATATACGTTGTTCACGATTCGTTTATGATCAAGTTCTATAGCAAACAGAGCACTAATGGAAGGGGTGGAGTGGCCAGCGGGAGTACCGAGACTATTCCCGGTGGCCGCTGGCCTCAGGAAACATAAACGGCTGTTGACAGCCTCCCAATGGCATATTGGGGCCTGTATAAGGCCGGCGAGGGCATAATTGTCCCGGGGGATAAATTCTTCCCACTCTGTTCCTGACTAATGGTATAAACTTATAATCTCTGAGTTTATTTTTACACCTCTACAGCCACGCATAAAATATTACTAAATATATTTGTTATTTATTTATATCTATTTCAGTACTAAAATATTCCAAAGTAATTGCATGAAAAACCCCATTAATATACGTTCTAGTCTTTAAAAATATGCTAATTAGAAAAGGGTATAGGTAGTTCAGTGATGGATACACAACTAGGACTCCATTTTAGAACGTGATTAATGCCAAAAAATGAATATAGAAAATTGATGACAAATGAAATATGATATAATTTAGCTTGTGGCAGTTGGGATGTGAAAATCAACTCAGGGCTGATAATTTCATTTTTAGAACACCATAAATGGCACTTGGAACTACAATTCCTTTGAAGGGACTCGTTCATTATCTTCTATTGTTATTTACATCTAAGTAAAACTAAATTTATTTTATTTCACAGCATACATAAAATCACATATAACCACATTTACTTTATAAGCAATAGTTTTATCAATTATAACACTTATTAATTATATTAAAAATGATAACCCACGTGATTGTCCTCTGGGGAAAATATATAACAGTTGAAATTTTCTTTAAAGAATAAGAATGCTATTTCAGGGATTGGCTTTAATTTTTTTTATGTAAAATGTGTATTTAAAAGTCTTAATAGTATTTTTTGTACGTTGGGATCAAAGAGAGATATAAATATAGAGTGCTTATACACAACAATGTGAAAGCCTTCTCGACAGCTGAAAGACAGAATGAGAAAAATAGAGCATAAGATTCAATTTAAACAACTCTTTACTGTAATGTCTGCTTCTCTTTCCTTAATCTGTTAATATTTAATTATAACTCACTAATAAAACTTTGCAATCACGGTCAACCCAGAGCCTTATATGTAGAGTTACGTCGTAAGAACTGTCTGTGTAGCAGCTAACTCTCAACAGCTGACTCGAGTCAGGCTCAAAATATTCATAATTTATCGAGAGAGTTGTAAATAAACAGTCTTTCGAAATATTTTTTTCGAAGTTTAAAAACAATATAAACTTGAAAGATATATTAAAACATAACTACGCCTGTTTATAGTGCTGTGGATTGTACAAGTCGCTCAGGAGCCTCTCTTTTTATTTCCCATGGAACAGTCCCCCAATAAATGAAAGGTTTTATAGAGACATGTTTTGTCATAGATTCCGACTTATTTATCCTAACAGAGGAACAATATTCATCATTTTCATTCCATGCGTTGTTTTGAGCCCAAATGCCCTTTCACCAGGTGACGACGCTCCAATCTATTGGCGTAACTCTTCTTATAGGGCTTTGGGTCAACCCAAACATAAAATAAAGACTATTTCTAATGTAAGTTCCTTTTTTTGTATTTTTTATTATAAATTAAAGGATTATTTGTATTACCTACAATTGCTCTCTAGCTGGTTACTTACAATAACTTTTGATTGTGAATGACAAGAAAATTCAACTCATAAGTCAGAGGTTAGGATAATTTTTGACATGAATACACCCATATGAACAATAATTACTTCAAACCTCCTTCTTCCTAAAAATGAGGGAATCGTACAAATTTTAGAGCTGGGACTTCCCATTGACAATGGCTATGCCATTTTGTACCAGCGGTATATTTTATCTATCCATACCAATCATTACAAAATAAATAGGTATATGTTTGTATACATCTATCGATAGTATGATTATGTCAATTGCCAGCTGTAGATTTAATCATAATCTAATCTTCAATCTTGAAAATGTATAGGAAGAATGCTGAGAGGAATTATGACTCTAATGAGACTAAGTCTTGAGGGACTATGAAAAAGTGGCGGTTCTTGCGGAGTAATTTTAAGCCATACAAATAGGCATTATGAATATAGACCAGAGGCGGTCCTGGCGAACACTCCATTGGCGCCCCCTTCCCACTCCCCCCCTCCTCCCTCAAATAACACTGATTACAAGCCACATCCACATCCCGCCGCCGCTCGAACTGCGCTGAGCTCCGGTGCGGCGTCCGGCAGATATAGAGATTGGGACGTGATCTGCAATGTTTGGAAACGCTCTCATTATTTTCTTCTGACACACACACAACCTGTATACATGACTGCAGCAAGTTGACGTGATGGTATGGGCGCCCCAGCGACCAGTCCACTAACTTGACTTGGAAATGAGCGGTTTTAGAGTAACTAACTGGCGATTTTTTTGGAGGGGCGCCCCCAAATAGATTGCGCCCTGGGCAGTCGCCCACATTGCCCATAGCAAAAACCGGCCCTGATATAGACATTACAAAAATAATGATGAAGGTATGCTATATAAGGATTACTCTTATAACAAACCACTACAGAGTATTCTAGTCCGAAATGAATGATAATTACTTTTGAATAATATTAGAAGAAAGGATAGATCTAGAATCACAGAGATAGAAAAACAACAAGATAATCGGATATGAAAGGTTTTGGAATTTACGTCTGTATAGAAGATTTGTTTATGTTGAGCGGAGAATATATATATATATATTGAAATATATAATCAGAATGAAGTATTGGTTATCAACTCAAATAAATGTTTTGTTTTATTGGTATTATAAAAAACATCCTTCTTGATAGTTTCAAAAATGATAGATGACGAAACTACAGAGTCTATCAAAGTAAAATACTAATACTAGGGGATACAATCACATTCATCAATAAATTTAACATTTTTTCTAAGATTAATTTATATATACTGAGTGACTCTTCGTTTAATCACTGGATGATAAGGCCGATCCTTGGTCCACCTCATGAGGGACTGAGTGATTAATCATTGGTCCTTGCTTCTCTTCAGGAGGGACTTCATATGACGTCACGTGAAATAGATTCATACAATGGGATTGGAATCCCCATTTTTGTTTGCATGAATAACTATTTATTCAACTGTATGTTTGTCCAGAGTGGCATCCCGGCACTATTCATATTCCATCAATTTCCCTGTCAATTACAATTTATTCGTTGTTACTTATAATATGTAGATCACCCCCCCCCCCCCCTTACATCCCCCCCTCTCTTCCACATCAATTAGTATGTTAGTCCTCCACTGTCTTGTTCTTTTTTTATCCAGGAAGCTCCTCGTAGAAGATTACACACTTCAACAAAGCTGCAAGTAGTAAAGTTAGTTTTAGTCGTATTTAAAATAGACTCCATTGCATTATCTATTCCTATCGAATGCACTTATGATTACCAAGGAAGGAGCAATGAAAGATCTGGAAGGGATAAAAACCTTTGACGACGTTCTCCTCAAATATGGAGAGTTTGGGACTTATCAGAAGATCATCTATATAATGTATTCTTGCCCTTACATTCTCACTTCCATGCAGCTCATGGGATGGACATTTGTGGGAGCTCAGCTTCCTCATCGCTGCCTTCTTCCCGGAGAAAACAAGGATAGTGCTGTTTACAACTCCTCCGACGGGGAAAACATTTGTTTTATAAAAGACGACAATAATAGTACTTGCAATGAATACGTCTATGACACAAGAATGATTGGCGATTCCATCGCCAAGGAATGGAACCTCGTTTGTGAAGACAAAGAAATGATTGCAAGGATTGGTTCTGCGCCCATGGTGGGTTACTTTTTCGGTGGTATCATCTTTGGAACACTCTCGGATAAAATTGGTCGGAAGGCTACGTTTTTACTTAGTGTCTCTCTTCTTCTCATCTCCAGTGGGGCATCTGCCTTTGCACCCTCTGCCATTGTCTTTCTCATTCTGCGACTCATCGTGGAGTCGCTATTCCTGGAATAGAGACCTCCTGCTTTGTTATGGGACTCGAATTAGTTGGACCGAGTAAGCGAACTCTAGCGGGGCTTGTATGTTGGTTCTTTGAGTCTACGGGGCTCCTCTGCACTGTCGCTATTTCCTACAACTTCCACGATAATTGGCGCCTTCTTCAAGGCATTTTTGCATCTCCTCTTATCTTATTTCTGGCCTACTACTTTTGTACTCCGGAGTCTCCTCGATGGCTTGTGTCTCGTGGGAGATCTAAGGAAGCGGAAGTAACAATCCATCGCATCCTCAAATCCAATGGTTTCAACGAACCAGAAGAAAATATCACCGATATTCTGAGTCGACAGACCTCGGAAGAAAGCGGCTCACATAACTATACATTCCTTGATCTCTACAAGACGCCCAATCTTCGAATCAAATCCCTAATTCTGAACTGGCTATGGATGGTTTTAGCCTCATTCTATTACGTTATGCTCCTGGATCAATCTGATCTTTCCAGCAATCCGTATCTCGGATTTTTCATCACTGTAGCTGCTCAACTTCCTTGTTATATATATGTGATGCTTACCATCGATCATCCCATCATCGGACGGAAGGCGTGTCTTATCGGTCTTTTGATACTAGCCGGCGTTTGCCTCATATCCATCCATTTCTTCCATCCCAAAGTCCTACATCTTATTGGTTCAAGTTCAGTGTGTCTCTTCTCGGAAGACTTTCGGCAACAAGTTCATTTACCATTCTCTGTCTCTTCTCTAGCGAACAGTTTCCAACTGTGCTTCGAGGCATTGGCTTTAGCTTTAACTTGACTGTGAGTCGCATAGGCAGCATCTTAGCTCCCTATGCAGTCATGTTGGGGCCATTTTCGCATATGATCTTTGGTGTGGGTTCTCTTATTTCTGCTTTTCTGGTCAGTTTTCTGACGGAGACTCAGGGTATACAGCTGCCAGACTCCATCGAGGAGTCTGAGAAGATCAAGCCGGCTCTACCATGGAAGCATGTCAGAGTGCAGAAAGGAAAAGCTGATTTGTCAAACTACAAGGAATCTTGAATACTATCCATGTAAATATTGTTACACTCATCTTTTGATTTGTTTGAAATTCAAACGTCATTTCAGTGCATATCACTTTATATTGTAAAATCATTTAATCGTCACCTACGCAAATATTTTATTACCATGAATTACTCCAAATATTTGTCTATTGTCATTTGACGATGTAAGACGCATCGTCTTACATCTCCAACTTAATACAAAAAGTTGAAATCCTCTAAAATCAATATTATTCTAGGACCTTCATGTAGATTCAACTACGCTATTACTCTTGTACTTTCAAGATGTTAGTACCGTTTCTTCATAACATTTTAAAAATATATAAAAGGTTTGCTATAAATTCATTTGAAACTATTCACTGTAAGGTCCGAGATAAAGTTTGTAGTAGATGCTGTGATGTTAGACATGTACATGGCAAAAATATATAACATTGATGTCATAAGCATGTCATAAAAAAAGCAACCACAGCCCAAGACACCGAAAACAACTTAGAGGATCTACTCGTCAAAAATCAATTGTTTCTGTCTTTTCAAAACAATGGAATGTTCTGTCGGAGCCCTACAGGGATCAAAGACTAGATGATCAGTGATACGAGAAGAAATTCGACGGGCGAAGAAATATTTTACCTGCCTCTTATACTCCCTGATGATCGACACTTGTCAATAATATTAATTTTCATGTTTGTGTAAATACAAAAAATTAATAAAAACTAAAGACTGAGGAGCGTCAACGTGGAGATGGAGTTAATTATTTTTATTTATATACTTTTTGAACTTTTAGTTAACTTTATTAAGTGCTTATAAAATTTAAAGTACTGTTTGAATCAGGACGGATAAATTCGACTAAGTATCCACCCAAGAAGAACAATGTATATCAGATATCTTATAGATAATGTTGATTTCTTAGCGGCAGTAGCGATCAATATGACCTTGATGTCATACGTAGATATGAAATTGGTGCTAGCTAGAGTTTGCGAATATTACTCGGCAACTTAGAGGAGACTTGTCCAGGTACGCGTTTTTGGAGGACAGTTATGGTTTGTGTTTAGCCCAAAAGAAGAATAGGAGGTCAATGTATTTGACATATTCCCCTTTCATTTAAAGGAAACAAATTCTTTCAAGATGTCAGAGACGAGCAATTTGCTAAGAACAACAAATATACTTTTTGTTGTAGAGCACTCCACAGCCTTGCATCAAAGAAAAAAACACTAACGACATATTGGAACTGAACTGTAAACCTTTCTCCTCATAAATTCTCGAAATTGAACTTTTGTTTTTTTTTTTTTTAATTTTTAATAGTATTTTATTCCAGACAAGCAATTGCGTAAAAGATACATAAATAAACATTATAGTTTAAAATTATTGCTTGCTGAAAATCAACCACACGGTGATCCATATAAAACTATGCACAGCAATAAAAAAATACGGTTATACAATTAAATTATCAACAAACAATAATATACAAAGTACTAATACACTAAACTTAGAAGTATAAACAAATAAAATAATCATCATGTAAATTTTTACTACTTTTTTTGAAGTGATTGATTATTTGTATTAAAAACTTTTTATGTTGCAGCGCCGTTGTTGGGAGATATTTGATTTGGTTGATGGCGAGCGTCCAATTGGTATTGTCTTCCTGTGGTATCTTCAATTTAAAAGCTGTATACCTGGCAGCTGCGGCCAGTATAATAGCTCTAATTTCATTTGGTTTTAATTCCGTGTAAGTGGATAGCCTTTTGGCAATCAGAGCTTTTGAATTTAGGATGGCGAATTCAATCGCCTTCGACTCCAGCGATGATTGTTTTTTCCTGCCGGCCAAACCAAACAGAAGAATGGCTTGAATAATATTTTTGGACCATTTTCCATTCCAGGAACGTTGATTTTTATAAAAGTTCTTAAGATGGAGATAGCCTGGCAACCAGTAAAAGCATGTACGATATCATTGTATACCTTACCACAGTCTTTGCACGGTCGAAAGAATTTTATACACCTCCCAGAAATCTGAAGCTGTGCAGTAAATTTCCTACCATCTACTATATTTTTTAATGAGTCTAAAATTCTAAAACGCCATTTTTGGGGGAGATTAAGCTCTCTCATATATTCCAATAAAATTCCATGTACTTCGTTTTTTAAAATCGTAAAATTCATTTTAAGATGCCAAGGCATCGGGGATACAAAATTCTTAGCGGATCTGTTAAGAGGAAAATAAAATCTACCATCTCTAAAAACTGAATCTCTCCTTAGGTCGTGAAAACAAAAAATTTCTTCTCCAAGAGCCTTCTCTTCCAAAGAAGCCGGAGGGAACAGGTTGCGAAAAAAGAAAGGCTTTTTTTCATTTTGCAAAATGATATCCATCACGGAGTCGTTTTTAAAGATTGGAGAAGCATTCCAGATTAATCTTTGTGCAGCTCCCCACTCTGAAGACAAGCAAGAGGTTTTGTCATTAGTTAAGACTGTCCCCATCATCAGTCTATTATAAAGGGGATTAGAAGCAGGGAGTCTCCTCCACTCCTGATGAGGGTTGGAAGACAAATCAATGAAGATCTTTATATATTTTGGGGATTATTTTACATAAACGGGCAATCCCACCCCCAAGAAGATTGCGGGGCCTTTTTATGGTCTCTAAATACGATCTGTGGAAGAGTTTATTGAGCCACTTTTCTTCCTCAGTGACGGCTTTTTCAGCAAATACAGAAGAAGCAACTGCCTTATATAGTACTAAAGGTACAACTTGTGAGTTGTAAGCGTCAATCCTCTTCTGTAAGTTCCAATTTCGCCAGACACTAATATTTTTGTAGATAGTAGCATTGATTTTCCGCCAATTGATTTCGTGCATTCCTTGTCTCTCCCAGACAATGCCAAGAATTTCCACTCTACTTTTGCAAATACAGTTGCCTACTCTTTTTCCTTCTTCCGGCTTCCAACACCCAATAGGCAAAACAAATGTTTTATTTTCATTAATTTGAAGTCCAGATCTCTTTCCATATTTACGGAAGAAGTTCAAAATGACACTGACCCTCCTACACAACTGAGATTCGGAATTTGCCTCTACAAACATTGTCACGTCATCTGCATAAGCATCAACTAGATGAAGTTCATCATAAAACTTGATCCCAAATCCTTTATATTTTTTATTTAACTGAAGTAAAAGATCCTCGATAGCCATGATAAATAACAAAGGCGCTGAGGGACATCCTTGTCTGCAGCTTCTTTTTAAAACAATCCGTCTACTCTCCGCCCCATTTAACGAAATTGTAGACGAACCATTCCACAAAAGAGCTCTGACTGGATTAAAAAACTTCGAGGTAATAATTTCTTAGCAGCCTTCAACACGTGAACATGATGAATGGAATCAAAGGCCTCGAGAAATCAATTCCGACAATAGCCCCGTACATATTTCTTTTACTAGTGGAGTCAATGGCAGTCTGAATGTTTCTCGAGATATCCAAAATCTTCCGATTTTTCAAAAAACCTTTCTGCGTGACTCCGATCCGTTGACTAAGAAAAGGTTCCATTTTACTAGCCAGGATTCCGGACAGTATCCTGTAAGATATGTTAAGGATTGTTATAGGACGCCAATGATTAAAATGCGTACCATCGCCTTTTTTAGGTATGAGAGAAATTCTACCTTCCGTTAATGCTTTAGGTAGCGTTCCATTTACTTCCATAGAAGAACCCACCCTAGCAAGGTAATGAGATAATTCATGCGCACAAGACTTAAATATACCAGCTGTCAATCCATCAGGACCAGCCGCCTTGTCAGTTTTGAGTTTTTTTGTGATGTATTCTTTGATATTATCCTCAGTAAATATTTTATTCCTTGGTGTACTGGGGAGTCTTCTGGGGAAGTAGCCTCTATTAGTATTGACCACCATTTGAAACTTATTATAAATATTGTAAAATGTCATCAGTTTTTGTCAGTACCTCGCCGTTATCCACTATCCTCTTTATGCCACTAGCAGGATATTTCCCCTTATTAA
>CP045907.1:8780069-8794503 GCA_013387185.1 Caligus rogercresseyi
ACGGACGCAAATGTTATGTAGTAAACATATGTAATTTATTTTTCGACGGTCGATAGCCTCTCATGTCCTCAATAAAATGTTTCTAATAATTTGGTGCAAAACGTTGGTATGATCTCAAGGATTCCAAATGTTTTTGTTTTTTATAACCAGTACAAAAATAAAACAAGAAATGAAAGGTTTGAAATATTCATTTTTTGGGATATTTTCCATAAAAATGACGATTTCAAAACTTTGATATCGTTTAATTTGTATGTACATAAATAACAAAAAAATTGGGTATGTTTAGGAGACAATTAACGTTATTTGATTTAGCTTACCAGAGTTACCAGTCGTGACTTTCGGCACTCTATATTCACAATGCTTAAGCCAAAGCCCTCCCTTATTATAATATATAGATATTTTTCAGTTGTCCAGTTGAATATATTTTATATCAACCTACCAAGGAAAAAATTTATACATTCCCCTTCTATTGAAAAATGGATTGGTTAGGTCTTCAATCTAATGGAACACTCTCATTGAAAGAGGAGTAAGAAAAATGAATATAAATGTATGGGTGCTATTTTAACCAAGTTTTATCCCCCAGAGAAGATTTTATCAATGCTCTATATTATTATTTTACTATCGTGATAGTGATTGATACTTAGATTTTTTTGTATGTGGGTGGAATATAATGAAAAAAAGGATGTCTGCATTGATTATTTTTTCTTGAATGGCAAGGCTCTATTAAAAATAACTTGATTGATGGTAATATTTATAAAAAGAGAGGAAAGATGAGCAAGAGGGCAAAGAGGGAAAGTTTCCGAGGGTTTTGGTGGTAACATGAACTATCGTTTCATAACAAGAAGCTTTAACCGAGGGCATTGCAAATCTTCAAACATTTTATTTGATATTATTTCTTAAATATAACTATAAGGAAAAGGTAGGAAAGCTTTAATATATACAAAAACAATGTTAATAGGTTTATATATATATATAAATATATCAGAAAACAACCGGGACACCTTTTTTGCCGGGACCCGGGCGGGTGGTCGGACTTAAATTGTCAAGCCGGGAAAAGAATTTCCCAAAAAATAAAAGACGACGTTTTTTTAAGAAATACTTTCCAAAAAAAAATGTGAGGACGTTTTTTAGAAAGAATTTCAAAAAAAAAATTTCAGAAAAAGTGATGACTTTTTTTAGAAATAATATTTCGAAAATTCCTTTCTAAAAAAACGTATTCACATTTTTGGAATTCTTTGTAAAACAAACATACGAATGACAAACAAACGAAAAATATTTAAGTCCTGGCCAGGTGTTCTAAGGAAACCGGGGGACCTCAACACAGCCGGGATCTAGGCCGGGTACCCGGTGTTATAATGATATATATATATATATATATATATAAGAAAGGTAGAAAAACTCTCGTGGGAGTTTTTCTAGGCCTCTCCCTCCAGAAAAAATCATATAGATAATTTGGAAAGCATGTTTTCGCTAAATTCAGTCATTGTCTTAAAACCGGTAATATAATATAATTTGCATTTCCATACACATCAAGATATTAGCAGTACCAAAGACGTAATGAATGATATGATTTTGCGATAGGAATAATGAATATACTGTTTTAAAAATGAAAGAGCATATAAAGTTGAATAAAGTTCATTTTAGAAAGAATTACATACATGTAGGATCAAATTTATAATCTCTAAACGGAGGGCTTATCAAAAATCCATTAATTTACCTTCATTTCGTCTGCAAACATCTGTTGAACTTTTGGTTGATAATTAAAACTTTGTTTTCAAGGTGGCTTATCAACATTTCACCTGAAGGAATATACTAGAAATAAGCGTTAGATCTACCTTACTCAAATGAGGACTCTATAAGAACCAATAAAAGGCTTTAATATATTCACAAAAAAGATTTTGTTATAGAAGATTTTTATATAAAAGGCGTGAAGAAAATATTATCATGATCCAAATTTATTTTTATTTATTTCTTGAACACAAAATAATACGTAATCTAAATTTACTGCCTTGTAGACAAAGTTATTTTACACAGCAGTTTGGCTTTCTTCAGCCATTACTAGAGCCTGAAGGCATTCGTTGACAGCAATATATTTGTATATCACATTGTGTTCATAGCAAGGAAATCCTTCATTAAATCATGAATATTTTTGTGCCGCCCTGGGAGCCTCGGGGTTTAAACTCTGACGGGAAGTTTAAGGAACTCCTAAGACATTATTTATACATATATTAAGCAACGGAAAATATAAATTACTTATTTAATCGTAATTACTAGAATCACTGCGGTTTATAACCTTCGATATTGTGATTGCAAGCCTCCAGAGGTGTACCAATAATAATAATCAACAAACTTTAAATAAATACACGGAACATTGAAGAAACAAACACAATCACAGAAAATATTTTTGAAGAAAAATATCTGCATACATACAGAAAACCAAGGTACAATATTTTAATACTTTACACACACGACATATTCTCTTGTGGTTGATTTATCCCTAAGTTGTGAACCTATGTAATTGTTTTGGGTTTTAGTCAATCCCTTATAATGATCAGCTGTTTTTTGTCCAGAGTCCCATATACGCTAAGGCACTGTGTTTGATGATAAATAAGGTTAAATTTGTGCAATATCTATATATATTTGTTTGTCAGAGAGTTTATGCATATATTGATAAATTGCAACAGTCATTTTTTGTGAATATATTGCTTAGGAACAGGGCATTGGTGAATAGTTTCTTTTAAAAATACAAACTTTATAAAGCAATTTGGATATTTCAATAAAATAAAGACCACCGAACTATCCTAATATATTTTTCTGGTACAACTATCATCTAATTTGAAAATATCCATAATTGAATCCTTATTTTAATGCAGAATAAAGTGAAAGCCCTCCCTCCTAGAGAAAGTACCTTACATACATTTCTACAATATAACCCTGTGCAATCAGCTTTACCTAATTTGATAATTTAAGAAAGAAGTGACTTATTCCAGTGTCATATATACATAATTTTCCCTCACATGATCAAAACTATGTTCAACAATGCATTCAGTCGAAATAATTTAATATGCTATCTCTCACTCTCTCCCTGCGCATATATAAATATGTTAGATCTTTGGAGAATCCATCATCAGTCAAGACTGAAGCCACATAGCACGAAGCATTCAACACAACAACATGAACGGACCAATGACTGCCTTCCTGAATGCGAGGAGCCGCTTTTCAAGCCCAGGCTCTTCCTTCCTGGTTTAGAAACATGATGGGAGGCCAATGGGGATCCATGACCGGGAACCATGGGGTCCCAATAATCCAAGCAACATGATGATGACCAGAACAGCTATTTGCCTTCTGGTTTCCGCATGAATGATGGATTCTCTGGTGGAAGAAGATTCACCGATGGACAAGTGGGGGACTTTTTCCCATTCTACCGCTTTGGAAGCTGGAGCTCTCCCTCTTTCACAACACTCAGGAGAGGCTCTTCGCATCCAGACGACCTTTCCAATCCGTGATCGCTACGGGAACGCTTATAACATGGGTGCCTCTCTGGACAACCGAGGATCCTATCACTTCATCAAGTACTCCTGCGGGGGAGATGACTTCAACACCATGAGCAACAACTATCAGGTCATCGGTATATTCCCTCCCGATTCTCAGATCATTTGGGATACTTCCATGCCTATGGAATGACGGACAACTACTTAGTTTTCTGCGAACAGCCTGTTGCCTTCAACATGAGCCAGTTGAAAAATACAGGTTTCACCGGGGATCATTTGGAATACTTGCAAGGAGAATATAATTACTTTTACATTATGGACAAGCGATCTGGGCGTACCATGGAAATAAATATGTGTCTGATCGACCCTACTTCTTCTACAAGTTCATTAACTGCTACGAGTATGAGAACCGCGTTGTGATTGACGTTCTTGGCTATGACGACTCTGACTTTGGGCCTTCCATGCGATCTCCTGCATACTTTACTGAGCGCTACGCTTCATCAAAGATCATGCGATTCGTTCTGCCCCTAGCAGGACATCAATTAATGGAGCTGGGCTACTCTGGGATCAATGGGTCAATGGTTCTTCTCAGAGCGGACGGTTTGTGGTTCGCCCTGAGTACCTCTTCCGTGAGTCTGGGCTCCGTCATCCTTTTATTAACCCCAACTACAGCTTCCGCAGTATCAGTTCGCCTATGGCTCAAGTGGAACTCCTTGATGAAGTTTGATACTGAGGAAAAAAGGCTCAAGTCTGGAGAGCTGAGAGTGATTTCTGGCGACCCTTCAGAAGCTGTTTCATTGCCAATCCCACTGGGAGATACGAGGATGACGGTGTTCTCATTGCCTGCTTCTCCGACATGCGGGATCGCTTCACCTCTCAAAACTACATTGTCTTCATCGATGCTCGAAATATGAAGGAAATGTCCCGTTTTAATTTCAACGGGCCCTTTGAGGGAAATCCTTCTTTCATGGGACAACCCTTCTTCATGCACTTTTAAGAACTTTCGGAACTCGACAAAAATAATCATAACAATCAGCACTTTTGAATTGGACTCTACTTTCACAGCTCTACGAACGGAATGCATACACAAATAAACAGCTTTTTTGCACTTATTGAAAATTTTGTAATGGATTTGATTGAACGGAGTTTGAATCTGTTCGTCCTTGTTATAGTATTTAATAAATGCGTTTAAAAACTATTTGAGTGTTTATGTAGATATATAATTGGGCGGTATCATTTTTAAACATTTTAAGGAACTTAAAGAACTTTATCAATATAACGGTTATAAAAAAGAAAGCTGGTGTCCAAAAAAAATCATAAGGTCCACATAGAGATGTTTTTAGGATAGTACAAGTTAACTACTCCACAGTAAGTTATACATTGGTGACACTGTGTTTTCATTAGTGAAAATTGCATAATATTTTTCAAGCTTGTTGTGTTGGGATACCTTTTAATAATAATATATGATTAGTATATATTAATATCCCAGAGTCGCGTCCAATTAGGTTGCACGACAGGAAAGAATATAAAAGAATGACACGTGTGAGAGGGTCATGACTTGAAGACTTATATATATCACAGAAGGAAAAAAGAGGATTATATACACGGAAGAGGTAAGAGTGAGACACAGTATACATGACGTCAAGGTGTCTTCCAACGTGACGTAAGGGACATAACAAAGTTAATGTCATTTGGTGGACTGATCTTAGTCTTTCAATACACACCAATTCCCCAAATTTATATTTGTATATAATTGGTAGGAGTGTGAAACACATACCGAGTCGTAATAAGTCTTGAGACCTTCCTAAATGTGACAATAATGAGCAACTCGTGGATCAGGGTACACTTCAAGACGTTTGAAGTTTATTTTTATATATAATGTACATTTTGACAGATATTGTTTGTGAATGTCCTCACCTTTGGTCTCAATGACGGCCTCCAAGCGGCGACGAAAGGAAAGAATCTAAGCTTTTGATTAGTGGGATCAATTAAGCACGTTTTAAAATCAACAAACCTATAAAAACTGTTTTAAAATTGGTCTCAAGATTTATTTATGACCCGGTAAGCATTAGATGGCGTTGCAATTAATGTATTCTTCACATAGAGATATAAAGATATAGAGAGACTATTTTCTTCAATAGCAGAGAAACATCGTTCAGCTGATTTTTGTGTCCACTATAAACAAAGAAATTTGAACTACGTCATCGTAAGCTGATCATAGAGATAGATTCTATCTCTATGATCAGCTTACAATGACGAAGTATAAATTACTTTGTTTATATTGGACACAAAGATACATCTGAAACGAATAAGCTCTCTATATCTTTTATCTCTATGATTCTTCAACTCAATCAAAAAACTTCCTCTGTCCCTCGAAACAACAGAAAACCCCAAGCGCCTATGAAAAATGAATATTTAATCCTTAATTCTGACAGAAAAAAGTGCCATTTATCATTCAAAGTCTCCTTCGTTAGATTGTGCCTGGTATATGTATATATTAGGGTGATTCTTATTTCACGTTCTTCGGCAACCTCCTAAAATTGTACATATAATTATTTTGTGAATGTTTGAACGAAATCAAATAACGTGTAACGTCTCCTCAACGAACCGAAAAGTTATGTTGTAATCTTATGTTTTATGTCAGTTGTTTAGCCTATTTGGTTAGATAGAATTGCATGCGTGAGAATATAAAGTAGTGTTATAGCGTGTAAATTAGTCTTTCTCCATCAATCGCATCCCTTGTCCTCAATATCAATGCTTAAATAGTTGGGTGCAAATAGTAAACATGATCTAAAAAATGCCAAATAATTTATTATTTTTGTTAACTAACAAAATGCTAATAATTAACGTTTTTTATACTCGCGTTAATTACTATGTCCATTTTTCTGTATGTCAATAATACTTATACAACTCCCCAAAAAGAAAATCATATATTTTTCGTGCTTCCTGAAAGCAGTTGTCAAATTAGCAGTATATACATACAGCAAAATGTAGTGTGAATCTATTAAGAAAGCTTCTTTTTTCCTTCTTTTTATAAGAATGGACATGTCTGCCTGACTTTCTTGGAATTGATGCTTCATTTAAAGAAGAAAAGCAACTAGTGGTTGAGGGGATGGGAGAAGCATAATGATCAAAAGGGAAAAAGGGTGGTTCTTGAAACTATTTAGGAGAAAGTGAGGAGGCAGACATTCAATAATAATAATAATAAATATGTGTTGAGATGGAAAAAGGAGTACTAGAAGACGCCTCAGTCACAAACTCAAAATGGAAGAAAAAACAATAATCGGCAAGTCATCAAGCAGCTTTTTCGACTCAAGCAGCTTGAGGGTCTTCAAACAGATAGTTTTGACCAAGAGGAAGACGAGGAGGACTCACAGGTGAATAATAATAATAATAATATAACTTTGAGAATATCACCTGCAACAGTAGATTTGTAACTTTACATCTCGAGATCAAGTAGAAAAAAACACAAATGTTTTTTTTTCAAGGATGGATTTTTGAAGATACTTCAAATGAGTGTCCTCAGCTTCGAAAGCAAACCTCTTAACCTCGGCTAAAGCATTGATAATACTGGTTGACGAATTGTTTTTTCTCAGTGGCACACTTTTTGTCGATGGTAGCCTTTATGGCGGTCATAAAGTAGTGAGCAGGTATTGCTCTCCACGGTGTCTTAGAAGTAGTAGTCGAGATCTGGGTTTAAGGGAGGTACAACTTAGACAGTCAGTTATGAGTGAGGTGAACAATTTGTGCTACATCTTTTATGTGTGGCTCTGAGCTCTGTTTTTCTGTCACACGTGGTTACCCTCCGAGTATTTGGCCTATAGCCAGAGCTTAACATATAAAATTTAAAAAATTTAACAAAGTTGTAGTGATATTTTTTAAATTTTCTTTTAGGAGGGCAGACTTTCATGAGCATTAAAATGATGTAAAAAGTTATGCGCCGCAGTGTAGCCCATAGTTTATTCTATTAACAGAGAACCCTCCAACTACCTTACAGAACCTCAAGCGCGTACTGGGGACGGGGATCTCATTTCGCTTGGTGTTGGATCATGTGTGGGCACTGGTATGTACTTAGTGACGGGCCTTGTGGCCAAGACAATGGCAGGTCCAGCTGTGGTGGTGTCGTATTTGGTAGCTGGCCTGGCAGCCATGCTTTCTGGTCTATGTTATGCGGAATTGGGGGTTCGCGTTCCACATACGACAGGATCTGCCTATATCTACAGCTACGTCACCGTTGGGGAGGTTATTGCCTTTATCATTGGTTGGAACATGATCCTTGAGTACATCATTGGGACAGCGGCTTGTGCATGTGCCCTCAGCACTTGCGTAGATATACTATTAACAGGAGCAATCAGTAATGTGACATCATCCTGGAGTGGAGACGTTTGGGGTAAGTGAAAGGAAATCATCAAAATTATTTATTTTTATTCTCCTTTCCTATATACTCTAGAATAGAGATATTCAACTAAAATACAAAGAAGTCTATTAGGAGAGGAAAATCCTACAACAAAGATCCTGAACATCCTAATGTCTAAATATATGTATAGTGTTCTGATTTAGTGCCAAATGGCCTGAAGTAGGTAGTCTAGAAGTGGTTCAGTGTCTGCTTGTAATCAACATCTGGCTTAACATATTATAATTAGAAAAGAAGTAGACCTGAAAAAAATATATAATCATAAGCTCATCCTTATTTATGATAATGCTTTTTTCCATTTTTTTAAATCGAAAAATTTGAAATGATACTTCACAAACCGATTGAGCATTCATGATTAAAAAATATGCCCATTTTATAACTTTTTAAATGACTTTCAAGCTTCTTACTTCTTTCCCCAGATTCACCTCCGGACATCCTTGCCTGGCTCATCATCCTCGCCATGATGTTTGTCTTCGTAAACGGCGTCAAGTCATCTATCCGCCTCAACAACGCCCTCTCCATCGTCAACTTCCTCTCCTGGGTCATCGTCGTCTTTGTGGGACTTTTCTTCATCCGCTTCTCAAACTGGTCCCCCTTTGCCCCCTTTGGAATCAGCGGGATCTTCAAGGGGGCTGCAACATGCTTCTATGCATTCATCGGCTTTGACGTCATAGCAACTACAGGAGAGGAGGCAAGGGACCCCAAGCGATCCATCCAAAGGCTATAATGACATCCCTCCTCATCCTCATGATTGCCTACGTCACTTGCACCATTGTTCTAACGCTCATGGTCCCCTATACGGAGCTAAACGAGGAGGCAGCTCTGGTACATGTATGGGGTCAAATAGGCTACCCCTTTCTTCAATGGGTCGTGTCCTTTGGGGCACTTAGTGCTCTTACAGCCTCCATGTTTGGCTCCATGTTCCCCATGCCTCGAATCGCCTACGCCATGGCCAAGGACGGCCTTATTTTCCGCTTTCTCTCCGAGGTCAACGACAAGGGAGTCCCTGCCTGCGCCAATCTCTGCCTAGGACTCATTGCCTCAATATGCGCCCTCATTTTACCCTTTGAGGTCCTTGTGGAGATGATGAGCATTGGAACACTTCTGGCCTATACTCTAGTGAACGGCTGCGTTCTTATTCTCCGCTATCAGACCAAGGAGCAAAAGGAGTATCCTGCCTTTATTTTGGAGGGAAGCTCTCCCCCAGAGTCCTCATTTGAAGAGCAGCAGCCTTGTCCCTCCATCTGGGGAATCCTTTATAACTACGTCTTCTTTCATCAGCTGCCCCTGGATAAGGATACGCCTGTGTCTCATACTTCGGGACAAATTGTCCTGAAGCTCTGTTTCCTGACAGTGGCTCTCATAATTATCATGGAGCTTCTCATCATGGACTTGGATTTACCTCATTCCAACGGTGCCGCTAATATATTTATCAGCTTCTGGTCTGCTTTCTACTTATTCTCATTGGCTTACTTCTACATGTTATCTCCAAGTTCCACAAGAGAAGTATGCATTTAAATGTTTCTTTACAGTTTTAAAAGAAGAGGTATTGTATGTAGACCAACAAAACTGGGGCGGTTTTTTTTATTCAGCTACACAAACTCCCAATTAGGCTTAAGGATAACTCCGAACTGTCATTTTGTGTGGTTCAGATCAGATTTTTTTATGTTCATGTAAACTTGACCAATCATATATCCTACGAAGAGAACCCCTAAAAAAACGACAGAACAGACAAAAACGATACAGTTTTCAAAATGATATCCAGAACGTTTTTTCACAAGCATTATCGACCCATTTTTTTATCAGCTGTTTATTTATGTCTACAAGAAAAGACTTGTTACATGTATATTATATATATTTTTCGGTAGGGGTAAAACATTACCGTCGATTAGTAGAATACAAAATTCTGAAAAAGATATCTTTTAAATCTACCGCTACTGATAAAAAAAATCATGCAATCGTTTGCAGTGTTCGATAGTTTATTAATAACAAATATCTGTAGAAAAAAAACTAACCCTAGCACCACTGATATACGAATATTAATTAGTTGTTATTTAACTATTGTTATTGCAATATTTCAATTGATCCATATACGTTACTAACAAAAACGAAATCCCTTCAAAATAAAATAATTATAACTTTAATTACTCATTATCTTAATAAAACTCTCTAAAACTGGGATCTATCTGTTGAATCGCATATATATATTTAATTAATTTTTAGATTTTCTTACTAATCGATAAATTAATAACTAGATATTCCGGCTTTCGAACTCCAGGAGTTCCATGGATCCCTACACTTGGGATAATGGTCAACATCTTCCTCATTTTCCGACTCTCATCTCTCACTCTAATACGATTCACTGTTTGGATGTTCATTGGTAAGTCGCAAACAGGATCAAATTTTTCGGGGATCGACGATCAATTGCAATACCCAATATTACATATCCCTGATATAAAAAACATCCTGATCGTTATGACGCAATATCGAAAATATAGATTTCGGTTCTATACGATACTACTTTCAATTGGGAAATTTGTGAAAATATACCAATACTATGAGACTCCTTACAAACCCATCTTTATATGTTTTCATCAAAAATAGACCAGAAGGGTTAGAAATATATTTTTGTTATCTTGTACCCATAGATATTAATATATAGATTGCTTACCATAATACCACAAAAATATATATATATTATATATTATTATATTTATGTTTAAATACATCAGACATTGTTGACGTTCCCACTAATGGTCGTTCGCCAAAAGGTATCGTTCGAGGTCGTTTATCGTTAATTTTAAATTGAATTTCGTTTTCCGTTTCTTCTGGTGGACGTTATTCTGAAAATAATTATTTTTTTGGAAATCAATATTAAAAAAGAAAAATCTTGAGTTTTTTGGCCCAAAAAAACGAACGAACGATAGGAGTGTTTTGTGGTTGTCGTTCGTGGTTCAATCGTTTGCGAACGATGACGTTACAAATGAACGAAAATCAACAATTTTAATATATAATTAGGATGCAAAAATTAAAGTGACTAATTTTTAAACGATTAATTTATTAATTAGTTGCAATTAATCGACAGAATGTGGCATCTAATTGAAGTAATGAAATATTAAGTTTAATTGCAATTAATCGACAGATTGCGCCTCTATTTGAAGTTAATGAAACTTTAGAAGAAGATTTTTCCCATAAAAATAAGATGCACTTACCCACCCAAATCCACAAGATAACTGGTTTTAATCGTGGCGCTGTAAACGATTAATCGATTAAAAGTCGACTAAATGAAACAACTAATGATTCTATTAATCGATAATGCAACAATATATATACATATGTTCCAAAGAGAGCTGTAAATGGATTTGCGTCAATCGACGTGAACCTCGCTTATAAGAAGTTAAAAACTTCCGCGCTTTCAGTGCAAAGATGGGTTTCTTATCTCAGTGTTTTATATTTTTCCTTCTTGGACCTCTCTCTATCTATTATATGTAAATTATATCCCAATGAATCTAATAATTTACTCTTCTTTCTTTCAGGGATCGTAATATACTTCAAATATGGGATCAATGAAAAGTTCCCTGGCCAAGGATTTGTATTAATGCAAACCAAACGAAGAGAATATTATCCAAAGGATCCATTTTAAGGATAAAAAGGTGCATACAATTTTTGTTACTCGCTGCTTGTTGCTGCTGTTGTTGTTGTTTTTTATAAATACATCTTAGATATTTAAATATAAAGGCATAAATTAATTCGGTCAGTAAGGGTTTTAAAGAACTGGCTTGATGTAAGGGAAGGCGGAGCAAGTTTGGACAAGGAACAATTCAGGAAGGGAATGTTTTGTACGGTGTCCAGAAGAAATGGTCTAGAAAAATGTGGCCTAGGAAAAAAAATGACCCAAAATAGAAAAGGAAAATGATGACTCTAGGAAAAAACGACTCAAATGCATGGGTAGGCTGTAGTTGAGTGAAATGCAACTAAATATTGATCAAATACTATTTCTCAAATAAGTTGAGTAAAAATGATATAAAATAATTTTATTTAAGCAAATATAGATAAACAATTTCTCTGTTGTTGTCATGGGATGCGGCTAATATTTACTTGGGTCATTTTTTTATGTGCCATCATTTTCTTTTTCTATGTGGGTCTTTTCTTCCTGGTCCTTTTTAGTGTCATTTCTTACTAGGCCCTATTGACCTCTGCCATCTTTTCTTAATATCGTTTTGTACATAAAGCCTTTTGTTTGAGATCATTTGCTCACACAAAATGTAAAGTCATCACTAAACTATGATTTACATCATTTTTTGCTAATTATTTTGCAAAGTTAGCTAAATAGAAATAAATACAACTAGAGGCATATATACACTCAGAGAGTGCAAACCTCCGCCGTCACGGGGTCCTTAGAGCCTTCCGAGGCGGATTTTTCACGACTGGGGCGGCGTTAGAGGGACGGGGGAGGGTTCCCCTCGACGGAAATTCCGAGAGGAAGACGCTCCCGGCACCCGATTTCATAGCACAGCGACATCCTATTGGCAGAGTAGGCTAACTTGAAATATTTTTTAGTATTCAGCTCGTTTTGCATCTTAATTCTGCACTCAGAGATGCCAAAATTTACTCACTTGTTCTTTTGGCATTTCCAACAACTCCACAAAGTTTCATCCGAATCCGTTCCGCACTTTTGAGTATCCTGCTGACAAACAAACAAACCAACCAATAAACCAACGACAGTGAAAACAATACCTCCTTGGGCAGAGGTAATAATAGTGACTCACAGAGTTTTAAAAAAGGCGAACAATATGGGTTTGAACATGAGAGAACAGATTTTCTATAACTATCGGGTTAAGATTCACATTTGTTTGATTTTTTGTTGCTGTTCTCTGAAGGTTTGTCTTTAGATTGACAGAAAAACTTGTTTCTTTAAAATAAGAGCGAACGGGGCAAGTTCATAGAAATATAAAGATATAGAGACTAGGGATGCAAAAAGGTTAGTTGACTAACGATTAATAATCGACAAGATTTTTAACGATTAATGTTTATTTGTTGCAATTAATCGCCAGATCGCGACCCTTTATTTGAAGTAACGAAACTTCAACATCTTTACGGTTTTATATCCGTTCTTGTATTCAATATTCTCATAACTTCATTCTTTGAAATAACTCCTCACGTTTGGACGTGGAAAAATCAGCTTGTGAACGGAACGCAAATTGAACAGCGTTCAGCTGAACGCACGTTCAATGAACGGAACGCTGAACGGAACGCAACTTTTTTTGAACGTTGAACGCAAAAAAAAGAGTTTTGCGTTCAGCGTTCAATTTTTCCAAGCATTTCATGTAGTTTTATTGGGATATAAACAGGGAATTTTTCGAAATACTCTTTTCTTTAAAAAAAACGTCATCACTTTTTTCGGAAATTCTTTATAAAAAAAGTCGTCACTCTTTTTGGAATTTCTTTTTAAAAAAAAAACGTCGTTACTTATCTTATTTTGGAAATTATTTTCCAAAAAAATGTCGTCACTTATTTGGGAAATTATTTTCTAAAAAAAGACCCTCTTATGTTGTGAATATAGACGTTCTGCGGACCTCAGGTTGGGAACCCCTGGGTTAGATCCAGTCAACAAATTTATATCATTTAAAATCGGCTCGGGCTCATTTTTATTATAAAAACCCTAAATAGTATTTCCATTTTTCGAAAATTACACAATGTTATTTTTTTTATATTTGAACGCTAACGGAACGCTGAACGCAAAAAACATTGAACGGAACGCTATTTTTTTTAACGCTGAACGGAACGCTGAACGCAAAAAAAAAGCTGAAGCTCACAAGCCTGGGAAAATACAAAAAAACGTCTTTGGAATAAGATTTAGTATTGAAAGCATAGAGATATATATTTTTATTCTCTATGATTGAAAGTCAACAAATAGAAAAAAAAACTTCTTAAGAGAATTTAACAACCAGTGACGTCAAATATTTTTCCTTAAAAATAAAGAAGCACTTATCCACCCCAAATCCACAGATAAACTGGTTCCTTAATCGTGGCGCTGTTAACAATTAATCTATTAAAAGCGACTAAATCAAACAACTAACGATTAATCTATTAATCGATAACTTGCGTCCCTAATCTCTATGGCTTATCCCTTCAATAGCAGAGAACATCGTCGTTCAGCTGTCGCCTGTGCCCAAATAAACAAAGTAATTTGTACTACGTCATCGTCAGTTGATCATGGAGATAGAAGATTTGTTTATATTGGCACAATGGCGTATTTCTCTCAAGATCCAATAAGCTCTCTAGATCTTTATATCTCTATGGGCAAGTTAGAGCATTTCAGAGTACGATTTCATGAAGACATCTAAAACCGTAACTAGAACTAGAACAGGGAATTTTTTCCTCTACGATGTTGAGGGGAGACTCGCTAACTTTTTTTTCCCACTCAATGACACCATTTCATAATATCAAGTCTGGATTCCATGCCATGGTATTATTACCATTACCTCTACATTTCTGATGACTTGAGTTACATATAGATAGTACATGT
>CP045907.1:8794603-8818724 GCA_013387185.1 Caligus rogercresseyi
CCTACTATTATATACCAATTATAGGTGTCAAAAGAGCTATGATAAAACTAATATTAATTAAACCATTTTTTATAAAATTAATGCATGGTGTAATATTTAATATAAACGTCACGAATGACATCTTTGGACGTTAATGATATCCCACGATCTTGGCAGGCAATCCTCCGGGTCAAATTTAATTGCTTACTAAAATATTGTCCCAAATTTAATTAATTATATTTTCAATAAAAGAAACGTATTTTTTCTACATGTTATTATTTATATATATTTTTATACACTGTATTTACTGACGTCATAAGTTTACTGCCATATCATTCATACATTTTCTGGCCTCTTGTATTTGCACATCGCTCAAGAGCCCCACTTAAATTCCACTCTTGAACGATATAAGGTGTAATAAAAAGAAATCCATTATTTTTCCAATAGATGGCTTTAGTAATCTGTATGTCGCGTTGTATAAGTGCGATCGGGTTACACTTGATGGCGTTGAAAAGATAAGATTTCGTACTAAAACAAATTAATATTCATTTTTATAATTGCTTGATTATGTATTGTTTAAGCACGTGTCAAAGATGGACATCAGCAAAGAGAAAATAAGCCATATTTTACAGTTTTTCTTCGATAAAAGCGAAAACTCAAGCCAGGCGGCTGAAAATGTGAATTGTGTGTATGGTCAAGATATTGTAACAACCAATCACGCGCAATTTTGGGTTTCGTCAATTCCGTTCCGGTAATTTTTATGTCAGAGATCCGCCACGCTCTGGAAAGCCCATTGTCGAAAATATCGATAAAATAATGGAAATCGTCGAGTCTGACCGTCATGTAAGCACAGTTTCGATTGCCCAGGAGCTAAACATTGCACAAAAACCGTTTGGAACCACTTAAATAAGGCTGGATACAAAAAGAAGCTCGATGTATGGGTGCCACACGAGTTACACAAAAAAAACCTCATAGACCGAATTCCATCTGCGAATCACTGCTGAATCGCAACAAAATCTATCCATTTCTAAAGAGGATGGTTATTGGTGATGAAAAGTGGGTCACTTACGACAACATCAAGCGAAAACGGTCGTGGTCGAATCCAGTTAGCCGGCGCAAACGGTGGCCAAACCAGGATTGACGATCAGAAAAGTTTTGCTGTGTGTTTGGTGGGATATGAGCTACTCCCCTACGGCCAAACTCTTAATTCGTACCTGTACTGCCAACAATTGGCCCGCCTAAAGGAAGCAATCGCCCTGAAGCGGTCAGCTTTGGTCAATAGGAGAGGAATTATGTTCCATCAGGACAACGCCAGGCCAAACACATCATTAGTAACTCGCCACAAGCTCCAGGAACTTGGTTTGGAGGTTCTTATGTATCCTCCTTATAGTCCAGACCTGGCACCAATTGATTACTACCCGTTCCTGTCTATGGCGAATGATTTTGCTGGTGAAAAATTAGCCTCAAGAGAAGCTTGTGACTGTCCTATTTTTTGCCATTAGGGACGAGGGTTTCTATGAAAGAGGAGGCATTATGAAATACCCTTCAAAATGGCAACAAGTTATCAAACAAAACCGTACATATTTGACCTAAATCGGATCATTCTAAAAATATTTTTCCAACTTTTCAAGATAAAAATAACTTTGACTTGTGATGTGAATTCCCCCAAACTGTGCTAAATAAAACCTTCAATAAATTGCAAAAATAATGGATTTCTTTTTAATAAACCTAACGGCAACATAACTTCCTTTTTTCAGAAGGCAATAAAACAAGATGTATAATAGGTTTATTAAAAGAAATCTATAATTTTTGCAATTTATTGAATGTTTTATTTAGCACAGTTAGGAGGAATTCACATCAAACCCCAAAGTTATTTTTATTTTGAAAAGTTGGAAAATAATTTTTAGAACGATCCGATTTAGAACAAATTAGGTCTGTGTAACTACCTTCACATAAGCAAAAAAAAAATGAAATTGGTTTAATAATAGGTTATTTGTATTAGATTTTCAATTTTCATGCCGAAACTCAGCCAATTTATTAACAACATCTGGCATTTGAGGGGTTCCTTACTCGTATTTTTACAATTTGCGATGGGTTTGAAACCCCAATACAAAATTGTTGTGGCCGGCGAGACCCGAGGACCCAAGGTGCACAAATGGCATTTGAGGGGTTCCTTACTCGTATTTTTACAATTGGCGAAGGGTTTGAAACCCCAATACCCCATTGTTGCGGCTGGCGTAACCCGAAGGCCTAAGGTGCACAAAATGGCATTTGAGGGGTTCCTTACTAGTATTTTTACAATTTGCGATGGGTTTGAAACCCCAATACACCATTGTTGTGGCTGGTGGGACCCGAGGACCCAAGAATTGAGGGTTTTTTTTACTCGTATTTTTACCTATGTAGGTGGGTTTGAAACCCCAATACCCTATTGTTGTTGAATACTTCTGCAAGATAATTATCTTGTGCTAGGTTTGACCAATGGTACTGCTACAGAAAACATAATTTTCTTTGAAAAAGGTCTTAATTTTTTTAATCAAAGTCATTGAGGCTGGCGCTGAATCGGCCGTCGCTGAATTGGCTGGCGCTGAATCGGCCGGTGCTGAATCGGTCGGCGCTGAGTCGGCGGCGCTGAATTGTCCCATTCCCGGTCTCCAGGGACAAAATTGAGCAATTGTTTTCAGGAGATTCAGGAGCTGTTATCCCCATTTTGTCAAATGCATCCTCACTCGTTCCTCCTTTTTTGGGAAACAGCGATGTTAATGAAGTTGTTTGTAAGGACAAGTAGTGTCCGAATGGTAAGGGGCTGGAAGGTTCAAAATGAAGAAAAGTCGGGAGTTAGGAAAAAAAATACTTAATTATTGGGGGTTCTAAGTTTGAATAAATTAATTCTTCGATCATCGTCTTTAAAGTCCCTCTCACTCCAAGTATCAAGGATGTGACCACTTTTACACGTCGGCCTCGGTTCCTTGCACAAGGAACCAAATGTTGTACCTTCGCCCCGCCGCAGAGCACTTTTCTACACTGCAGTTCCGTCTCGTGTTTTAAGGATCACCTTCGGTGCCTTGGACTTCTACGTATAAGTCTTATATTCGGGCCCTCCATATTCCAAGAAAAGCTTATTCCTTTCCTTCTATCTACCAGGAGTGACTAGCGGTCGACTCCATCCTTGGTACATGCATGATGACATCGTTCAGGGTCAAGCATTCATTTTCAAAGACTGTCTGACAGAGTCTCAATGTAGCCGTTTTCGTGACATCAATAATCGCGCTATCGTCGATTTTGGTATCGCATCAGTCACACTTGTAGTACCCAAACCTCGTCTGTCTCATCAGACGGTTATGAACTCCCCAGAGGAGAAGACTCATCGTCTTACAGAGTGCTCAAACTCTTCTTTCTCGGTGCCCCCCTCCGATTTCAGGGTCCTGTATCACTGCTGGACACGATCCCTGCGCAATGAAACGAGAGAGCCTTCGTGGTGGCCATAAAAGTGTTATGTCCCTGAAGTCACGTTGCAGGACACCCTGACGTCATGTCACATGTGCCTCACTCTTTCCTCTTCCGTTATATATTTCCTCATTTTCCGACTCTGATAATAAATAAGTCTTCAAGTCATGACCCTCTCACACGTGTCGTTCTTTTAGTGCTAAGATGAAGCCATCGGTCTCCAGAAGAAATAGATCAGGAATATATGGCCTAGGAAGAAAAGTCCCAATAAAGAATGGATCAGGAAGAAATGGTTTTAGATTTTCCCTGTGCCATTTTTTCTTCGATTATAGCTGTCTACATATTTGTAACTACTTCTAATTCGAGTAATAAGTGTATATCATCATTATATTATTTTATCATATTATATTTACAACCCAATTATTTATATTTTTTATTGCCAGAAAGTGTTTCTTTTATATCACTATGTGACTTCTTCAACTCAGTTCTTATTGTTCCTATTCCACCTCCTCCCTTTTTCACTTAAGGTTATAATATGGTAATAAGTGGCTCATATCTGACGATAATTGGATCATCAATCTGAATATCGGACGTGGAAAAATAAAGAAAACAGGGATATATATATATATATATATATATATATATATATATATATATATATATATATATATATATATATATATATATATATATGTCGCAGTAGAGATGGAAATTCAGTAGAGTTGTTGACTCTCCTAGTAGAGATCACAATTTTAGACTCTCCTAGGATTGATCTCAATCGTGATATTATATTACGATGTTGTACAAACTATTATTATCATTTCCTAATTTATCCTCTATTTTGGTGGAAAAGGTTTCATATACATCAATCCAAAAATAACATGAATATAAGAAGTCAAGAAAAATACCCCATTCTCTTGTATAGATTTAATGACAGAATATACATTCTTTTCCCCGAGAATGACTATGTCAATGAGGGAATTATTTTCATTCATTGAGCAATCACATTCCACATTCCAAGTCTTAAGGAATAGAGAAAAGGAGGAAAGGACTATAAAGATCCAGTGACGTCATTTTAAGAAACTAAATTTTTTTTTCAATAATAAAGGATGATATAACTGGAAATTTAATGAAGAATTTTATTTTTTCTCGAAACGGTGCTAGTCCGGGGGGTGATTGCCCTAGAATCATTTATATTATAATGTATTTATATCTTTATAAGAGTAAGAATGTGATAATCCAAACCGGCTAAACCCTTGACGTCATCAGTCTCTAAGCCATTACAGGAGATTATATGGAAGGCATAAGGCTCTTGGGATTGAAATAGTAATAATACAAGCACTGGGCTATTTTGGCTGGGTAAGCTAACTCTATATTCAAAATGTTCTCTCAGCCCAACCAGATCCCTATAAGCCAAACTAGCCAGGAATGAGAGGGACTCTTATTGGTCAATAGGTCTTTAGTAAACAATCGATATCGTGGATCAATGAGACTCTCTGATCTTGGCTAGGGCCATTGTTGGCCTCTCTGATCAGTGAATGGAGGACAATCCGCTGGATGACAGGTATATTATTTTATTTAACTCATTCTTATTTTCATTTCGGAGCGACTGAGGTGTTTATTCCCTTCCAATTAGAGGATTTGATTGGTCCTCAAGCCTTCGTCCGTTGAATATCATTGGTGGATGCTTAAGAAGATGTCCTTTCAAAAGATTGTCTTTGTTATTCAGTCGAAATACTCGCTTTCATGTTTTAATATAGTTTGATAAAACTATATAAGTCTTGACAATGGAATGAAGCTATTCAATTTTTATGTATATTTAGGCCTTTAAAACACTTTTTTGCATATAGTTTCACGGCTGCTTAAAAAGGAAAAAGTTCTTTTTATTCTTAGAAGACTAATTTTTCTTTCTTTTTTTGTAAGGATATTTGTTTTTATTATGTTTAGTTTAAGCACCAAACTATAAACTGTAAACATGAATCTCAACACGGAACAAAAACATTCAACATCCAACTGTAGTTCAAATTGTGTCTGCTACTTGCAAGGTCTCAGGACAAATGAAATAATATCTACATAGAAAACTAGGGAATAGAAGGATCCTAGAATAAATATGTGTGATGCCATCAGGTCTTCTTGATTCGATGGAACAAAGTTCAATGTTTATTTCATGTTCATTGCGTCAATTGGTTTATTTTGTGAAATTTTTGCCTTTATTTACTTCCTAGAACTTGGACTTAAGATTCGAATTAGACTTCCTGCCTTTTTTTCTTTGTTCCAACAGTTACGGTTAACTCCGACACTATATATCCTTTTTTTAAATAAGTGAACCTGAATTTTCATGCTTAAGTAAGCTTTTCTCTTATTTACATATTTTCAGGCTGATAATTGTGACTCTGCTCTTCAAAGACTTATTTCGTCATCCCGCCACCAAATTTCGTCTCGATGATTCAAGTGAACAACTTTAAAATGAAAGCCCAAGCCATGTCTAGAGTAAAAAGCATGGCCACAGAGATTACAGGCATGACTCCGACGCTTCACATGAACCCTTGCACATGGTTTTTATGTGGATATTTAAATTTCCTTTTATGCCGAATCTTTTATCACAAATAGTGCATTTAAAATCATAGATTTGATTGTGAACAGTTTTTATGTGTCTATTTAAATCTTTTTTTATACCGAATGCTTGATTACAAATAGTGCATTTAAAATCACGGATTTTATTGTGAACAGTTTTTATGTGGATATTTAAATATTGTTTTGTCATAAATGCTTGATTACAAATAGTGCATTTAAAATCACGGATTTTATTGTGAACAGTTTTTATGTGTCTATTTAAATTTATTTTTTGGCCAAATCCTTTATTACAAATAGGACAGATCTCGTCTCGATGATCCAAATGAACTGCTTTAAAATGAAGGTCCAAGTTATGTCTCAAGTAAGAAGCATAGCACAGAGATTACATGCATGACTTTGACTCTTCACATGAACCAAATGCACATGGTTCTGAAGGGAATTTGAAGTAAAGAAGCTCTTGGGACACTGCGAGCAATTAAATTCCCTGCTCCTGTCAGAGTGATCCCGCCTCCGATGCAGCTCCAAACTCCTCCAAGACATCCAAGCCCGACCGCAAACATCACAGAAGTGGAACTCTACTGTCACTCCATTAGAGGATCCGCCTTTCGTCTCCCGTGATGATATTCTCTCGGGACCTGAGGGTTGAGAAAAATAAAACTTTTCCTCGGTTATCCCGAGGGTCCGAACGTAATCCTCCCCGTAGTGAGTCAGGAGCTCGACATCGGGCTGGATGTCCTTGCTCACTCTATAGTAAATGGAGCCCTTATATTGGAGGGGGGCCATGTTCTGAGCATGGACGTTGGGAGCCGTGTTCACCATGGCCAGCCAGTTCTTCCTTGGGTCTGGATCGCTTCCAGGATCCGTACACCCGCCACTTCCCTCATACTAGGATCAGAATTTCCCATGCGTAGCCTGACTCTGGGCCCTTTGTCTTATACTCCTCGACCGTATAGAAAGTGCCCAAGTAGGGACCGAAGAGCGTGTTTCGTTCGATGACTCTTCCAGAGTCGTTGAAGACTCCTCGACCAGTGCTCTTGATTCTCGATGGGCCAACACGAACCAATGTCTGAGGAGCAAGTACTCATTGTCCAGGATCTTCTTACAACACCTCAGGTATGTACTAAATGTTTTGGCACTTCACTTTGAAATCCTAACTTGACAAGCTCTTGGCTTATTGTATATCAAACTCAATAAAATAACAATATTGTGCTATAAATATTTATTGCATTGAAGCTGTTTGACCATTTCAAACGTCGGAAACTCGTAAAATGGACTGAAGGAAAATTCGAAAAGGAAAAAATCTCCAGCGATAATCCACATTTTTGCCCTAATGGAAAGAGTTAATTTTCTTTTATTTATGAGAATGCAGGAAAATGCATATTTCAAACTTACAGGTCGGCTGATAACTCCCGAGACTAACTAAGAAGAAAATATTTTCAAATTCGATTTTATTATTCAACATAGTTGCCTTCGAGGGCGATACAGCGATTATAGCGATCTTTCAATTTTTCGATTCCACTTTTATAGTAATATTTCGTTTTATCCGAAAAATAGGCTTCTGAGTATAGATCTGGAGTATACGGTGGATGGGGAAGCAATTCGTAGCCCAATTTATTTAATTTAGCCATTGTTTTCATTGACTTGTGACACGGTGCATTGTCTTGGTGAAACAACACTTTTCTCTTCTTCAAATGGGGCCGTTTTTCAACAATTTCATCATTCAAACGCTTCAACAAGCCTATATAATAATCGCTGTTGATTGTTTTCCCCTTTTCAAGAAAATCAATGAATATTATACCGTGTGAATCCCAAAATACAGACGCCATAAACTTCCCAGCTGACTGTTGCGTTTTTCCTCGCTTTTGATTCGGTTCATCATATGCAGTCCACTCAGCTGACTGTCGATTGGACTCGAGAGTGAAGTGATGGAGCCATGTTTCATCCATTGTCACACATCGACGCAAAAATTCGGATTGATTACGATTGAACAGCTTCAAACACAGCTCAGAATCATCAATTCGTTGTTGTTTTTGGTCGATTGTGAGCTCTCGCGCAACCACTTTGCACAGAGCTTTCGCATGTCCAAATATTCATGCACGGTATGTCCAACGCGCTCTTTCGATATCTTCGGAGTCTCAGCTATCTGCATCAACTTCACTTTATGGTCATTTAAAATCATTTTGTGGATTACTTTTATGTTTTCTGGTGTAACCACCTCTTTTGGGCGTCCACTGCGTTTATCATCATTCGTGCTCACACGACCACGTATGAATTCAGCAAACCATCAAAATATGGTTGCTTTCGATGGAACAGAGTTCGGATACCATTCTTCAATCAAAGTTTTAGTTTCGACGGTATTTTTTCCCATCAAAAAATAATGTTTTATTAACACACGAAATTCGTCTTTTTCCATTTTTTTCACAATAACAAAAGTAGCTTCACTTAAAACGCAATATCTCACAAATTAGTTGTCAGACAGTTGTTATGTTTATACATGTATGTTTTGAAGGCTGGTACTAGCTGACAGTCATATGAAAACAAATCCACTGGCGCCATCTATGTGTTAGTCACGGGACTTATCAGCCGACCTTGTATTTAAAATCTCTTTACCCATTATTTGATAAAACTAGTGATGAGTCACAAGTAAAACTCGTTTTTTAATACTCGAGTTTTATTTAGTAAGTAAAATAAGTCTTCAAATACTCGACTCGTGTATAAATTGACGAGTTTTTACTCGTTATTCGGGGAAAACTTGCTACTCGGAGAAACTTGTCACTCACGTGGAAATTTCTTACTCAACGAAAAACTCGTCCCTTCAAATAATACGTTTGGACCAATCAAGAGCCTCAAAAGGACTGAATATTGTTTTTAAATACATTTTACCATTTATTTACTAATTATCCTAGCTTCATAAAAATAAATATAAACAATATATCATCTATAAGTCAAAAACAGTTTTTATAGCATTTATTCTTCTTGTCTTCATTAAACTATGTACCAAGTGACAAAGGAAATCAGCTCAGAGAAAAAGTAACATCCTCCAAGATAATTCCTCTTTTTTAAGCGACTTCAAATAATTTTCTGAGGTTAGTCGATTTGTAGTCGGGATACTCATACATGACTTGTATTTGGAAATAGAAAAGTAATTTTCTGAAATAGAAACTTCACAAGCCTTGTGTGAGGCCACACTTCTTGATCCACGTTTTAAAAATTACTCAAAAAGCTTTCGCAATTCGAAACGAAATTATTGAGTAGTGCCAAAAAATTCTAAATCATCCTTTCCAAAATTATGGTGTGCGTACCCCTAGGGGTACGCAACGTGATTGTAAGGGGTTAATTAGTTAAGTATTTATCGGGTTTTTTTAAACCATAGTACATACAAATATACACTTATATAAGCAAATACATACTAATTGTAAGGGGTACGTGATATCAAAAAGTTTTGGAAGCGCTGCTTTAAATGAAAACGACCAATCAATGACTAAAAAAATAATTATCTCAAAAAGCCCCAATCTAGTGTTTGGGGGGATTTTTTTTCTTTCAATCCATTATTATGCTAAATCAAGACAATTGTGTTCAAAATGACCAAAGAGAATGGAACAAGTATTTAAACGAACCAAAACCTGGAGTAAATGAAAATCTTTTTCTGGGGTGGTGGGAACGAAAATGTCAAATGCCAACTCTTTCATGCGTGGTTTTTCAATATTTTATTGTACAAGGATCATCTGTTCCCTTCGAAAGACTTTTCTCTATGGCGGAGAAAACTCTAACTAATCGTCGTAATAGATAGCTCACACATGTTCATGTTGAACAATCGTTCAACTTAAACGCCAATTTACGTTAGTCATTCTAGATTTGCTAAAAAATCACAAAAACATTTTTTTATTTCAAAAAAGTTGGTTGTTAATATAAACTATAAGTTGTATTTTTTCTATTTATATATGTGTTAAAAATCGCATTTAAAAATATATCTTTGTTCTACCTTATTATACCTTTGTTTTATATTATCGTGCTAAGTTGATTTTGTAACATCTTGAAATGTCAAGGATCAAAATATTTGCTGGTTGACACGTACAGTACCTATATTGTAAATATAAAAAATTATTGGTGAGATGAATTTATGTGTTTTGAAGAACTGAATGTTGATTTAGACTTTGATATCAAGTAATATATGAAAAAATATCACTTTTAGCTCAAAAAGCTATAAATCCTAAAAAAATATCAATGATATTAAAACTGTACCCGAGGGATCTTAGGATTTTAAATAAAGGACTTCAAATACAGTTCTTGAATTATGAGCAAGATATCCAAAACTGCTTAGAACTCTATGTATGATCATTTCAAATCCATTGGGATGTTAAGGGATGTTCTAAAAACACGAAACGAATTCCTGGGAGTATCAAGTTTTTCACGAGTAACAAGTCTTCCTTTTTAATTTAAAAGTTACAAGTTTGTACGAGTTTTAAATTCTATCCGAGTTTCGAGTAAAAACTCGTAAGTACTCGAGTATTTTTTCTTACTACTCGCCCAAGCTCGAGTAGTAAATTTAAGCTCGTGACCCATCACTAATAAAAAGCATTTTACTTCATCTAAAATCAATTCATTGTTCTTCATCATATAATGAGGACATAAGTAAATGACGACATGCCCGCAGTGTTTCATAGGATTGTGTTGTCTGGAGTCGTTGGTGGTCTTGTAATCCAAGGACACTGTTTCATATTGTACTTATATATGTGATTTTATAATTGACATACAAGTGTATAAGATACTTAAAACTACAGAACATTTTTCAAACTAATAAGCCAATAGATTGAAGCTTTTTAAAGCATACATTATGATTTAAATGCTTGGATCATGCCTATAAGTATTTGCACATTAGATTACATGAAAATAACATTAATAATTGTATTTATTAAAAAACTCTAAGCAAACACTATTTTTAAGGACTCGAAATCCCAAAGCTTTGTTCTTCCAATGGGATTAACTTATATAAAAGCCCGCCAATAATTTAAAAAATGTTGACTCTTCTTTTTAAGTTTGTGATATAATTATGTATTAAAGTGTCTGATTGGTTGACGTCATTACCGCCCATTTTAAATAAAATAATATGTGTCTCAAGCTTTTACATTCCCTACTTATATTAATAAAGAAAAATAGGGAAATCGTGGATGTAAATAATATAACAAATCCTATGATTGGTTGATAAAAGTGCCGCTGTTTTTTTTAAATGAGGCTTTCACTAGTTTAAGCGTTCCACCAATCAAATTTATTCTTCCTTTTTTTTATTTTTCCCGCTTCTCTTCTGACTTATAAAAGGGAGTAATTTTTGTGGACCTTATTTAGTGACGTCAAGACATCAACTATGAGCAGATACGAAGAACTCAGAGAAGCTAATATCCTTGCGATCCGCCGGCATCTCCAGACTCTTGGACTCAACAGAGACAATTCTCGAGTGAGTAGGATTGGCTCATATCACGAATTCATTATTCCAGGGTCTTATCTTGTTTTAACAGGCCAAAACGGATGTTCCTCGTCAGAAACGAAAGCCGGGTGTGAAGAAGCCTGAGAGTAAAAAAGAAAACTTTTTCCCCGAGGAGAGACGCAAAAGCTCTCGTATAAAGAAGCCGAGAGTTGATTTGAAAGATAATTATGTAACGGCGCCCGAAGATCAATTTCTATGTAAGTATAAATATATTATATCTATTTTGAGGAATTAAATTAAGCTTCTTTTTTTTTTAGCAACCAATAATTATTTTAATGGCTTGCAAATTGTGTTAATATGAATTTTCATTTTTTGAATCCATTATTACTTATGTCACAGTCATAAATATGCTAAATTATCAAGCGCTTGGATTATAATAACCGAATGAATAAACTGCCCAGTTTGGCGACTTTTAATTTTTATTTGCCCCATAAAAATCATTTTCTCAGACGTTTTTAAATTTAACTGATAAGTGTTGGAAATGTGAGGTAATTTATATTGAATTTATGAATTAATTGGTATTTTTATTGAATGTTTATATTACTAATATTTATTAACAATGTATATATTTCAGTCTGCGATGATTGCAACGATTTCTTCCTGGATGGATGTTCGGTTCATTGCCTAACTATCATTGACGGAAGTGTAAGTTTTGCTTAAACCTTACTCTTGTTCCCTCGCTTAATTCACCCATTCTCCTCAGACATTGGTTCGTGTTGGCCCATCGAGAATCAAGAGCGCTGGTCGAGGAGTCTTCAACGACTCTGGAAGAGTCATCGAACGAAACACACTCTTCGGTCCCTACTTAATAGACACATAAAAACTGTTCACAATAAAATCCGTGATTTTAAATGCACTATTTGTGATAAATTATTTGGCAAAAAAGGACATTTAAATATCCACATAAAAACTGTTCACAATAAAATCCGTGATTTTAAATGCACTATTTGTAATCAAGCACTTATGACAAAACAAAATTTAAATATCCACATAAAAACTGTTCACAATAAAATCCGTGATTTTAAATGTACTATTTGTAATCAAGCATTTGTGACAAAACAAAATTTAAATATCCACATAAAAACTGTTCACAATAAAATCCGTGATTTTAAATGCACTATTTGTGATAAAGGATTCGGCATAAAAGGAGATTTAAATAACCACATAAAAACTGTTCACAATAAAATCCGTGATTTTAAATGCACTATTTGTGATAAAGGATTCGGCATAAAAGGAAATTTAAATGTCCACATAAAAACAATTCACACATAATCCCTTGGTTTTAAGTGCATGCCATTCAACGTTTGACCAATATTTAAGTCATTTAATATTGAATTTGCTTAACCTTCGCCAACCCCTTTCAGATTCAAAATATTATTGTCATTTATGTCCCCCCCCCCCTTATTTTTAGTGATATTTCTCATGCATTATATTTTTATCATCTTTCATTGCTTGCTCTTTACTCTTTATGTCCGTCCATCAATAAATGTAATGTAAATACTAGGTTTGAGTGACTAATTTTAATACTATAATACTTATATATATCCAGTTAGGTACTGCAATTCTATCGAACCAGTTAGGCAAAAAAAATGCAAATTTTATAAGGCATTCATATTTTTTTAAAGCTTCCTTCCAGCACATGCTGCATGAACCCCTTGTGCTTTAAATCTAGGCTTATTTAAATCAAAAGAGACAGAGACTGCTTATTCGATACAAAAGGAAGTTTCTAGAAATATAGTTTTTATTATTTCACTGCTCAACGATAAATAATTAAAGACGAGGAGAGCTACTTGAATTCTTCAGAGGCAGTCGTCATTTTGCCAAAACTAAACAGATCTTTCTATGATCAGCTTACAATGACGTAGGTTAAATTACTACTTTGTTTATATTGGGCAATGGTGATGGCTGAACAAGGATGTTTCTCTGCTATTGAAGGGAATAAGGTTTCTATTTCTTAATATTTCTATGGTTCGCTACAATACCTTGATAAATCGACTATATCATCACACGGAGAAGAAAGCAACTTATGGGGTTCTATCGTGGAACGATCACGCCGCTTTAGACAGGAGGCTGACCCGCACAAAAAAAAGATGAAACTCAATTCAATGATCAAGACGAAATAAAGTTTCAACAAGTGTTATGTATCGTTTAAAAAAAAACAGGAATTATTAACAATTTTTACTTCATTCATCATCATAAAAACATGATAAATATTATCAGGAAAGGAGCGGAAAACAAATAAATCATATTTTTAATTCTTTTAGACATAATTTTTAAGATTAATAACTTCATTACAAGTGTTTGTTAGCAGACTATTTGGTCGTATGAATATAAAAAACGCGCAAAATATATGCAAATGACGTCTTATCAATTATATATAAGCTTTGTATGCATGAATATATATATAAAATGGCGAATATTAAGAATCCCATGATGAACAAAAAATATTTATATGTTAGGAAAAATTGTCAGTTATTAACAAAAAAAAATCGCCAAAAGGATAAGTTTTAAATAATAGTCTAACACTATAAAAATTCTTATAATATAATTTGTACTGAGTAATGAGCTTTATAGGTAAAATTGTTCATTATTATTATAATTAATAATAATACTACACGAACGAACACAAAAACGCTACAATTTTGTATGCTACAGCCAAACCACTTGATGGATCGAGTTGAAATTTGGCACAGAGATGTCTTTCTATCTGGAGATTATATTGGCCCAAAAATAATTGTCTTTATGGCCACAATGGGCTAGAAAAGGCCAATTGAAAGTTGGATTTCCAGGTTTTGATAAACAAATGTATTTTTTCATTACAAATATTTCAAAGAACTACTCTTTCTAAGAATTTTGATATTTACATGTTGGTATGTATCTTCAAAAACTCCATTTTTAAGAGCGACCAAAGTTTAAATAAAAAAGGGAGACAGAAAAATGAATGCCACCATCATTTAATAATACGCTAAAAAGTCATGTCATGTGGATGTAGCAGCTTAAACATTTGATTGATCAAATTGCAATTCAGCATGGAGATGTATTGGGGGATATTATTGAGCCAAAAAAATAATGTATGACATGCTTTTGCTGCTCTGTCATACGTCGTATATAGGTACATACAGATATAGCAATCGAAATTAAAATGTCAATATATCCATTTATTTAAAAAAATACATACCAAGATATATTTTTGAACCTTAAGTAAAAATACAATTGAGATGAGGTAATAAAATAGGGGTCTTTAGTACTCAAGAGTTGAGGTATATCACGCTCAAGCAGAATAGTTTTTTAGTGTGAAAAATTATTGCCGCCCTAGAGTGAAAAATATGACAGATATATGACCCGTGTTATAAAGTATGAAGTGTAGTTCATGCAAATTCTCATCATCACAGATAAGTGGACTTTGAAATTTTATCTAATAAAACTCATTATTTTGAGCAAAGACCCAAAAAACTTTAACTGCCCATTTGTCCTTTTTGGGTAATGATAAGTGGCTTACAAGTACATAATATCAACAAAATAAAAATTCTTGAGATATCATAGCACTTCATTTTTGTGATTTGCAAGTGAAAATTTCACGTAATTGGCGAAAAATGACATAATTCAAATTTTGCGGGACAACCCCCTTTGGTTGTTTGAAAAACAAACGTGTTTTTTTGTTTTAAAAGTTCTAGGAAACGTTTTTCTAAGACAAATAAATTGATCTTTTTTCAAAATTATCATAAGGAGAGCTACTCAAAGGTCCCTTTTACAACCATTCAAAGCCATTTAAGTCTACTTAGGGAGTTGGCGCATAAAATAAAAAAAACCTTAGAATTGAATTTGATAAATAAAACCTGTACAACTCACAAATTTTTTGCAAGGCCCCTAGGGATCTCTTGAAGTGCCCCCTCAAAAATATTATGTTAACCACTTACCCCTTTTTTTTAGTAAAAAGTGCTCAACTCGGTATTCGTAGATAAATTATGTGTTGAAAATAAAAATATCAAGGGGGGAAGAAAAATGTTACCTAAAAAAAGGAATTTGCCGGTTTCATATTAATGAGACGATTGAAGAGTGCATTAATGAATGAGTCTACTCAGTAAGAGTTAGTGTATCCGGATAAGTGCTTCCAAACATCTTTTCTTTGGATCTTATTCCTCATCAATCACAATGAAATATATTTATACTTGAGAGGATCTGATAATAAATATCTGATGGAGGCCCAGGGGGGGGGGGGGGGGTTGTAGAACTCATGCAAACAAAGAGGGATATTTCCAATAATAAAAATCCAAAAAGTGTGACTTCATCATTTAGTAGTGTTGTCCATCGGGCGGGCATGCCCGACGGGCCGGGCTCGGGCGCATAAAATATGAAAGTCGGGCGGGCTATGCGGGCGGCCTTTTTTAATTTTTTCTATTTTTTTTAAATGACCTCTTTCTAAAAGAAAACGTCTTCACTTTTTTCCTCAGACCTCTTTCTAAAAAAAAACGTCCTCACTTTTTCTCAGATCTGTTGAATTGAATTTCTTTCTTCTATCAATATATTTTCCCAATGGTCGGGCGGGCGCAATCAAACTAATATCTGTCTCGGGTCGGGCTCAATTATTAGTCTTTCGGGCGGGCTCGGGCTCGAAAATCGCGCCCGATGGACAACACTATCACTTAGACGATTTGCCTGTATATCTAATACCTAAACCATCTGTAAGGATATGAGAGATCGCCCGCGAACTCTCAACATCGTAGCATGTATGCGTGACGTCATCATTCTCCTTTTCCTTTGGTTTCTATTGTTTTCTATATTTTAGTCAGTTCCTATCTCCGTCTTAAGCACAGTAATACGTGTATTCAATAAATAGATGTATTAATACTAATCCGTGTCTCATTCAATCGGGTAACCTCACATGGCGCAGTCGTAAAAGGCTTGGTCGAGGACCTCATAGTAACTCTCACCAAGAAGAAACCACCCCCACGGAATCGTAACCCCACAACTCATCCACTCACAGATTGAGACACAACCACACATCATCTGACGCTAAAATGGTCAGGAAAAACGCGAGGAAGAACTCAAGCACCAATGCCGAAGCCCCCACGACACCCACGGGACACAGGGAGATCGTCACGCCAGCTGACACTCCTTTACGCGCTTCATCGGACAGTATCTTCGACAACAAATACTCACCCGAAGTAAAAACACAGGAAACGACGGAGGAACTCCGTAATGAACTTTGGACTGCTATGGACCGAGGCCACATGAGCATCAAAGCTGATGTCCTGGCCCAAATGGCGATACTCTCAGAAAACCTCTTAGCGGAGATGCGGACTCTACTCACACAGAGGACCCTTGCAGACCCAATAACTGCTACTGCGGAGACACATCAAACATTGCCGTTAACCACCTCCTCGCAAACGGTTCCAGCCAGCATCACAGATCCCGCTCCTCCACAGGAAACGCCTCAGGAGGGGATCCATAGTTCATCGTCGCTTCGGACATCCCCAACTACACATGAAGCACAGCTCTTTCCAAACCCACACAGCCCCTTGCAAAGGACAAACACCACCGCTTCAGTTTCGTCACTGGCGCGAAAACTGGATAGCCACATCTAGGGCCCAGAATTTTGCTTCATTCTCTCACGAACAGCAAATCTTGACGTTCCTTAGCACTCTTGGTTCTCATGGAAAACAAATTCTTGAATATTCTTTTTGAGTCGACTTTGAATCCCCAAACATCACCGTCAACACTTTGATTGAATATCTGCACAACTACTTCCGTGAGAAATCCAGCAAAGTCGTTGCTGAAGTGAATTTCATCAAACGATAACAACAGCCTGGAGAATCCTTTGACAAGTTTTGGATTTCGCTGAAAGACATGGCGGATGAAGCGGAATTATGCAAACATTGTCGTGACGCACAGATCGTCAGGCAAATTGTAATCGCCGTACGCGACAACGATACGAGGGTCACACTGGAAGAAGAGTCAACATTCCCCACCCTGGATAGAGCAATCGAGATCTGTAGAGCCAAAGAGTCGGCTAACAGATCCTCCTCCAAGCTCTCCAACGTAGAAATTCAAAACATTCAGGCCAAATCCGGACAAAGATCCAGACCTACCAGTCGAATCCGCTCCAATGTCAACCGCTCCTCATCAAAGACGAACGGAGTTAACGCATGCAGAAACTGTGGCAAAACACATACAGCCAGCAAAAATGCATGTCCCGCAAATGGTCAGAGCTGCAATAGCTGTAACAAGAAGGGACACTACTCATCCATGTGTCGCAGCTCCAAGGTGTCGTCCGTATACGTGGCTAACGTGGACAAAGTCTCGAGTTCCCCCAAGTTCTGTGAACTCAGGTCCATTACTGCAAAATTTTATTCCATGAACGGAACATCTCTGGGAACCCTCAAGCGGGTCCTTCCAGACAGCGGCGCATCAGCTAACCTCATGGGGAAACAAGACGCTGAACGCTTAGGGTTGGACATTAGCAACCTTAAAAAGCCAGATGGACAGATCACAGCAGCGAACAATCTCAGCATCGACATAATTGGCGAAATCACTTTGCAAATTGAGTTTCATGATATCAGGACTTATATTACGTTCCAGGTTTCCAGCGAATACCGAGGCACACTCCTCAGCCTCGAGACATCCATCGCCTTAGGAATAATCCACCTTGACTTTCCGGCCCCAATAACAGCAAAGAAGGACAAACGTACGATACTTCACGTCAACGGCGACACGTTTGAGTCCATTCCGGCTGAAACACCTTCCTTTCATAAGGTACCAACCGAAAGCATTCACCAGAACGTATCCAAGGTCGGAGCTGCAAACTTCCGAACAACCAAGGAATCCCTCCTCAAAGAGTACTCAGACGTCTTTGATGGAGAAAAACACCTAAAGCCTGATGCCACCCCTTCTAAGGTCAGAGGCCCCAGACCTATCCCTCTACCTATTCGTGAGCGAGTCAAAAAGATGCTTGACGATTTAGAATCACGGGGCGTAATACAGAAGATCTCCAAACCCTCCGAATGGGTTCACCCCATGTCGGTCGTCGCCAAAGGAGAAAAGTTAAGACTCACGGTAGACTTACGCAAGTTGAACCAACATGTCCGAAGCATAGACGTCGGAACTAGGGGTGCGGGGGGTTCGGCCGCACCCCCTCCCATTCGCCCTCCGCCCCCCCCCTATCAGCCTCTCTACCCACAGCATTATGCTTTAAAAATAAAAATAAATAATCTGAATGTAAACTGAATTTGTCTGACTTACTACATATATCTCATAATTCACAGATTTAGGCTATGTGACATGCAGCCTGGCATAGGCTACTGTACGGAGCCAGGCTGCATCTGACAGCTCAGTGTGACGTAGGCCAACTAAACAAACAAAGTCTTTTGTTTCGCGGGCATTGTTGTTTTGATATGATCGCGCGCATTTTTGTTAGCTTACATGACAATGTGAGTTCAATGAACCAGCTATGTCTCAGAAAAGAATTTCAGATTTTTTTTAAACCGCCTGCCCCAGCCAAACGTCCGAGAAAGACACCTGCGCCTGTCCCAGCAACTGGACCGCAGCAGGCCGCCGAAAGACCCGGCGGTCCTCGTCCTCACTCCCCAGAGCCACCCGGCGCTAGCCAAGAGGTAATATCATTCAAAACACCACAGGATTACAATTTTCCTGCTAAGAAGTTCAGCGGTGAGAACTTCAGTCGTTCCTACAATGCCGCCTGGTTCAGAGAGTGGCGTTGGCTGGAGTACTTAGCGGTCAGTGATGGCATTGTGCGTGGTGTGTGCAGGTCAGCTGTCAAAAGACACTGACACTGATAGTCTGTTTTTGAAAGATAAAGGTTTTTCGAATTGGAGAAAAGCAACGGAGAAGATCAGAGACCACAAGAAGACTGGCATTCATTTAGATACGATGCAAAGATTGGCTGCATGGAAAACAACACCAATTAATGCACTACTCTCTGAGGCCGCTGCTAAAGAGCAGAGAACAGCGCAGAAAATGCTGGAGCTCATTTTCAGCTGCGTAAGATTCCTGGGACGCCAGGGACTCCCTCTGAGAGGGGCTGCAAATCGGGATGGGGTGTTATGGCACCTAATGGTGGAAAGGGTACGCACTGATCCTGACTGATTGGATGAAAAAAAAGAGATAATTGGATGTCTGGCAGCATCCAAAATGAAATTCTGGAGCTGTTTGCGCATGACATTCAGAGAAAAATCGGAGCTAAAGCATCCCAAAGTCCATTTTCTGGCTTAACTGCTGATGGGACCACCGACCTCAGTGGCAAAGAACAGTTTTCATGCAATATACAGTTTGCTGATCACAATCTCGACATTCAGAATTTCTTTCTAGGCTTGTACAACCCCCCGGACATAACAGCAGAGATGCTGTTTTTTGCATAAAAGATGTCCTTGATCGGCTCAATTTACCAATGGAGAAGATGAAAGGCTACTATTTTAATGGAGCCAGCACAAGCGGAAGACGATGATACACACAGATGCAAGCAGACTTAACGGCCTCGGATACGTTCTACTCCAGAAGGATGACCAGAACGTATGGAAATTAATCGAATGTGGAAGCCACTTCATCACCAACACCGAGGCGCGATACGCTATGGTTGAACTGGAGATGCTTGCTGCTGTTTGGGCATTCCGAAAATGTCACGGATACCTGTTTGGTCTATCAGCATTCACCCTCGTCACGGATCATCAACCTCTTGTTACTATTATTAACAAAAAAACGCTCGACGCAGTAGAAAATACGAGAATCCAAAGGCTCAAGAGTTACATGACCCCGTACAACTTTACGACCGTATGGAAAAAGGGAAAAGATAACCGCATGGCTGACGCACTTTCACGTGCACCCGTAAACAAGCCCACAAGTGAGGACAACGAATTCACAGAGGATATGTTTGGCTCCATACAAACAATAAAGGCAAACCTACTTGATACGCTCAACAGCATAGACATTTCCCTAATCGAGTGCAACTCAGCCACAACGGAATGTATCAAACGTGACCCAATTTTAGAAGAAATTGCCGAGGAAACTAGAAAAGATCCAACTCTTCACCTTCTAAAAAACGTCATCTTGGATAAGTTTGATAGACGAACCGACAACCCTGTACTCAAACCTTACTCCAAGATTCTTCCTCGCCTAACCGTTGACGATGATCTCATCCTCTTTGGAGATAGAATCATCATCCCAGATTTAAAAAGAGATAAAATCCTTCAACGACTACACTCCAGTCATCAAGGAACGGAAAAAACTTTAAAACGAGCCCGCCAAACCATTTTTTGGCCCGGAATAACTGCGGATATACGTAATATCATCGAAGCTTGTGAAGAGTGTCAACATCGCAGGTCAAGTCTACCCAAGGAACCCCTCCAATCAGACCCTCTTCCTAACGACGTCTTTCAGGAAATTGGAGCAGATTTCTTTGAAATCAGGGGGAAACATTACTTGGCACTAGTTGATAGATACTCCAACTTCATAATTGTGCACAAATTTCCGTCATCACCCACCGCAAAATCTCTCGTCAACAGCCTCCTCACACACATCGCCACCTTTGTTAGACCACTTAAAATATTCTCTGATGGAGGACGTCAATTCACGGCGGCAGAAACACAAGATTTTTTTTACACGCTGGGGCATCACAGATAGATTGTCATCCCCACACTTCCCACAGTCAAACGGACTTGCGGAATCCGCCGTAAAATCAATAAAAACCCTACTCCTCAAAACTGGCGACACCGAATCTGAAGAATTCCAAGAAGGCTTATTAGAACTTCGAAATACACCACATCGACATGGCACTCTCTCTCCGGCCCAAATAGTTTTCGGAAGACCAATGCGCTCAAGACTTCCTGCACACAACCTCGCACTGGCTAAGGATTGGCAGGAACGCCTCAATAGACACGACACCCAAGTCGCTGAGCAGCACAAATACGCCAAAAACCACTACAACAGCACATGTAGCCTGCTCAAATCCATCCCCATCGGCTCCAAGGTCTGGATACAGAATCCAACTACAAAGCTTTGGGACAGGACCGCTACCGTCCAGGGCAAGAAACAAGAGAGAGAATATCTCCTCCTCGGGACGAACCCTTCTTCGAAACCGACGCTTCCTTCGGATACTCAAAAACGGTCAAGACAGTAACCACGATCCTCATCGCAAATACAACCCAGAAGAAAACGGACAAAGCGACGCGGCCTGTAAGCCTCAGCGTCCCAAAAGGATAAGATTCACACCGAATAAATATAGCCCTTCGCAGTAACTCAGGGCTCGTGAAGGGGTGTAAGGATATGAGAGATCGCCCGCGAACTCTCAACATCGTAGCATGTATGCGTGACGTCATCATTCTCCTTTTCCTTTTGTTTCTATTGTTTTCTATATTTTAGTCAGTTATTATCTCCGTCTTAAGCGAGTAACACGCGTATTCAATAAATAGATTTATTAATACTAATCCGTGTCTCATTCAATCGGGTAACCTCACACCATCTAAATAAATAACAATAATAAATGATAATATGGTGGACTAATATCCATGAAGCCACACAACCTCGTATATAATTTCATATAAAAAATAAGATTTTTATGACTCTGTGTAACTACATTCACATTTTCAGCAAAAAAATGAAATTGGTCTAATAATATGTTATTTGCATTAGATTTTAAATTTTCAGGCCGAAACTCAGCCAATTTATTAACCCATTAGAGCCAAAACGTACATTTTTCTACAGGACAGTTAAACAGCACATCAAAATATATAAATGATATGCAAAAAGCGTGTTTATGTCTGTTTGAGTATTGGGAAACAACGAAAAAAAAAAGTTGATCCCCATAGGTTCTTTCAGTTGAAAATATGCAATTGATTTGCGATGGTTGCAAGTTCCTCATTATTTTCTGACGGGCAAGTACTAATTGTGATTGTTAGTGTTCTCGTGTCATAAATGATTTTAATTTTATTTTTTCAAATTATTTTAAAAAAATATATCTTTAAATTATATTACATACTTTAACCTCGAATGAAAAAATAAAAATGTAGAATTATTGCTTCAGCATGATACGTCGAAAAATTTACGTTCCGGTACTACAGCAGAAAAAAAATCATACTTATGATAAATAGTGTCTACATTCAATACAAGTTACTTTGAACTGAAAATATACTTTCCTTTTTCATTTTAATTTACAAATTCAACCATTTACCAAAGTTTTGAATATCAATCATTTTTCTAGAATCACCACGAAAGAAATATTGAGTATTCTCGAAGATATCGATGAAAGTGGGAATGTGTATGAGGGGCTACCAGAAGTTGAACTGTCTTTCTAACAACCGACGAAGCGGAAGGACTTTAAAGAAATAGTTGAAACAAATGTATAATCCACTAAAAAATGTCCCTTTGGATCTAACTATGGATTAATTGAAAGTATTATTTGGCGGGCTTTTCTCTTTTAGGGACATTACCATCGAAAAAAGTATTGGGCTTCAGAAAACCATGTTCCAAAGATGTTTTACAGTAATATCAGAAGATATCTTTTTCTGGATATATTGCACGATCTACATTTTCATGGCAATGCCGGTCAAATCGAAGATCGAGCTTCAAAAGTTTGACCACTTCTAGAACATCTGCAAGAAAATTCATATATCATGGAAAGCTAAGTGAACACCTGTATATTGATGAGAGCATGATACCATATTTTGGTAGGCATTTTACCAAACAATCTATCCGGGACAAGCCTATCCACTTTTGGTTTAAAATCTTATGTTTTAAAGGGGGATATTTATTTCGGAAAATGAAATTGAAATAATTTGGTTCTTAAACTATGTAGAGGAGGTAGTACAATATTGGTAGTATCAAATAGGAGGTTGTTTTAATTAGATGAAAGGGTGAACAATATAAAAAGTGAGGGCTCTTGTTTCTTTTCTGATCAAGTAGTAAAAAAAAATACCAGCTTGCATGATAACTCATTTAAAGGGGATTGCCTTCATGGACTTTATCACAGCATTGAACTGAGGGGATGCCTGTTGTAGCTCGGCAAAGGAAATTTCGGCCTGAAAAGGAGTTAATTATCAAAAAAGAGATCGATATTCTTTTAAAAAATAAAATAATTGAAACTTCTAAATCAAATTGGTCTTCTCCCGTTCATCTAGTAAGAAAACAAAATGGAGAATGGCGTCTTGTTGGAGACAATAGACTATTAAATAATATAACAAAAGCTGATAAATATCCAATGCCCTGAATACAAACTTCCGTCCGTCTTTTTCAGTAAAATTGATCTATTAAAAGCTTGCCATCAACTCCCAATGCTCAAAGATCATATAGAAAAAACAACTATTTCTACGCCTCGTGGCCTCTTTCAATATGTTCGGATGCCTTTTGGTTTGAAAAATGCTACAGGTACATTTCAAAGAATGATTGATGGAGTATTGGGGGGTATAGAGGGATGTTTTGCATATGTCGATGACATACTACTATTTTCCAGTGGAGAGAATGATCATCATGATCTGATTGTAAAAGTACTAGGAATTCTTAAGAATAATGGCTTGAGCCATAACGCTGACAAAAGTATGTTCTGTAAGAAAAAAGTAGACTGTCTGGGTTTACAATCAGTTCAAATGGACTAACCCCCAATGATAAAAAGATAATGTGAAGTTCCTAAGACAGTAA